>JAWWEE010000058.1:94589-113628 GCA_035221455.1 Xenops minutus | reverse complement strand
CACCGACACCGGGGACACACCGACACCGGGGACACACCGACACCGGGGACACGGGGGCACACCGACATGCGGGTACATCGACACGGGGACACATCGACACGGGGACCAGCGGACATACCGACGCGGGGGCACACCGCTACACCAACACACGGACACGGAGACACACGGACACACCGCCACAGGGACACGGAGACACACGGACACACCGCCACACCGTCACACGGACACACCGCCACAGGGACACGGACACACACGGACACACACGGACACACCGCCACGCGGACCCGCCGCGCCAAGGCCGCGCGCGCTCCGCTCCCCGCGCGCACTTACCCGGCCGCCCCCGCGCGGCGCCCGCCGCCCCTCTCACGCCGGGCCGCTCTGCGGTGACCGGGACTCCCGCTCCCCACTGCACCGGCAGCCGAGCCGAGCCGAGCCGTGCCCTGCCTGCCGCCTCTCTCCGCTCCCCGCCCGGCTCCGGCCCCGCCGCGCGCCGCGCTCCCCTCTCCGCGCCCGCCGCCGCCTCCCGCGGCTCTGCCCCCCGGCCCCGCCCACACCCCCCTCCACAACACTGTAGTAAGTTCTGATTGGCTGCGCGCGCGGGGCGGGGCCGCGGCGCCGCCTCCCTATTGGCTGAGGGGAACCCGCGGCCGGCGCGCGGCGGCGGTGATGGGGAGGGGGGGGGTGGCGCGCGCCCCCTCATGGCCGCCCCCCCCCTCCATCCCCCCCATCCCCTCACACACCGACCCTTCCCTCACGGGGCTCCATCGGCAGCGCACACCAGTGGCCCGCAATGCCGTCATCCCGGCCGCTCCCCTCAGCCCCGATGAAATGGTAGGGAGAGGGGAGGGGGAGCCGGGAGGGTTTGGCGCCGCACGGCACCGGTAGGAGCGGGGCAGGAGGGGCCCTGCCCGCCGCTCCCCCTTCATCCCGCCCTGACCTAGATTTTAAATACAGTTCGCTGTCTGCCCGAGAAAGTTGTGGCCCAGCCCTGAAGGGAGAGCCCGGGGAGATGAACGAAGGATGGAGGGGGGGATGAAGGAGGTGGAGGGGATAAGGAGAGGGTGTTGGGGCTTTATTCGGTCTGTCACTGTATTCTTTATTCCTTTAATTTTTTAAAGCATGAGGCCGTTCAGAACCGGACAGGTACTGCCTCAGTCGGTGGGTGACAAGCCAAAACAGCCACAGTCAAGGTGAAGAAGAAACCCGCCGGGAGCCCAGCCCGGCCCTGCCCCTGCTCTGCAATCCCTCACCCACAGCAAGGACCGGCTGTTCCCCACCTACAGCCGAGCTACAGCCACTCACCTGGGCCAGGCAGAGCTGTCCAGCCCTCCCCGCTCTGCACATGAGGGCAGAACGCTGCCCGGAGCCACCAGCACTTCCACGGGCTCCTGCCCGGCTCGGGGGGACAAATCCCCCTCGAATATTTGCACAATCCCAAAAGACGCCTGGCACCGAGGCATGTCTGTTTGTTTCCCGAAGAGAATTAAGCTCTCAGGCACGTTATTCTGCTGGGATTAAGAGCAACGGCCCTGCCTCTTCATCAGCAGATAATACCCCGGGGCTGATGCACACCCTGCTTGGGACAGCTCCATCCTCATGCTGAGCCCTCTTGGGACAGCTCCATCCTCATGCTGAGCCCTCACTCCTACTGACCTGGCCAGGACCACTCACACACTGAGGGCACTTGGGCTAAACGGGAGCTAAAACCCCTCAATTTTCTGAAAAATTGACATGCTTCTCACAGTTATTTACCCCTTCTCCTTTATATGTCTGTGACACTCAGCTCAAAAAGAATAGAGCAGCTCCCCCTTGCCTCAGTGTTGAGACCACTTGGAAAAGCTCCTTAATGAGAGGGAAGATGGGTATTTTCACCTTAAATCTGGACTGTCTGTTTTCCTTGGACTCAGCTGAGCACATTTGATTAAAAGACACAGGCTGGGAAAGGTCTGTAAGTCTCTGCTCCTACACTAGGGACAGGCAGTTCCTTTGAAACATGCCCTGAAGCTCCGACTTAATTCCCCACAGCAATAAATTAACACGTTTTTATAGCCAGGGCTGTGCATGGAGGAGCCTCAGACTTGGTGCTGACCCCACCACCACTGCTGCTTCCCACCCAGGGGTGGGCTGAAAACACTGTCAGATGAGAAACAAGAGTCCAAAAGTGCTTTGAGGAGAAAACCACCGAGCAAAGAAACCACAGTTTTTGGGTGGCAGCAGCTTCTTGCAATTAAAAAAAAACAAGCAAACAAACCCACGCTGCTTCATTGTCCCCCACACATGAGGAGTGGTTGCAGATTAAGAGGAGCAGAGACCAGGGCAACAAAAACTTTGCATCAAAGCAGTGATTTAACACCACACAGCACATCATCCACTGTGCTCACATCACCAGATGATCCCCAGCTCCATCTGCCAGCTGAGAACAGAGAGCAGCAGCATTTTGAGCCATTATTTCCCAGGTGAAGCATTTCTCCACAGGGAGCACTCGTGCAATCTGCAGACACACTGTGCACGAGGGCAAAGGATGCTGTCACCTCTCCAGGCCCCAAACAAATGGCTGAGAGCTCAAACAGAAGGAGAAGCTTCAAAGCTAAAGGAGGAGAAACTAAAAGGTTGACTTATCAGGTATGAAAAGAGACATTTGGTCTGTGCCATGAGAGCCCCTGGAAAATGCTCTTGTGGTGCAGGGGAACTTGAGCCTGGACCAAAGTTCCTTTTAAATGGAGCAGAAAGTAAGGAGAAAAAGGGAAAAAGTACCCCAAAACCACCACTCTTGTGCACATGGAAATACACCCATCACCACCACACTTCTGTAAGTCACTGACTTAGCTTCTAACCTTTTCCCCCCTACACAGTCCCTGACCTCTGAAATCCCATAGGAAGTAATGAAAATGTCTTAAATTCTTCACTATAAGAACAGTTTGCCCCGTGCCAAGCCCGGATTGCAAATATTTAAAGACCTCTCCCAGATACAGCCGGTTTAAGTCGCTTTATAGGACTCATTTAGAGACTGGGAATTACTTCAGTAAGTCAGGATTTCTTGGTATTCAGCTGCTGGATGTAGGAATAAGGAGAGGAATTACATTCATTTTAGGCACCCATTTTGAGGACACTGAGGCAGAGGTTGGTCCTTGCAAGCTGCAAGGCCACTCGGATCCCGATGGATTCGGGCAGTGCAAATCAACTGGGTCAC
Organism: Xenops minutus; assembly: GCA_035221455.1. Lineage (NCBI taxonomy): Eukaryota > Metazoa > Chordata > Aves > Passeriformes > Furnariidae > Xenops > Xenops minutus. Next base: position 110,438 of record JAWWEE010000058.1, on the reverse strand, counting down.
AGGGCATGGTGCCATACCCTGCCCTGTGCCTGGTTCATGTGCAGGCACTCGCAAGCACCTCAGCAGGACACGCTGCAGCATCCTAAGAGCATCCAGACAGTAGATTAAATCCAGCTCAAGTAAGTTCTTCAGAGAACAAATCCTTTGAAAGGTGATCCAGCACTCTGCAGGCCCCGCAGGATGCGCTGCTTGGTAGGATTTGTTGTAAAACAGGGCTCCCAGTTTACACCAGTGCCAGGGAACGCCGTGCCAGGGGCATTGCTGGCACAGCAATCAAAAGCAGAGAGCTCTTCTCGCCCCGAGGAGCTTCTGCAGTGAGGAATTCCCAATCCAAACAAAGCAATTGTGCATCACACTGGTGCTGGTGCGCCCTCCCCCAAAGCAAGCGGGATTTAAGGTGAAGAGAACTCCTCGGGATTATGCCAAATTGTAGGAAAACAAAGGAATTAAGCTGGTCCTTTATCCACCCCTGCTCCAAAGGAGCTGGGCAGGGCTGTATTGCACACATGTATGTGAACATACAACGGGCACACACCATTTCTGTACCACATTGACACACTTTGCACACAAGGGACAGTCTCCAGCACAGTAGCAGCCATTTCACAAGAGCAAACAAGGTGGGAGGAGAGCAGGTGGCTCAGTTTTGCCAGCTCCTGGCCCTCTGCCCTTGGCTCCTCTTCCCAGCTTTGCTGTCACCATCAGCAGTGCTGATTTGGCCAGGAGCAGAAGGCCAGGATGAGGAGGAAAGGAAACCTTCATTTGAGTTCTCAAGCTTAGTGTTCCTGTAAAACAGTGATCTAGAACTAAGATATTCCAGGTAAAGGAAGGGATGCCTCAGCTAATGCTGCATTTCTCTTGTGTCCAGCCCTCTCTCCAGCACAGAATGCACCCCTGAAAAAGCCTCTGACAGGCTGAACTGCAAACTCATGGAATTTTCACAGAGGACTAGAACACACTGCACTGCTTTGCCAGGACTCCTGTGTGCACAGTGAAGGCACCCCGGAACATCCACACTCACCTGGCTCTGTATCAAGTATTTAACCAAAGATTAAATCTAGTCCAGCCCATCATAGCACTCTACATAACCAACAATCGATTCATTGTTAAGGAGTTATTAAAGGGCCAAGAAGCACTTCCCAGAGTTAAAGAGAATGAGTGATTTGGGTATTGGAATCACACTTGGCATCAGGGCCGCTCACCTCACCAAGCTGCTTCTCCCATCCTTTTCAGAGTGGTTTCCTACTGGAGAGTTTTCCTTTGTTGGCTGTAATTTGTGTCCTTTGAAGGCCCCTGGTGCTAAACTAAAGCCCTATGTTCTTCCCTGTGGGCAGAAAAATCCAGTTTTTGAGCCATTGGGTCTTTCTGATACTGGGCTTGTTTGTGTGGATCCCCTTTTGTGGAGACAGGGAAAACAGAGGGGGTGGCTGGGAAGTAAGCCTGTGCAACCAGGAATTCCCATCCCACCTGGAATCAGCTTCATTGATGCAAAAAGCTCCCATCGTGGGTTTCATCGGTCTGTGTGAAGTCGATGTTCACTTGAGTCAGTGTCTTGCAGCACAGCAGACAAGCTCCAAGGAGAAAGAGGAATAAAACAGATGAAGAGCAGCTTCAGCTCCCTCAGGCTGTGTGCCAGTGCAGGGAAGAACAGCTCCCTGGAAAGTCAGCTTTGTTCCAGGGCTTAGAGTCAGAGCATAAAGCACATCTCTGCCAAGATGCACCACTAAAGATTAGAGGAGGAGGTCAGCTGCAGCCTGCAGGATCGAGTGTTCACATGGTGAATGTTTCTACACTGCCAGAGAAATACTTCTCCTCTCAAGTATGGGTAGGAAGTATTATACATACAAGTGGCTGCACTTCATGGGTCTAGAAAGTACTTAAAAAATCCTGGAGAATAAATCACAGGTGAGGCTGTGAATACAGGTGGTGCAGGCTCAGGAAGAGGCAGAATTTGGGTGGCACGAGCCTGAGCTCCAGAAACAACCCCAGAAATGGACTGAGCCATTGGAAAGAGCCATGGCAGGAGCCACAGCTGGTCCCACAGCACTCCCAACTCCACCACCTTGAGAGCTCACCCTGCTTTCAATGATTTACCAGGATTTCATCCTCTGGCAGTCTCAGTGAAAAGATGACACAACTGAAACCAGAGGGGAGTGCTTGACTCCCTCCCCCTTATTAAGGAATTCCAGGAGATTCTGCTGGAATCCCCTGTGTCTGGGCAGTGGGAGGAAGTTCAAGCCTTTGAACCAGCCTCTAAACCAAGCAGGGCCATCCAGGCTGGCCAGAGAGGCAGCTGTCCCTTCAGCGGGGGACAAGTTCAGCTATGCAGCCTTTGTTGAAACGAACCCAAAAATAACAGTGAGTGCCACCTAGGGACCGGCGCTCGGCAGGGAGGCAGCCGAGCCACACCACGGATGGCAGGGGCTGATTTGCACCTTGCACGGACGAGGAGGAGAGGCTCAGGACTATTGAAATAACACCAGGTGGGTGAGTTTTGAACTGCAGCTTCTCCCTAGAAAGGCATCAGTTCGGCGAAGGAGATTTGACTCCACATTGTTATGCTGTCGTGTGGGCAAAGCATGGCCCTTAGCTTCAAAATACTCAGAGCTCTTTGGCTCAGGGCAGGGCAGTTTTTAGCTCAGGGTTTATTTAGGACCAGTGTGTACCTTGCAATAAGTCAGGAGTAGATATTTGGCAGGGAGCCCTAGGGTTTGCACTGACACATCCCGTGTAATCCAAATTCACCCGGTCCATGAATCAAGCATTAGTCAACAGACAGCAGTTTGTTATTGAGGGCAAGACCCAATATTTATTTCATTAAAACTTTACCCATGGAGAACAAATACAACTTCTAACCAGAGCACAGGCTCCCTTATTTCTTCCACAAGTATGAGCTGAAGCTCTGCACCACCTTTTCCAGCTCTGCCTCCCCTGCCTGGCACCTCTTTGGACCTTGCAGGGTTTGCCTGGAGCTGCTAGACTGGACCAGACTCATCACCCTGAGTCCTGCCTACAGATGATCCCAGAACCTAAAAAGCACAGCCTAAGTCTGCCCAGAGGCATTTCTGCAGGTGCACAGTGATTAATTGGTGCACATTTCCATATCACAAATCAAAAATAATAATTATTTTTTTTTTAAAAGAAGACCTCAGCTTGCTTGAAATGCAGCATATTAACCTTTGAAACTGGCAGTCATGGATACCAGCTTCAAAAAGATTAATATCAATAGGACAAAATCCCAGAGGATAGCATCCCATTGCTGCCAGCTTCTCTGGAGCAAAAAACAAAGCATTTTTAGCTGTATTTAAGGTCCCATTTTTCTGTGCTATCCTACAAAGAAAACCCGAAGTGGTTCATATTTATAGACAGAACCCAAGTACTGGAGGAGGGCGAGGGGAATAAGTTGCCAAGGAGAGCTGTGGGTACGGATGGAGAAATGGGAAGGCAAGGGCAGGAGCCCTGCTGCCATTGTCACAGCTAATTGCCAGGAGTCTGAGAAAGGTTTGTTACTGAAATAAATAATAACTCTCTTAGCTCAGGGGGTTCTGCAGGTCCACTGAGGCTGCACATTAAAGGCATCCACGGTAAATCTGTGGAGCAGGAGATGCAGCAGCAGCTCAGAGATTCTGCTCTTACCCTGCACTCAGCACAGACTGCGTCAGAAAAAGCTAATAATCATTAAGCTGCCATCTTTTATTTCTAATTATTTGTCTCCACAGCAGGGTTTCTCCAACCATCAAGCAAAAGGGAAGCAAGTCTCAAAGGAGTAACTGTTTTGAAGCAGGCTCGCAGCTGCCACGGCATGAATGGCTCTCCAAGAACAGTAGCAACCGCTCCGCAGTGCCCACGGAGCTGCGAGGGAAAGCATCTCTGTTTGGGCTGGGTTTCAATGTCGGTTTTTAGGTCAACTAAAACAGCTTTTCTTATGCAACAGAAAGCTCACTTGCTTTGGAGTTTTTGCTTTCATTTAATTAGATGGTAATTCAGAAGGCAGCACTGCTATTCTGGAGGCCACAATGAGAACTGTTTCGCTGCCTTACAAAGCAACAAAGTGAAAACACTGAGCTAAGCCGGCCCTAGAACTTGACACCCCATTGGAGTCCGATGGTCTCTGCTGAGGGGGTGGGACCAGTGAAAGAGATACCCTGCTGCCACATTTCCATAGAATCATGGAATCATTCAGGTTGGAAAAGCCCTCCAAGATCATCGAGTCCAACCATTCCCCCAGCACTGTCAAGGCCATCATTGACCCATGTCCCCAAGTGCCACATCCACATGGCTTTAAATCCCTCCAGGTGTGTAACTCCACCACTGCCCTGGGCAGCTGTGCCAGGGCTGCACAGCCCTTTTGGTGCAGAAAGTTTCCCAATCTCCAACCTGCCCCTGCCCTGTCCCACCTGAGGCCATTCCCTCTCCTCCTGTCCCTGTTCCCTGGGAGCAGAGCCTGACCCCTCCCAGCTCCCCCCTCCTGGCCGGGATTCGCAGAGCCAGAAGGTCCCCCCTGAGCCTCCTTTTCTCCAGGCTGAGCCCCCCCCAGCTCCTTCAGCTGCTCCTGCTGCTCCAGCCCCTTCCCTGGACACCTCCAGCCCCTCAATGTCTTTCTTGTCATGAGGGACCCAGAACTGTGCCCATGTTTCAAGGTTTGCCCTCAGCAGTGCCCAGTGCAGGGGGACAGTCACTGTCCTGGTCCCGTGGCCACACTGGCTGGTACAATCCATGTGCCATTGGCCTCCTTGGCCACCTGGGCTCACATTCAGCCACTGCTGACCAACAGGAGATGTCAAAGCAGAAAATCTCACTGAAAGGTGAAAAAGCAGATCTCATTTGTTCTTCCTCCTTTAGTTACAGGTAAACAAGAATGAAGGGGAGACCCAAGTTCACAACACAACAAGCTGTTCAAGGGCTCCATGAAACAATGCCCTTCTCCAGGTGACACAGGAATTATGGGATAGAAAGAAAGAAAGAAACAACTTCATGCACAGGTAAACTTTAAGATCACAACACGTGGCTCCCAGCATGACCAGTGTCAAGGTATGGAAAGACACATCCGAGCCACAGCCCCTGAACAGACACTCTGCACTTACCACCACAGACACAGCTCTGAACAATTTTTCAGCCATGACCTCACCTTGGATTTCTTGACAGGCTTTAAGTAATGGCAACACATGTGAATCTCAGCTTGAAGGTCAAGAGCAAAACCCCCAACAGAGCCTCTTTTTGCATCTTCAGCATTTTTCTTCACGGTTTCTGCCCTGCAGCTACTCAGCTTCCCTCCATGGAAGCTGCTGCTGTGGTGCTTTCAGGGCTGATGCCCAACACTTATCAGGTCAGGAGAGGAGATTCTCTTACTACAGCCTGTATGCATTTTATGTTTACCTATGAGATAAGCCAGGCTTAAAGATGGAGAGGCAATCTGAGCCTGCTGTTTTCCCTGCTGGGTGAAGGTCAGGGCCACCCCTGAGCCAGTGAAACTATACCAGACCACCTTTGTCATCACTAACAAGGTACCACTTGGCTTTCTGGTTCACTGACCAACACCAAGTATTCAGCAAACAGCAAATTTCATCTTGTGTCAGGGTCAAACCCCCCCAAAGCTATAATAAGCAGGACCACCAAAATGCAGCTCTCTCCCCTCTGTGTGGTACATGGACGACAACAAAAGTCGCACTGCGACTGCTCTAGGGAGAGCAAACAGGGATTGTCCAGGTTCTCAGCATTCCCCAAGGAAGAAATTCCACCTTTCCCAGAGACTTGTCACACTGCAATAACCAGATGGGCCATTGTCCTGAGGGTCTGCTCAGGCACCTGTGGCTGGTGAGCTGCTCCAGACCACCCTGGTACAACTACAGCCTCTATGCTGGTACAGCTTTGCCTCTCACTAACCCATCCTGACCATCACACTTGTCCTTTGCTCCACAGCCGAGCTCACAGCACCTTCCTGCAGAGTTTTATTCTGCATGCAGATGACTACTGGGTATTTGGTGGGGCTGGAGCTCAGCACCTCTGATAAAAGCAGGTTCTCTAGTTAATTAATGATCCTGCTTTTAGAGATGTGGCTGCAAAGAGCAGCTCATTCAGATCAGGAGGCAGCGGCTCAGCTTCCAAATATGGTGCTGCACTCACTTCTGGGTAGGAACAACAGGTTTGTGCTTGGATTTGATTCATCTCTCCTGCCCCCCCGCGAGGCATCGTATAATGATGTTGAGTTTAAGAATAAAGCAATCTGTTCCCAGCACCTTCCTCTGCTTTCCCCTCAAGTCTTTCATCTGTGACTGGCAGCACATGGAATGCTCAGGCACGGAGCAGAGCTGCTCTGAATACACTCAGTCCTTTCCACTACTAGGAGAGCAGAGGATGTTACTGGGGAGAGAGAGTAATGTACAGGAGCATATTCTGAATTAAAAAAAAAGTAAAAAAGAAAATAAGTAAATTTAAAGCTTCTCAAGTTTCCAGAGCTCACAACCTCGATGCAAAGGCACCACTGAATCCAGAGAAACAGTTCAGCAAGGAGAGACCCCTTCCTTCCCTCCACCCTGAGCACACACACCTCCTGAGAGGCTTTAACACACAAAGTGCACTCACAGATTCAGGGCAGACCCCAAACCCAAGCAGGGCAACCATCAGAATCCACCCCACCAGGGTGATTTCTCCCCCATGCAAAGCAGGATCTCCCTGAACACAAACTGAAAACATCAGTGCCTGGTGCACTTCTCCAAACTCGACATGCATTTCCTCTCCTCTCCTGCCAGAAGGGCCTCAGGCTCCTCTCTGTGCCCTGCAGAGCCCCAAACATCTGCTGGTTTGCAAAGAGGAAGGTGGCCCAGAGCCTTCAGAGAGCCCCTTACACAACCACAGCCCCGACCTGCCACCAACAGCTGTCAGGAGGCCGCTGGGGAGGAACAGGGGCCAGTGCTTTCCACTCCCCAAAACATTTTCACTTCCATTTGCTCACTTGCTGGAACTCTGTGAGCTTTTATCCCCAGGTCATTGCTCTGCAGCCCAGGCTGGCAGGAAAAACTCCTACTGGGGGCTTCTTCATGTTATAAAACACAGCAATTTCCAGGCCAAGTAAGTGCTTTTTGATATCCAAAACCTTCACACACACACAGACACACACGATAAATCCTGCTGTTTGATAACAGAGTTTAAGGCAGAACAAACAGGTCAGTTCATTATTTAAGTCCAAGCAACTCGATTCAGCCACTTCCACCCACTGATCTAACAAAGCAGGTACTTACCCAGAGATGAGACAGCCGGGCCAACCACACAGGCAAGGCACCAAAATCCATCGTGGGGCAGCAGATGGAAGAGAAAGGAGAAGAGACACTGGTTAATAAGCAGTCCCAGCCAAACACAAAAATACCCCCACACCCCCCAGGAGAAGCCCTGGAGCCACAAAACCAAGTGCTCACACTTGTATCCACACGAGCACAGCAGCCCAGCCAACACCAGCGCCTGACTCTTCACAGAACTGAAGGTGAAACCAGCCCTTCACGTTCAGCCACTTCTCAGAAAAGTAAACACCGAGTGGGGAAGGCAAAAAAAAAAACCCAAAAAACATCAGCCCGGCATTACCTAATGCTGATAATACGGCGAGCAGTGACGCAGGCACCCTGTGCCCACCAGCCTCCAGGGAGTATGGGCTCCAGGGAGTACAGACTGGTGAGCAGAGCCTCCAGTGGGTACAGACTGGTGAGCAGAGCCTCCAGTGGGTACAGGCTCCAGTGCCAGGGCACCACTGAGCTCCGGGAACAGCCGGGCTGGAGGAGCAGCGAGCTCCGAGGAGGCTCCAGGCTGGCCCCGTGCGCTTCTGTGCCCGTCCAGCCCCTCTGGCCTTACATAACTTCTCGTGCAAACTTCTGGAGGGATGGACACAGCCCAGCGCCAGCTCCACAGGGCTCCCACTGAGCCCTCTAGTGGGGCTTCAAAAACTCCACAAAACACCCAGAGACTTAATTTAATTAACGCTCTGCCAGAGGCCTCTAAACCCTAATCCTCTCAACAAAAGGATCATTAACTAAATGAAGAGATTCAAGCAAGCAGTGGTGCTCCCAGCCGTGGCAAGGCAGGCTCCATGCCCCAGTGGGCACACACCAGGGCCCAAAATCCAGTGGGATCCACAGCCCCATTGAGGATCCAGGGACCTGCCTGACACAAGTGTGCAGTCAGCCACTCCTCAAGAGTCACTTTGCCACAGCAGAGAATCAAAGAATCATGGAATGGTTTGGGTTGGAAGGGACCTTAAAGCTCATCTTGTGCCCACCCCCTGACAAGGGCAAGGACACCTTCCACTAGCCCAGGTTGCTTCAACCTGTCCTTGGACACTTCCAGGGATGGGGCAGCCACAGCTTGTCTGCCCAACCTGTGCCAGGGACTGCCCACCCTCACAGGGAAGGATTTTTTCTCAATATCTAATCTAAACTTAGACCAGGTGGAGAGATTGGCGCGTTTTGGGATGCACCACAATGCCAACAGTCCCAGTGCAATCTCTACTGAGACTGAAACCCCAAACTGCTAAACAGAGAGTTGTTCTTCAAGTGTTATTATCCACTGATTCAGGAGCCTGGATACAAGCAAAGAGCAGCTCTCCTTCCAAAAGGCAGCCTCAGTCCCTCAACCCAAGGCTGGGAAAACATCACCTCGCCCAGCCCAGTCAGCATGAACAGCAGGAAGGGTTCTCCTCACCCAGGAGCTGGGGTGTGCCTTGGCAGAGGAATTTACATCTTGATAGGGTAAAGTCAAGGAAAATCCTTCACAGTCAGAGGTTCCCAGCCCACGGGCCTCACCCCAGTGGGACGGGGATGAAGGTGTTGCCCTTTGCAGGTGGCTCTCTTGGAAAGTCACCTCCAGCACACAGAGGATCCAGAGCAGCTGTGAGGAGCACATCCATGAGACTGCTCATTAGCGTGGTGAGCTTAATTACAGGGCAGGGATCGTTCCCTCTGGGTTCAGATGCCAGCAGGAGCCTCGGCAGGGTTGTGCTGCCCCATGGGACAGGCATTCCTCGACAGCACCCGCAGCCAGTGCCACCTCTGCCCGTGGCACATGCAGAGCCTGTGGTCAGTGGGATCCCAGCAGGGGCTGCAGAGCCTCAGGCTCCAAATGTGAGAACCCAAAATGAGGAAGAATTGAGGTGTTGCTTGCAAAAAAAAGCTTTTCTCTGTCCACAGCAGCCTGCACAGGTCCCTCTGGAGGTGCTACTGCAGCCCACCCAGAGGGACTGGTCCCCTGATTTTGGTGCTGTGTGTGAGCACCCCAGTCTCAGAAGCAGCTTCTGAAGCTCAGATTGAGCAATTCACCGGGGCAGAGATAGCTCTGGCTGCTGGTGGGGCAGAGTCACACCCCAGAAACTGCCACAACCTGAGCAGGGCTTTTGGGGTGGCCAGGAGGCCAACACTGCCTTCCTCAGGACCTCAGCCCTCCAGGGTGCCAACCAAGTCTATCACTGACCCCCCATGTCTGGGACTGGATGTTGGAAAGCGTTCACAGAGCTTTCCAATTCTGGCAAGTGCCTTTGCCCCTGTCTCCTCCCTGCAGCTCCTCAGGACAGAGCTGACACATTGTGGTTGAGGCTTCCCTGCCCAAAGATGCAGGAATGACTCTCCCCAGAGCTAATGAGGCCATTCTGCTCTGACCCAGGGCATTTTTCAGCACACAGAGAGTAAACAGTGCTCTCCATGTTCACCTCCTGGGATAAATCCCAAGAGCTCCCATGTCCCCAGCCCAGGCAAGAACACAGATGGTCACGGAGATTAAAACATGCAGAGAATTAACCACCCCGTGCAAATGAGCTCCCTCATCCAGCCCAGCACTGCCAGGTGGTTCGAGGTCCAGCGCTTGGATCTGATCATCACGGTTTGCTGAGCTCCCACAACGACCAGGACAGGGGCCAGGGAGCTGAGCAGGACCAAGGCACTTTGTAGGGAAGGCAGGATGCAAACTGCCAGAGACCAAATTCCCCCCCTGCTGCAGCACAAGGCAAAGCAGCAGCACTGGGAACAAGCCTGGCCAGCAGCAGGGATTGATTCTGTGCTTGGATATCTTGGTATTCCCATGGAGCAAGCAGTGCTGTCCCCCTGACATGAGCCATCTACGACTCTGGACACTGCCCACACAGCACCAGGAGCCCCAGGGATGCCAACAGGCAGCCAGGGAAACCCACACCAGTCCCTGCTGCCTTTCCTAGAAGGCTGAAGTCTTGGCACTCAGCTGAGGCACAGGATCCATCCGCACAGCACACCGGGATGGGGTCGATAACCTTCCCGAGAAAGGCAGGGCTCCTCCAGGGAGGAGCTGCACCCCAAACCCGCCAGCAAGACGTTTAAATCCTATTTAATTTTTACTCAAAACCACAGAAAAAATCCCCACATGGGTGGATGTCTTGCTCAGCCACCTCCCAGCTGCCGGTGGGGATGCCAAGGGCCGGGTTTCAGGCCATGGCACCATGCAGGTGACCGTGTTTGCTACTAAAAGCCTCCGTTGTGCCCCACACAGCACTGAGCCCATCTGCCAGCCCGGGAGGCTCTGGGAAGGCATGGATTGGCCGAGGCTGATCCCAGCCATACGGCAGAGATTCACCTCCACGTCAGACACGGCACCTCCAGCACAACAACAACAACAACAACAACAACAACAACACACGCACAAAGTCACGTTACAGCTCAACGTGGCTCTGGGCCGGGCCAACATCTGCCCTCCCTCCTCATCACTGGAGTTCACCCAGGGGCACGGAGGTGACTCGGTGCTGCCCTGTCTCATACACACCCTCAGAGCTCCCCTCCAGCTCTGAAAAGTCCAGGAACAGGTCACCCCATCTCCAAGGGTTTTGGGAGAGTGGATGTAGAACTACAAGCCCTTAAAGGCTGGTGCTGTCGGGCACTGCGAGGGATCAGGTCCCAGAGGTCACACACAGTGTGATACAGGCTGTAACACAACAACTGCCTCAGTGCCCTGGTGATGCTTCAGAGTGCTCAACCCAGCCCAGCTCCCCACCCCAAGCAGAGCCCAGCACTGACTCCAGGTTCTCCAGGCTGTGAATCAGCTCAGAGCTCCCCCATGGCTGCCTTGTTTGCGACACCTGCAGGATTGCTGCAAGGCCACTGAGGTCAGCTCCGAAGGCTCCCAGGACACGTCAAGCCTCACACCTCCCCCTTCTTAAATCCAGCTCAGGTCAACTGTGGCCAGGTGTAATTACCTACATGAATGGCACTTGGAGCTGCCTGTAATAAGAGGATGTATTTGTGCCATCAGGTCAAGGTTGTGCCTCCTCTTTGGCTGCTTACCAGGGTGCCAAATCTTGCCTCGCATTAAGTGGACCAGCAAGAACTTCACCTCATCCCTTGCTACCAAACCTGGCTTTCCCAGGAACAGCAGGAACAGGAGCAGAGAACATTTTAACAGGATTTGTTTGTTTAATTGAACAGTGGCTTTATTTGTGTTGGCAAAGGGCTTTGGGATGAGCAAATGGAGCAGCAAGGGCAAGCCCTACACCCCAAAATACTTCCCAGGGGCCAGGAAACAGTCATTGATCCTGCAATTGTCCACAGGCCGGGATGGGGCTGGAGTGGCTCCCCCAGGTTCAGTATCCATCCTCCTGGGGGTGTTCCCAGCTACCCCAAATCGCCAGGCTGCAGGAATTCACCTCCAGCCTGGGAGAGACAGCACCACGGGTCACCCCAAGCTCCCTTCCAGCCTCTTCTCCTAAAATCTGCCAGCTTTGGAGCCTTCCCAGAGCCACGGGGTCCAACTCGAGGGGGCTCAGACAGCACAAAGCTGTTCTGTCCCAGCACAGACCCCCAGGCCAGGAGCCCAGATGGTGCCTGTGTGAGCCCTGCCCACGGCACCCCGTGCTCGTCTGGTAGTCCAGGATTTTCTCGGGGGGCATCAGGAGAGGACTAGACACAAACCATATTAATTGGATAGACAGAGAGTCCTGCAGCCCTACAAAGCTGCCAGCAGCTGCTCAGAACCTCCTGTGAACCACAAGAAATAGTCCCATCTAAGGAGGTGGCACGGATTAAACGCCACAAAACGCCCTTTTCTTCCCTCAGTGCAAAGTGCATTTTCCCCCACTGTGGTCCCACAACAAAACCCAGCCCCGGCAGATCAAACCAGGAAATTTAGCAAACTTTTGAGCACGAACAATAGCAGGAGGATTTTCCAGACCTTCAAGCTTGTTTGGCAAGTCCCAGATTATGTAAAGCGCCGCTCTGCCATTGTCGGGGAGGCCGTGCCCGGTGCCCGAGCCAGCTGGCACCGCGCTGCCCGTACCCAGCAAAGGCAGCGGGGCTTGTGCAACACCACAACCTCCTTCCCAGGCACCGGCCACTGCAGAGGCCGCTGCCTTTCATTTTACGCCTGATTGTTACGTGATTAATCATCTTCCCAGGGTCCAGGTTTGTTTTCCAGCCCGTCCCGCCCAGGCATTTGGTGCCCTGGACAAAGGGTCTGTGTTTACAGGGCGGTTTTGCCGCGGCTGTGCCCAGCGGTGAGGGATCCCTTCCATGGCTTAGCTAATCCTTGGCTTTTCTGCCCGCTGGGCCATGCCGGAGGGCTGAAGGGCTTATCACTGCTCACACATCCCCTGGGAAAACAATCCGGGAGGCTCAACTCATCCCACGTTCAGCGCCCAGCTGGAAAAACCCCGTCGGCACCCCCGAGGCAGGCGGGATGGGAGCCGGCATCCCTGGTACCCCGCTCCACGCACGATCCGTATCCCCTGGCAATGGCTTCGCACATGGTCCACACTGCATTTACCTAATTAAGACTTAATGAAGTGGGGCGATCTATTGTGGGCCTGGCAGGGGAGCAGATGTGCCTCCTGAACCCGGGGAAAGCGCACTGCTGTCTCCAGGGTGAATCAGCAGGAAAAGCTCAGGCTGGGATGCTCAGCCCTGCAGATTCCAAACCGCGCTGCTCTCTCAGAACAGGGACGGAAAATGCTTTGGTCATCAGCAGCCTCTAGTGGGGAGAGGTGGGCAGCGGGGGCGGCCGCTGCGGTCGGACCCCAAAGCCACAGCCAGCCCACCCTGGCTGTCCCCAGCAGCTCAGAAGGGGATGGCACTGCATAGCCCCGACGCATAAGGGACCTGAAGGACCACAGCCCTCGTGGGATGCCCAGGGTGTGACACTGCTCGTCCCCACGCACCGGGTGCTGGTCCCGAGCTAAGCAGGGAGAGGCACCTGCAGCCCCCTCCCCGTGAATCCCAGTTCAGAGCCTCACACAAATAAATCCCCGCATAAAAGGCACAACCTACACATCCCCCTCCTTCCCAGGCAGCTCACTGAGAGGGATCTCCGCGCTGATGGTGAGCAAGTCCTTCCCTTCCCCTCCCCAAATCACACCTCAGCTCCCACACCTCCAACCGCAGCATCCAGCGTGGCCAAGAGCCAATTATGACTCCAAACCTGCAGCCACCTTGAGCCTCTCCTGCAGCTGGGAACACAGAGCTGAAAGTGCTGCTGCTCAGCAGCCAAAGGACCATTCCTGCCCTCCGGCGCAGGGACCACCTGCAGCCTGCCCTGCCCGCCGGGGCTTTGCTGCGGGGGGAGCTCAGGAAGAGCTTGGTAGTATTAACTCAGGGACAAGGCTTCAGAGCGCCCTGCTCGGAGAACAGCTGATGCTTTGCCTTCCTTCCGAGCGCTCCTCACCCCAAATGCCCGATGCGGCTGCCGGCAATGCCAGCAGCTGCCAGGCTGCGCTCCGGCAACAGGGAACCTCAGCCCAGCCAGCACGGCCGCCCATGAGAAGGCACTTTCTCTCCTCGGCAGGCTCCAAATCCTCTCGGGAAGGCCTGAAGTTTCTCTTTAGTGCGAGGAAAAACCAAGTGAAGGGATGGAGAAGTGCTGTGCCCGCAGAACGGGCTGAGCATCACCGTGGGAAGGAGTTTGATGCTCGGATCAACTTTTGGCTGCTGCTGACTCGCCCCTACCATCACCACGGGCAGCAGCAGCAGCAGCAGCCAGCGTGGGCATCACAGTGGGCGAGAAACTGAGGGGGACTCACACCCACTCAGCCCCCGGAGCTGGGGGATGCAGGTGGCTCCTCGAGTTTCGGCTGCCTCCCCGCAGGGACAGGGTGGGAACGAGCTGGGCAGTGGCACGGAGGGAGGATAAAGCCAAACACGGGTGGGAACGAGCTGGGCAGTGGCACGGAGGGAGGATAAAGCCAAACACGGGTGGGCACGAGCTGGGCAGTGGCACGGAGGGAGGATAAAGCCAAACACGGGTCCTCTGTCCCGTGTCACCCCAGCTCGGGTGCAGTTCCAAGTTACTCCCGCGGACTAAGCGAGTCACAGGGCGCAAAGAGGACACGGAGAGAGCCCGGAGCCCTCTCCCAGAGCCACATCCGTGCCTTGCTCAGAGCCTTAGGAAGGGAGGAGCAGAGGGGCGGGGAAGTTCCGAGGTGCACCCTCCAAGAACACAACCCGCTGCCAGGTCCCGGAGCGGCTCCTCTGCCAGGAGGCAGCAGAGACTGCCCGCACTGTCCTCCCTCCCTCCCCGTGTCACCGACATCAGCCCCGCAGCCCCCGCCGCTCCCCCAAATGTTGGGTTTCCCCCCCAAAGCGGGAGCCTCGGCGTAAATCAATCCCCGGGCGAGGAGGCGGCTGCCGGCAGTGCCGAGCCAAGGCACACCCCTCCATTGCAACACAGCCCTAAAGATAGCCCTAAAGATTGTCGCTGTCCCCCGCTGTCCCCCTGCCACCCCGCCGGGCACGGCACGGACCTACCAGGGGGTCCAAACCGGGTTCCCCGTCCCACCCACAGCTGCAGGAGGGAGAAATCCGGGGAGGGGAGAGATTGCAGGAGCTGCACACGCATCCCTGGGCTGCAACATCAGCGCAAAACGTCCCCGTCGAGGAGGGGACGTGGGGACATCGCCCCCCGCCCCCTCCAGGGCCGCAGGGAAGGCGAGGGGGAGGTTTTGGCACTGGCCGGGTGAGCGAGGAATCGATCGGTGCCGGGACAGGGAGCGGCGGCAGGAGCAGAACCCGGCACCTGGACCGGGAGGGACGGCAGGAGAAGCCCCCGGGACACGGAGGGACGGCAGGAGAAGCCCCCGGGACACGGAGGGACGGCAGGAGGAGCCCCCGGGACAGGGAGGGACGGCAGGAGAAGCCCCCGGGACAGGGAGGGAGGGCAGGAGAAGCCCCCGGGACAGGGAGGGAGGGCAGGAGAAGCCCCCCGGGACAGGGAGGGACGGCAGGAGAAGCCCCCGGGACAGGGGGGGACGGCAGGAGAAGTCCCCGGGACAGGGAGGGACGGCAGGAGCAGGGTCCTGGCACCCCCAGCTCGGCTTTAGGGACCGTCTCGGCGGGCACAGCCGGGGGCACAGGGGACAGAGCTCTCCCGGAGCTGCTGCAGCCCGGGCTCGGGGGAGCAGAGCCGGACCCCGATGCCAGCGCGGGATCTGCCCCTTCCCAGGGTGGGACACCGGGGTTATGGTGCTGGCACGACCTCGGGGTGCAGGGGGGACCCCACTACCCACCTGTGCCCCCACCGCACTGGGGGGATCCACACCGCGGGGGGAAACACTACAGGGCCCCATGCACGTCCTGAGGGTGAGCCCAGCGTGGGTCCCACGGCCCTCCCACCCCACATCCCGCCCGCCAGCCCCGTGCAGGTCCCTGGGACAGCCCCAGCTCACCCCACTGCCCCCGCACCCAGCCTGAGCCCCCACCCCAAAACTCTGAGCACCCTAAAGCACCTCACCTCCAGCTTGACCTCTACGGGTGCCCCCGGCTGCCCCAGCCCACCGCACAGCCGGCCTGCCCACCCTGCGGACCCCCCACCCCACAGCACCCCGCGTGCCGCTGGAACCCCCCACCCCATACCCACCCTGACCCCCCCATG
>JAWWEE010000058.1:71148-89850 GCA_035221455.1 Xenops minutus | reverse complement strand
GGGAGGGAGGGAGGGGGGAGAGGGAGGGAGGGAGGGGAGGAGGGAGGGAGGGAGGAAGGGAAGGGGGGGAGCGGGGTCACTGACCGGCACCGGCGGGCACCCTCACACCGCTGGCTGGCACGGACCCTGGCACTGATGGACACGGTCGGGCTGACCCGCAGACTGACACCCTCACACTGACCCACAGACTGACACCCTCACACCGCTGACACCCTCACACCGACCCACAGACTGACACCCTCACATTGACTGACAGACTGACACCCTCACACCATTGACACCCTCACACTGCTGACACCCTCACACTGACCCACAGACTGACACCCTCACATTGACTGACAGACTGACACCCTCACATTGGCTGACGGACTGGTACCCTCACACCATTGACACCCTCACACTGACTGACACCCTCACTCTGACACGCTCACACTGACCCACAGACTGACACCTTCACACCACTGACACCCTCACACTGACTGACAGGCTGACACTCTCACATTGACAGACTGACACCCTCACACCATTGACACCCTCACACTGACTGGCACCCTCACTCTGACACCCTCACACTGACCCACAGACTGACACCCTCACACCACTGACAGACAGACATCCTGACACTGATTGGCATCTTCTCTCTGTCACACTCACACTGATGGGCACCCTCACTCTGCCTGACTGACACACTCACACCGACCAACAGACTGACACACTCACACTGACTGGGACCCTCGCTCTGACACCCTCACTCTGCCTGACTGACTGACACCTTAACACTGACAGACAAACTAACACCCTCACACCGACTAGCACCCTCACTTTGCCACCCTCACTATGCCTGACTGGCACCCTCGCACTGACTGACACCCTCACACTGACACCCTCACTCTGCCTGCCTGCCTGCCACCCTTACACTGCTGACACTCTCGCTCTGGCACCCTCACTCTGCCTGACTGACACCCTCACACTGCTGATATCTTGCTCTGGCACCCTCACACTGACTGACTGATACCTCCACACAGTGACTGGCACCCTCACACCCACTGACACTCTCACTCTGACACCCTCACACTGACTGGCACCCTCACACTGACTGACTGATACCTCCACACAGTGACTGGCACCCTCACACCCACTGACACCCTCACTCTGACACCCTCACACTGACTGGCACCCTCACACTGACGGACTGACACTGCCACATCAACTGACTGCCACCCTCAGGCTGCTGACACCCTCACACTGACTGGAACCCTCCCTTTGACACCCTCACACCACTGACACTCTGACACCCTCACACCAGCTGGCTGACAGACACTCACTCTGACTGACACCCTTGCATTGCTGACACCCCCACACAGACACAGCCTCACAGCCCTTCACCCACTCAGACACGTGTGTAAACTCCCACACTGACTGGTCCTCCCCTCACACACACTCCTGTGCACGCTGACACACTCACACAGGCAGACACACACTCACAGACACAAACCCCAGCCCGACAGGCACATCTGTGAGCAGTGACACCCTCACAGACACAGTTCACACCCCAGGGTGACCCTCGCTGCCTGCCCACAGCCAGGTCACAGCCACACTCGTGGCATTACACCAGTGGGCAGGCACTGACAGGTCCCACACTTCCATGCTCCAAGGGGCACTTACACACACTCACACTTGTAGGTACTCACATATTTGTGTTATCCCTCACAACCTGCCTCCCCACACACACACCTGTGGGTGCACTCATGCCCTCATAGGGACTCTCCTACATGCACACACACTCACAAACACTTCCACACCCTGGTATTTCCCTCATTCCTGCCTCTGTGTGCACCTGGCAGGACGAAGCACCTGTGTGGGGTCACACCAGCATGTCACGACTGCCTTGGCCCCTGTTCCTTGCACACACACCCTCCTGCAGCCCCTTTCCTGCAGCTCCCCCCAGCACAGTCCTGCTTGCACACACACGTGTATTCCTCATCTCTCTCATGTGTGTGTGTACACACTTAGGATCCCACTGGGTGCTTCTCCCACACACACACTCAGCACACCCAGTTTGCCATGGCATTGTACACCCACACTGACACATCAGGGAGCCCTGCACTGCCTCTGCCCATGCCAGCAGACCCCATGGAGCCTGCTCTTTCTTTGTCTTCCCCACACAGAGGGTTTTCTGCCACCTCTCCACCATAAGCCCATCTTGTATCATCACCCCTCTTGCAGGCAGGCTTCTCTCTGAACCACACACAGCCATACCCAAGCAACCTGTTGCCTTTACAAATCCAGATTTCCTGCACACACGCCCCCAGGATCACCCTGCGTGGCACAGAGTGGTGCTGCCTCCTGCTCCTGGCACGTGTGAGGGAGTCAGCTGTGCTTCACACTCACCCCCACGGGGCATCTGCTGCCTGTGACAGTGAGAGTGCAGCATGGCCACCCACCCTCACACCCTGCACCTTCTGTCACCTGGTACCTGACAGACACACAAATGTGCCCGAGGGCTGGTGGCTACCACAAGGCCACCTGTTTTGCTCACAGAGGTGTGTGGACTTATATACATGGAGCTGTACATATTTCCTATCTGTATGTTACAGCTCTGTGTTACACACAGTGCTCCCCATTTTGGTTAGTTCCCTCCTCTACTTTCACTTACACAGAGAGGTGTCCTGTTCCCTCAGGCCCTTCATCATGCATCTGGTCCAAATTGCAGCACTGTCTCATGCTCACCAATCCTTTACACCACACAGACACTGCTCACTGCTACTGCTCCACACACAGTGCCCAGCCCAGTGCCACCCTGCCCTGTGCCACCCCACGGTCAGTGCTCCCACGGGCAGGACAGAGCGATGCCAGGGCTCCCCCCGAGTGCTGCCCTGGTTTCTCCAGGGTTGTGCGAGGCACACACGGCTCTGCAGCCCCTGCCCCAGCTCCAGGGGGGCCGTGTCACCTGCCTCATGCCACCCAGGGCTGTGCCACCCCTGTGTACCCACAGCGCTGGCCCAGAGAAGGAGCCCAGCACCTCCTTCCGCCCCCGCTCCCTGTAGTGAACGCTCAGTTTGTTGCTGTATGTTTCTGAGTGGCTTTTGTCCTTCTGTGAAGCTCCCTGTTCTCTGAAATTCATGCTGTCTCTTGGGTTCCACTTTGCAGACTGTTGAGCCTGGTTCATGCATGCCTGCTGGTTTTGAGTGGCATCGACCCTCTTAAATGAGTCTTCTTTTTGAAGTGTAAGGGTAAAATCCTTCTCAATAATGTTTTAACTGCTTAGGGGGACATTGACACATATATTCTCTTGTTTGTAAATGCTCTGATCTAACTTGCTTTTTTTTTTTCTTTTGCTTTTATAGCTGGAGCCGTATATGGATGAAAACTTTGTTTCAAGAGCCTTTGCCACCATGGGAGAGCTTGTACTGAGTGTAAAAATCATTCGAAACAGGTTGACAGGGTAACTGTTTATGTTTGTTCTCCCAGTGCATTTGGATTGAAGCCTCACCGTGGTCCTTCCATGTCAGGGTGATTTTCCCTTGGAGCTTTTCACCATTGCTGCCACCAATATGGGGATATTGATGAGAGCAATGGAGAGGACACTGCTGGCTCTTCAGCCTCCCCTCAACAAATAAGGTTTGGCCTTCATCCTGAAGTGCTCCAGCAGTTGGAGGAGTGTGTGTATCCCATTCCATCCTCTGGGAATTACACTCCCAGCTGAAGGCTGTGGTGACTGGTCTGTAGAGCAGCTATGTGGTGCTGGCAGAGGTGGAAAGTCTGACTTGGAGCAATATGAGAACCTTTTGAGTTCAGTTGGGATAAAATGAGTGACTGTATGCAGAATAAAGTAGTTTCATTCTAATTCATTATTCTTTTAACTGTTGTAACTTCAGTTTGCAGTTGTTTAAACTTGGGTGGGAAAATTGATGGTCAGTGAAAGTAGAAAGTAAAACTGTGAGCAAACCCACTTTGTGTGTGCTTATGTTGACATGACTTATGGTAAGTAGGGGCTATCCCTTTCCTTGAGATCCAGGATTTCTACCTTCTTTTTGTAGCTGACGTTTATACTGTAGAAAGAAACTGTTCTAAGTATTGCAATGATAGCAAATTTCCTACCAGTTATCTAAAATACAAAATTCCTCCTCAGGTGTGTTTTAAATGTATAACCTTTCTCTCTTCTCTCCTGTATTGTATGTTCAGAATTCCAGCAGGCTATTGCTTTGTAGAATTTGCAGATCTAGCTACTGCAGAGAAATGTTTACACAAAATCAATGGGAAACCACTTCCTGGTGCTACACCGGTGAGTCAGGGGATCAACCAAAACTGGGAAGGGACAGATAATGTAGAATCTGCATCTTGAACGATTACAGACAAATTTAATAGTCAGCAAAATGGGATTCTTCTTTCTTTAAAGTCATGAACATAAAACTGTTAATGTTCTTGCTCAGAAAATTGGTGAGAAAAATCACTGATTTCTGTGTGAATGTCTGGGTAAAATCCAGGGGGAGAAATCTTGTGGAGTGTAGTTTTTGATTTCTGAGCCTTTCTGCTGTTCCCAAGTGGGATTAATGAGAAATCAGAGAAGAACAAGGAAAAAATTAGATTGATTGTAGAGTAGACCTGCCACAGTCCTTCCATCTCTCTCTGTTTGTAGATTGATGGAGTCTTAGAATGGTTTGGATTGGAAGGGACCCTAAAGCCCATCTCCTTCCACCCCCTGCCATGAGCAGGAACACCTTCCACTAGACCAGGTTGCTCCAAGCCCTGTCCAACCTGGCCTTGAACACTTCCAGGGATGGGGCAACCTGAGAGTTTATGTGTGTGTGTTGTTTCATATATACAAGATGAACTTGCAAGTTCACTCTGAGTTTTGGGTAACTTTGATTTGCAAGAGAAACGTGACTTTGCATTGTTCTTGGCCCTTAGGAAACAAAAGTTATTCAAACCTCTTTACAGTGGAGAAGGAGCCAGAGCACTGGATAACTGCAGTGCATAACTAATATCTCCTGTACATGAAAGCTGGGGAGTTGAGAAGAAGAGGAGGAAGAGTCACAGAGTCTAATTTTAGGATGTTGACTCAAATGCGTGATAGATTAAAATGGGATGGCTGACACAGCTGTCTGTTGTACCCACAAGAGTTGGCTGCAGTAGCTGGGGTGACTGGTTCATAAAGCAGCTCTAGAATCACCTCACTTATGGTGTGATACACAAAGTGAATGGATTCCAATTTCAGTGTAGTTAATACCCACAGTAGGAAAGTGGGAAGTCCAGGTTGAGCTGTTTGGTCAGCGTTCCTCAGAGGGTGACGTGCCCTGTTAAAAGGAGTCAGTGAGAGCCTGGAGGTGTCTGTTTCGTGTGTTTGCCCATTATTAAGGCAAGCTGATCATCCTGGATGCCTTCTGTAGTCACTGGAGAGACAAAGAGAGCAGCTCTTGCAAGGAGTGACATGATAGTGGAAGTTTGTTTTTGGGAATACCAGTCTTTCTCCACAGTTTTGTGGTGCTGTGTAGGGGGTGGTTTGCATAACACACAGAGACAATTACAGATGTCAGGCAGAGATCCAGTGCAGCCCAAAACACTGCACTCAGCAGGCAATGCCTGGCTCATCCCTCACATTTAGAGACTTTTGTTTACAGAAAACTGAGTGTGGCTCATGCTTTTATTTATTTTTAAATACTGAAGCAGCCAGAGGAATAACAGAGAGCTGCTGTGATGCTGGTGCTGCCTCTTTTCCAGAATTGGTGTCCCCAGTTCCCATCTGAGGTGGAACCATTGTGTCTCATTGATTTTAAACCCAGAATTTTAGCAGTGAAGAGTGAGATCCCGAGTAAAAAGATGGAAGTGCTTCAAATTGGAATCTAAATTTTGTGTTAGCTTGTGAATGATGCACAAAAAGTTGTGTAGCTCTGTGCTCCAGTGAATGCAAGGAACAGCGTTATAGCCTAGATTGAAGTCTGGGCTCTGTTTCCTCAGAATTATTTACTCTGTCTTTGAGGGAAAGAAATCCATCATACAAGGTCCAGGAGTATCGTGGGTTCTTCTGTACTGAACTGAACAAATGCCCTGATCTCTGGGGAATTTCTGCTCCTGGTCTGAAATCCTGATTTCTGCTCCTGAGATCAGCCCCTGGTCCCTAGGGCTGACCCAAAGATCAGCTGCTCCTCAGTTCTTGGTCTAGGCTCGCATGTGACTTGGGCACAGGTTGTTGAAGCCTGGTAGATGGGGACAGGGACTTCCAGATGTGCCAGTGGGCACAAATCTGGGCTAGTGGGAAACTTGTTTTAAAAACAAAATCAGATGCAAAATTTTGGGGGGCCTCCAGTGTCCAATGACAGGTAATTTTTTTCCAAAAAACCTTAATTTTGGATCTTACTAAATGAGCACATCATCCATAGCAAAGCACTTAGCCATGTGTCCAGATTGGGATTGATTTTTCAGTGTAGTGGATTCTGGTCTGACAGTGTTTGTGTTAAATCAGAAGAGTCCAAGAGCTCTGCTGTCATTTCATTTTAAAACCTTAAAATCAGAAGTAATTTAATATTTGTTGTTAGTACCTCTGTTTAGGTTCTGATTTTCATTATCATAGCTGTACTTGCATAAATAAAAACATCCTTGATACCTTAACTGGCTGGTCTGACAGCACTGGACACCTCAGAGCATTCAAAAAGCTGTATAAAATCATCTTATTGTATTTTTTCCTGCTTGTGTGAATTCACATGACCACATTTCAATGTATGGGTTCGTTTTTGCCTTGTTGCAGGCGAAGCGATTTAAATTGAATTATGCAACGTATGGAAAACAGCCTGATAACAGGTAAGTGCTCAATATTTAAATACTCCTTTTGCCTGCTTAATGCCTCTTTATCAAGTGCCTTGCAAAGAGTATTCAAAACATGTAAACCCATGAGTTCATCCCTGCCATTGCAGAGGGAGGAGAGCTCAGGCTGCCAGTTCTGTGCTTTGCCTTATGTGTGGCACAGCAGATGGATTTTAAAGTATTCAAACTTTGTAGCATCCAAATATCTACTTAATATATTATAATCTGAGATCTGTGTATTGAAAATAGCAAATCTGCAAATGAGACATCAGTGTTTTCTTGCCATGTTAGAAATGCAAAGATACCCTGTAAGAAATAAGCAATTATCTTTAAATAAAAAGTGTTGATTAGGTTGGTTGTGCTGCTTGAATTAACTTGAGAAAGCAATGTCAATACAAATTTTAGTTTAGCAGCTTAACTGGTGACACTTTAAAGTCTCCATTAAATGGTCTTTTAATATCACTTTTCTTCACAGTCAAATATTTAGGCTAAATGGTAACTGTCATTCAGGACATGATTGTACTTAAGAAGCTCTCTTTTTGATCTCTTTAGTCCAGAATATTCCCTTTTTGTGGGAGACCTGACTCCTGATGTGGATGATGGGATGTTGTATGAATTTTTTGTTAAAGTTTATCCATCCTGTAGAGGGGGAAAAGTTGTTTTGGACCAGGCAGGAGTATCCAAGTAAGTCACTTTCATTCTTCTTTTTTTCTTTCACTGCAGATGCAGCAACAGAAAAGATAAAATGCAGCAAGGAGAAAAAAATAAGTCTTATCAGCTGAGATTTTAGTAATCTTAAAATACAATGTTCTTGGCCATTCAGTCTGCAGTTCCCTTGGGTTTTGATAGTCACCACGGGGGTATTGTCCCTGCTCTGTCACTGTGAGGCCCTTTGTGTGTTACTGCACTGCTTGAAATGCTGAAAAATGTCTCAAGTAATCTGGAAACACTCTCCTCCTGGACTCTGGTGAAATTGTGCTATTTAGGCTATTCCTGTGAGAGCTTGAGAGGTATTTCTTTCCAACAGGGTAGGGCACACAAAGCTGTGTTTCACTGTCAGGTTCTCAGTAGTCACCTTGTTTGTCTTTACTGGAAATGCCTTGCCAAAAACAGATATCAGAAAGTTGGGATTTCTTAATGAAAATGAAACATTTTCCAAATTTCTAAATTTGAATTTAATTTTCTAAATTAAACTCTATTTTCCTAAAGGAGGGAGCAGTTGGTGAGAACCCTTGTCTTCAAAGCAGAACGTGGCTTCAGTGAATGTTCTGATATAGTACCTTTTGGAATGTTGGGATGTAGATGCCCCCACTTTCCCACTTTTTCTCAGTCTTAGATGGGTTGGTTTGAAGGACTCTCTGAAGGTCTGTGGTCCAGCTCCAAGCAGGGCCAGCACTAGATCAGGTCAGCCATGCATTGAGTAGCCTGGAAAACCTCCCAGGATGGGGACAATTCAACCTGTCTGGGCAGCCTGTGCCAGTCATGAAGTTCCTCTTCATGTGCAACCTGAACCTCTTGCAGAGCTGCTCAGTCACTCTGGCTGCTGGGCACTTGTGCTGTCACTGCCACCTCACCTTGGACTGGCACTGCTGGGGTGGGCTCCTGGTGCCTCCTCCTCCTCCTCCTCAGAGGTGTAAACCCCACAGTTCCTGTTTTGCTGCACCTGCTTCAGTCTCTGCCTCCAGAACAGGTGCTGGGCCATGAGTTGGGCTTTGGGAACTGTTCTTAAGTGCAGACCTCAAGGAAAGGGCATCTGTGGTAGCTTGGGAAGTGGGAAAGGAGCAGAGGCTGGGAAGAGCAGAGCTGTCTCCCCTGGCAGTGCCAGCGTGTTGCTGCCAGGGGCTTTGTTGGGACTTGTGCAGTTACTCAAAGCTGAGGCAACTGCAAGTGTCAGGGTGATGTGAGAGAGGAGCTCTGGGCTTGTGGATGTGCCCAGTGAAGCCTTGGCCCTTGCAGCCAGGGCTGGTGGATCAGGGAGGTCTCCTCCCAGCAGGAGAAGAGCTTGGAGCCTGGGGCTGTGCTGCTGAGCCTGCTTCTCTGCTTCCTGCTGAGGGTGCAGGTGTGGGGGCTTCTCCAAACTGCAGGGCCAGGGAGGTCCTGGCCACGAAGAAATGATTTCTTGGTGGGTTTTCTTCTGTACCAAAATCTGGTTTAGCCAGTGGTGTGGAAAAGGTAAATTTCTGGAGGAGTTGAAAGAATCACTGTCTCCCTTGCTGCACCCACCATCAATTCCTGTGTCCTACATCCAACTCTTTATCTGTGTCTCTATTTTGGAACTGCCCATCTTCCCATTTTCTCTCACACACTCCTGGTCCCATCCAAAAAGGCTGCAGGGCCTTTGTGGCAGCTTAGAAACTTGGGTCTATGTGTGGACACCTTAAACTGACTTAAAAGTTGACTTGCACTGGATTTATCTGCCACAGTCCTTTGGCAGAGGGCAAGTTAAACAGAATGTTGGCCCGTGCAGAGTTTTGCTGGTGCTTAATAATCCAGTTTGTGTGTAGATAAACTTGATCTTTGATCTGGTATTTTTGTAAGGAGGACACATCCATTCCTGTGTATTTGTATAAAAATAAGATATTTGGACTTGTGTGTGGAGCTTGCTGTGCAAGACACTCCATTCTTTGGGGCATGGACCCCTCTGGAACAGCTTCCAGTGGGGACCTCCCAAGAGGGGTAGGTGATGCTGCTTTCCAAATAACACATCACTGAGTGTTTAGGAGTTCCCACAGAATAGATAATGCCTTGTACATTTACACCCTTGCTTACGGCTCATTCTTTTCCCCAGCTAGACAAGCCCTTCCCTCCCAAACTCCTTCCTTCACTTAGATGGATTCTCCTACCCTCCCACACCTAAGTCTTTGATCTTTCTGCTGCGTGAGGCAGCCCATCCCATGCTGGCATCCTGGCACTGCCCTCCTGGGTGCTGTTGCATCGCTGCTGACTCACTGCAGCACCGAAATCCCACGCAAAGGACCGGTGGGGTTGCAGGGCTTGGTGTTTCCAGAGCTGCCACACCACACTGAAGGGTTGTCGTGCAGGTTGTTGTCCTGGCTGTGCTGTCCCCATCCCAGCTGTGCTCTCAGAGCAGGGTTTAGCTACTTGAGGTGGTTTTAAGACCCACTATTGGGAATGCTGTTGTTGGGAATGGCAGAAAGCCTGCTTGAATGTATTCCTGTTGGAAAAGGACTTGATTGGAAAGCATATCTCATTGATTCTCGGGAAAAGCAGTGTTTGCCTTCACAGTGGGGCAGTTTGGGATACAAGCAGTTTCTGTGTTTTGTCAATCCTGTGCTGACTTGCAACTCTTGAGATTATCAGTATCCTCCCAGCAGAGATTTGGGGCTTTACCACTGTCTGCTCACACATTTCAACATGGCTTGTGCCAACATCCTTCCAACTCCCCACAATGCACTGGCACAAGAGCTGCTTTATATTTGTCAAGCCCTTGAAAGCACCACTGGAGCTTGGACCTGTGGCTTGAGGCATTTTGGAAAAGCAGCTGGGAGGTGGAATGGTTTCATCTCTCCCAAAAGCAGGGACGTGTTTCATTCTCCCTGTTTCCCAGACCCCATTCAAACTTCACCGTAAATAACCTTTAAAACATGGCATGGCTTCTTCTTTTGGGCTGGTTTCATGTGGGTTATTCTGTGTCTCTGCAGAGGTTACGGGTTTGTGAAGTTCACAGATGAGCTGGAGCAGAAGAGAGCACTGACAGAGTGTCAGGGAGCTGTGGGGTTGGGCTCTAAACCTGTACGATTGAGTGTGGCTATACCAAAAGCGTGAGTATAAGAGCAGCCAGATGTTCACTTGGAGGCATCACATCTATTTTTAAATGTCTTGTAGTGGTTTGGGTACATTTCCTGGATGTTTCCATCACAAAGTGAAGGAATTCCCCTCAATATGGGGAGCATCAGAATGCCCAGGAATTCAGAGAAATGATAACATTAGCTCAAGACTAAGATTTTACACTGTTTGTAATGATATACATTATAAAATCCACACACATGTACCCACACTGTAGTTAAATATGTTTGTTTTTAAAGTGTATGTTCCTTTGCATTAAATTGACATAGCCTAAATCTGCTTATTGATGTCTGGATAGCAAAGCTCAATTACCTTGCTATTTCTAATATGATGTCTACTAAATATAAGTCTTTTGGGGCAGGGATTAACTTTTTTTTCTGTGTTTGTTCAGAACCTGATACAATGAGATCCTGGTCTGACTTGGGGCTCGTAGCACTAGGGTAATACGAATCATAGTAATTGCTCCCTATTTGAATAATATTTAGATTTTCAGTGACCTCAGAAGTCTTGGGGGGAAAAGGAAGAGAAAAGCAGAAAAAAGGGGTGTGTTGTGGTGAGAAGATTGATGTTTCCTTCTTTCTACTTCTCACTGATTTCATCACTAGACATAGCTGTATGTGTGACATATTTTCATTTTCAAACAATATTTGTCATCTCATTTCAAATCTTGATAGTCAGGTGGGATTCCAAGTTCCTTGGGAATGCTGTCACTTTATGGCGAGAAACGGGAATTTTAGTCAGCTCACAGGGCACTTAAGTTAATTTTTTGATTACTTGTGGTTCTTTTTATTTCATGAACTCTTCCACCTCTGTGCATTGGAGACCACCTAGTTCAGTGAGAAAGGGGGACAAGTCATTGCTTAGGTTTCTATATGAGAGTGGCAGAAGGAAGAGGGTTTTGTCCATTCTTATTTAAGAAAACTCCATTTTTTTGCAAGGCATTAAGTCTTTAACTCTTCATGTAAAGCAAGACTCAGTCCCTTGTCTCAGGAAGCTGCAGAATGCTTAACTCCATCCTATTTATTAGAAGAAAAAAAGGGGCCCAAAAATGTGGGTTGTGGTTCAGGATTGTTCTAAACTGAGGCTCAAAGTCCTGAACTCTTCCCTTCCCAAAGCCAGGAAGTGACACCAAATTAACTGGTACAGAATGAAAGCAATGTTTATTAATGAAGAGGAAGATGAATACAGGAAAGGGCGTTAAATTTAAACCACTTCTTTATGCAAATGTGTTCAAATGATAAATACTGCTGCACTTAATAGTGACTGTATTTTAAAGACTGAAATTTGCATGTTAGACTATGTACCAGATTGTATCTTAAGCTGTTTCACTACTCTTTTCATACTTGTTCTGCACTATTTGCAACTTACTCCTGCTTTTTTTTTTTGAAGTAACCGTGTGAAGGCAATGGAGTACAATCAGATGTACAACTACAATTACAACCAGTATTACCAACAGTATCACAGCTACTACGCCCAGTGGGGGTACGACCAGAACACGGGCAGTTACAGCTACAGTTACCCCCAGTATGGCTACACACAGAGCACCATGCAGGTAGGGCAGCAGAGAAACACCCACAGCTTGGGAATGGGGTTGGGAATGTTCTGGATTCAAGTTCTAAGAATCACAGAACGTTCTGAGTTGGGAGGGACCCACAGGGATCATCCAGTCCAACCCCTGGCCCTGCACAGACACTCCAACAATCCCACCCTGTGCCCCAGAGCATCATCCAAACCCTCCTGCAGCTCTGGCAGCCTTGGGGCCGTGCCCACTGCCCTGGGGAGCCTGGGCAGTGCCCACCACCCTCTGGGGGAAGAAGAACCTTTGGCTGAGATCCCCCCTGCCCCTGCCCTGACACAGCTCCAGCCATTCCCTGGGTGCTGTCCCTGCTCACAGGGAGCAGAGATTGGAGCTGCCCCTCAGGAGGAGCTGCAGCTCCCAATGAGCTCTGTTTATCTTCCATCTCCTCCAGGCTGAACAGACCAAGTGATCTTAATACACACCTCTTAATAATGAGGTCTTAATATAACTACTATCTAGAATTTAGTAGAACCTGGTGTGTCCTTTTGCCTCATGTGGGGTAAAATTTTGCCCTTAGGCTGAAGCAAGAAAGGTCTGGAGGACACAAGGAGTCTCTTAACACAGTTGTCAGGGTAGAAGGGTTCTCTTGGTCCAGGCAGTGCTCAGACAGCCTTCTGGGATCCTTCCTAAGGCTTGCTTTGAAGGATAGAACACATCAGAACAGTCACCCCACTTCACCCCAGGAATCACAAGAACTGCTGCCTCTGTCAGAGGCTCAGTGTGGGATCTGCCCCAAGGAGTGTTGGGAGTGGAACACAGGCTTATGTGTGAAGAGTTCTGTTGTAATCACTCCGGTATAAAAGTCAGTCTCTGACAGTACTAATTAACAGGTGATGCTTGTAAAAGAAAAGGTAATTATCTGCTGTCCTAAGGGGTTTGTTTCTCCTTGCAGACATATGAAGAAGTTGGGGAGGATGCATTGGAAGGTATGTTTCTCAAATTCTATGACTGAAGTTGTCTGTTCTGCACTGATCAGAGACAGACCTTCTCAAATTGGCCCAGATTCCAGTGTGTGACATCCCTTTACCTTTGTGTAAATCTGGGAATTGTGTCTTTCCCCCCTGTAGATCCCACGCCTCAGCTGGACGTCCACGAAGCAAACAAGCAGTTCATGGAGCAGAGTGAAGAGCTCTACGATGCCTTGATGGACTGTCACTGGCAGCCTTTGGACACTGTCTCCTCAGAGATCCCAGCTGTGTTATAGCCTCGTTGCTGGGGCACTGTGTGTGTGGAATATCCCACCAGTGCTCTCTGGACTGTTCCCTGCCCCCGGATCCTGCGGGAATCAGGGGTGGCCCCTTCCCCCCTCCAGGCCTGGGACTCGCAGTACAGGAGGACTGTGGCCCTTTCCCTGTACACAAGGAGTGTCATAGGAGCATCATGGTAACCTTTATTCATGGTGAAAATTAGAACTGCAACAGTTTTATTCCTTTTTGTCTTGAAATGAACTCTTGATACTTGTTGGGAATTGTAATTTATAAACTTTCGACGAGGTGGCACAGGGGAGAGACTCGACTCCATCCTACAATAAACAAGTTGGTCTTTTAAGTAAAATTACCCTTTGCATTTTGGTTCCTGCCCATTTTGGTTCCTGCCCATCTTTCAGTTTTGCTGCCCATTCAACTGTCTTCAGCCATTTGACCCAACGCTCGTGAATGTGTTACTTTTGGAAAAGATCATTGTTGGATACCACTAAAATGTCTCAAAAGCTTTCTGGTGACTGGGTGAGGTTGCTGTAACTTGAGCATGGGGTGAAAACTTATGTTCTGGTTAATTTAAGCTGTGATCTTGAGCTAGAAAGTTTGGTGTTTTTAAGCAATCTACCAGAAGAGCACTTTAGAGAGCAAAGACAGAAAAGAGTGTTATAAAACTACAGATCAATGCCTTTTACCTGGTGATCTCTTGCATACCTGACTTGCTTCTCCACCTGTGTATGAGGAAATAATTCCCCATCAACCAAGCAGTTTAAAAACACTTTTACCAGCAACCATATTTAATTGTTATTTTGTGTATCATGCTTTTATTTTTTTATCATGGACACACCTTGATGGTCTGATTAAGATGTGGAGATTTTGTAGTGTCTTCCACTGTCCTGTCAGAGGGAAACTGAAGATCTTGCAGCAAAAACGGGTCAGAGCAATCTCACTGATATATTGTGCAACAAATTGTTGTGAACCTGGAGGGCAGTTTTCTGCTGGATGTTGTATAAGCTGGATGGACAAGCAATATAAATAAGCTGATATTATGTTGCATTAGAGGTGAAAGTGAAAATAATAGCACTTATGTACATGTTATAAGCCCTTTTCAGGCTTTTGTGCCTTAAACTCTTGGAGAAATAGGAACAGAGAAACTACCTGTAATAAATGTCTATCCAAGGAATAGTTTGGTAACTGAAATTGCTACTGCAGAGCATTTCATTGCCTCCCTGCCCATGTTGATGCAGAGATTTGCCACAGAATTTAAATACTTTGATAAAGCTACTTCTACTACACCTTTGTTTGTGTCCATAATTATGATCTATTTATTACTCTGTGGTTTTTTTCTTAACAACTGCAAGTGGGAACGTGAGGGACTGGAGTCAGGTTATCCCTGAACGAGTGGAGCTGCAGGACTGCTGGACTCCTGCATTGTCATCTGCTGTGAACTCTTCCTCCTGCTGTGCCCCTGACTGTGCTGCTGGCAGTGTCCTCACCTCCAGATCCTCTGAATTTAAGGAAAGGAGTCTTCCCTGCATGTTCTGTGGGCTTCAGAGGCAGCAGGAATGGGAGAGAGCAGAACTTTTTATCTTCTGATGCAGCTGCCGAGCTCAGAGGAGCCCCTCTGCCTGGGAGGTTCAGTTGAGTGGCATTCCAGAGGTGATGTGAAGAAGGGGGTTTATGTCCTGCTGTTAAACACTTTCTGGATTATTCTGTTACTGTGCTGCCCTTCCTTCTCCTCTTTTGGAGCTGTCTTTCCCCATCCCCCTAAATTTTAGCTTTTTAATGCATCCATCTCAGTTTGCTCCGGGAGGTGACCTGAAGACACACTTATTTGTCAGTATAAATGTACTCTGCTGTTCTCAGCTGCCCAGCACTGCTGTCCTGGGGAGCATTTCCTAATGCCTGGATAAACCCTCTCCATCCAAGCCTGTCCCTAAAGGAGAGAGGAGCACGTTTATCACCTCACACAGACAGCAGCTCTGTGGGAAAATCCTTTTGCTCTCTGCTTTCATTTCTATAGTGGGAAGAAAAATGCTAAATATTGGTCCAGCCCATCCTAACTACTAATTCCTGGGAGAGCTGGGCACATACAGACCCTCAGGAGGAGCAATTTGGGAGCACAGGGATGACCTGCTGACGCCTGTTTACTGGTGCTGCAGAGCTTAAAATAGCTCCTGCCCTTCCTTTTAAGAGGGGTTGATGTGAGGCTCAGGGCCACATTCCCTGGAGGTGTGAGCCAGCCTTTTGGGGTCGTTTGGGAGACTCTCAGCCAAGGTTCCTGTGGAGCTGTTAAATTGGTGTGTTTTATTTCCTGTGTATCACTTACTCACCTTAATGTTCATTTTCAGCTCCTGGCTGTTTTTGCAGTGTCTGAAGAACAGAAGAGGCTTTTATGTGGAGCTACAAAACAACCATCACCTGGAATTTGTAAGGTTTGTACTTTGGAGTCCAAGTCAAACAGAGTGTGGGATTTTGTTTCTCCTGGATGGCTACAGGGAAAGCCTGGATTAATTACCATTTAATGTCACACAGGATGAAAGACAAGGACTCCGTGTAGTAAGGTAAATCCTGCTTTTATCTCTGTGTGCTAAAGGCAAGAAATCCCAGGCAGGTGATATCACAACTCCCTGGGATTATGTAATCCCTGAAAACTGCATCCCAATCTGCCATGGAGAGTATGAAGCACTCTGCCTCTCAGCAGGCAGGGTTTATGGCAATTACCAAAACAACTCGAACATCCTTGTTGAAGATGAGATAATCCAATTTAGATTAAAGTGCAGGGACTCAGATTCCCATTTGAGTGACACAGACTGGGAGAAGTTCAGCAGAGCAGGAGAGGGCCGTGGGTGTGCTTGGACTTTCCAAAGGGTGAGCTCTGAGGTTGTGGGCTGGCATGTTGCCATTAGCCTATGTTTAATTAAAAGCCTGGGGTGGCCTGAGAGAGATCCTGACCCGCTTCCAAAGGGATGAAGAGTCTGGAAGCATTTCCTCAGCAAATATGGGGCTGGCTGAGAGGGCTCACAGGGGTTGACAATGATGATTTTTTTCCATGTGAGTCTGACTAGACAAAATTCCTGCTGCTTGGATCAGTTTCAGGAGATGGGTTCATATCCTGCACACTGAGACCTACCCAACACCCTCAGGAATTTCTCTGAATCCCTTTTGAGGAACAGAGATAAACATTTGACTCTGATCTTTCCGTGCTGGGTTTCTCATTACTGCCTTGTTAATCCCCAGCTTCTGCTAAACAAAGATCTGAGAGGAATTTTTCCCTTCCAGCCTCGCTATCTCCCAGTGCATCTTGTAAATCCTACTGGATACACCAGTTTCTGGATTTAACTTGGGATTTGCTTAGACATGAAATTAATTCAGTGGCAGGATAGGGTATGAATTTGAAATGCAATAGAAACTGCTAGAGCTGGTTCAGGAAATGTCACTGACAGAGCTCACTTTCCCTTTTTGCCTGGTGAAAAAGGTCTCCTTTTTTCCCTTCCTTAGCAGTTATTCCCAGGCAAAATGGTTTTTCCAAGTGCAGTCAGTTTTGTAGAAAGGGTTTTGGAGTCCTGCTTGGCACACCCTCTTTTTTCTCATGCACAAGGTGGGATTGTTGGGGTGCAGAGCCAGGAGTTGGACTCTGATCCTTGTGGGTCCCTCCCAACCCAATATCCCATGAATATCAATATCACCCCGCTTCTGCTGTGAAAGTTCCAGGGAGAAAGCAGTGATGGGTAACACAATTAAGGTGACAGAGGTTGAGAGCTGGTCATGGCCAGGGCTTGGCTTGTCCCCTGAGCTTGTCCCAGGGAGCCACAGGCACAAAACCCTCCCTGGATCACGAATTCTCACCTGCTTTTCCTCACTGGTGGTGCTCACAGAGCACATCCCTGTGCATTGCCTGCTCCCACCTGTCAGGTGATGGGAATTGCAGCCTCTTCCAGCGTTTTCTCCCTGTCCTGTGCTGTGGAAGAGGCTGGTGAGAGGTTCCTGGGGGGTTTCCTCAGGGATTCACTCACCAGGGACACATAGTGGGATTTTCCCTGCTCCTCTTGGCTCTCCATCCATGTTCTTGTGATGGGCTCAGGTCTGCTAAGCAGCCAGTGCTTTTCACTGTTGCTCTTTGGGGATTCTCCCAGTTCAGCCTCTTCCCAAACAATATTTACCAAGGTCTGAATTTCTGGGGAAGGTTGGGGTTGGGTTTTTTCTTTCCTACGGTGATCTCCCAGTTTCTGCCCTGCCCTAGGATTTGACAGGGAGATTTTTAGGTTCCTTTTTGCACGAGGGGCTGTGCCAAGGAGACTCCAGGGAATGCCTCGTGACTTGGCAGAGCAGCTGGGAGATCCAGGGAGGAGGAGGATGGGAACAGCTGCTGGTCCCCTGTCCCTGCCAGCTCTCACAAGGGTTTGGGGCTCATTTCCAGACTTGGCCTTAAATAGGTGCCAGGTTTATTTTGTTGCTGATTTGACATGTTTGGGGGGAGTTACCAGCTGGAAAGGGCCTTTCCTGAGCACTGGGTATTTTTTCACCTGTTAATTTTGCTCTGAACAGACTAAAAGCTGACTGTTGTCCCCCATGCTTTTTGCCCTTTCTGCAGGACTCAGGCAGGGAGCATTCCTGGGCTTTTCCAGCTGATTTCCCACAGTGGCTGTGCCTTCAGCACCTGCAGCTGTTCCAGCACTCCCTTCCAACCCCTTGGCAGGTGCTCCCCTTTTAAATCCTTTCCATGGATTATGGATCACAAGCCAGGAGTCTGACAGAGGTATTGTTTTGGCAAACAGACTTTTGTTACCAAGAAACTTCCCTTCTATTCCCTGAGGGTGGGATATTCCCTCCCATAGCCCAAAAGGGAGGAAGAAGTAGGGAAAATGCAGCTGCTGCTGCTGCCTTCAGCTTTTCCAAGAGCAATCCCTGATGTGCCCCTTGGATGGAGGAGAGAGGAACTGTCTTGGTGCCACCTGGACTGGAGGGACATTGAGGTGGAGAGGGGGAGCACAGCTCACAGGCTGGGAATCATGGAATTGTTTGGGTTGGGAGGGGACTTAAGGATCATCCAGTTCCAACTCCCTGCCGTGGGCAGGGACACCTTCCACTAGACCAGGTTGCTCAGTGGGGTGGGGTGGGGTGGATGGATGGGTGGATCATGGATGGATGGATGGATATGGAGGGATGGATGGATGGATGGGTGGATCATGGATGGATGGATGGATATGGAGGGGTGGATGGGTGGATGGATGGATGGATGGATGGATGGATGGATGGATGGATGGATGGATGGATGGGTGGATGGGTGGATGGATGGATGGATGGATGGATGGATGG
>JAWWEE010000058.1:38150-49504 GCA_035221455.1 Xenops minutus | reverse complement strand
CACATCTATCTATATAAATATATATAATATATATATATTTAAATAGGATTAATCTTTAAAAAAGCCCTCGGGGAAGCCCCACACACCCCCCATACCCCGGTACCGTGCTGCCCTCTCCTCACAAGGCTTCGTGATACACGTGTGCGAGGGGACAGTCCCCACGGGTCCCCTCGGGGCAGGGGTTGCTGCAGGGGCTCCGGTACCGCACCGGGGGGCACATGGGGGGCCCCACGATGCCACAGGGGCTGCGGCGTGTCCCGGGGGGCTCGGGCTCGCTGAAAGGGGTGGCGTATTCGGGCTCCGGGGGCAGCGGCTCGGCGTACTCGTGGTGTTTGCCCGGCACGTCGTAGTGGCTCAGGACCAGTGGCAGAGTGTAGCCCTCGTCCAGCAGAGGCTTGAAGGTGGAGGGGCCCGTCTGGCTGCTGGGGCTCACCTGCACCAGGTCTGGCTCGGCATACTCTGAAACGGGGAGTGGGGAAGGGATGAAAAACTGGGTGCAATGGGACAGCCAGGGCTGGGAAAAGCTGTGCCAAAGCCAGGGGCAGGATGCCCACCCACCCCAGGGGCACCACATCACTCTGCCACGGCACAGAGCAGGGCTCCTGGTGCCACCCGGCCACCTTCCAATGCCCACAGCTCTGACTGAGGAGCTGCTATTATTATTATTATTATTATTATTATTATTATTATTATGTCATTGTTATCATAGTTATTACTGTTATATATTTTCATCATTATTATCGTTATTATTTAATAATAATGTCGACAACAACCATAATAATTATGATGATAATAATAATTATAATAATAATCATCTAACCCAGCAGGGTCTCCCTTTTGCACAGGACCATGATGCAGGAGGGGTCGAAGCATAACAGGAAGGGGTAGAATGGACACCCCAGGGGGCAACGGGGAGACTCTCGGGCTGAGGGACCTGTTTGTGCCCTGATGTCCCAATATCCCTGGTACCCCTGATATCCTTATATCCCTGTTACCTGGGGAATTGTTCCGGCTGAGGTCCCCTGGCATGGGGGCCGTGGGGAAGGAGGCCAGGCTGGGGGGCTGCAGGCTCTGCAGGGAGCACACCTGGCTCGACTCCAGCTTGGGATACTCTGGGCAGGGAGCAGAAAGCCCTGGTTGTCACAGGAGCAGGACAGCTCTGGGCTCAGCAGCAGCACCAGTTAAACCAGCTGCACCCCAATTTTGGAAAGGGGTTGGGGACCCTTTACCTTTTGTGATCCCACAGTTCAGCTCTGCTGCTGATTTCCTGCCGAGGGGAGAAGCAAGATGGGGTGAGGGGTCCCAGGCACCCCATGCCCACCATCACCCACCTCCTCACACCCATAGAGTGAGCAACTGAGTGAAGCTGCCCTGTTTTGGGGAGCTGATGCCAGGTAAAAGCAGGGGGTAGGATGGGACCCACCTCTTCCTGTGGCAGAGGAAAGCCAGGAGCAGGAGGATGGAGCAGAGGAACACGAAGCCACCAATGAGCAGCATCACCAGCAGCGTGGAGCCTGGGGAGGGAGGGAGGGCAGTGTGAGCCCCCCAGTGCCCCATCCCACCCCTCTGCCAGGACCCCACCCAGGGCCACCAGAGAAGGCAAATCCATGTGTTGTCACAAGGGGATGAAGCCCCAGGGACACCTGGAGCACCCCGAGCACAGCCCCCCATGGCACCCACCTGCCTTCTCCGGGTCCAGGGCGATGCCAGGGATGGAGGTGTGAGTGGGTGGGCGGCTGGTGGGGACAGAGAACTCCTTGGGGACACTGGGCACTGTGGGGCAGAGTGGGGACCGTGACTGTGGGACCAGCACCGGGTGCACCCAGGGAGGAGCAGTCCCGGGGGGAATTTTGGGGATGGGGGGGGTGTGAGATCCTTGGGAGGGGCTCACCGTAGGGCCGGGGCGCACGGACCCGTGCCAGAGGGCAGCCCACCAGGGCCACCTTGAGAGCCACGCGCTGGTGCCACCTCTGGGGTGTGACACGGACGTAGCGGGCGACGATGGGGGGGATGAAGGCATTGGAAACTTCCCCGTGGCTGTCAGCGTTTCCCTCAAAGACCTGGAGAGGGTGAAGAGGTGCCAAAGGCCCAATGTCCACGGGCAGGGGGTCTCAGCCCCACTGCTGTCCCCTCCATGCCCACCTTGTCCTCCTGGCCACCGCTGGCCCTGTAGGGTTTCCAGTTCTTCCCATCACGGCTGGAGGAGACCCGGTAGGATGTCACATAGTAATCGTGCCGCTCGGAGGAGCCCTTTGTGATGATGCCTGTGGGGGCAGGAGGGGTGTCCCCACTGTCACACAAGGGGTGTGGGGCTGGGGCAGAGCTGGAATAACCCCCATCTCTGTGATACCCACACCCCAGCTGGGAAAGGACTAGGAGGGCAGGACATCACCTGGCAGAGGGTGGGCAGTCCCCCTGACCCAGGGAGAGGGTTTGGGTGGCAGATTCCAGTGTGGGACCCCCCTGCTCTGCTCCCAGGAGCCGATAACCTCCGGCCCCAGCTGCCAGCCCCGCATTCCTCCCTCCTCCAGCCTCCGGCCGCACAATGTGCCCATTTTGCTGGCCATGCTCGCCGGCTGCCGGCGCACAAAGCCCCCGCTCTGGGCAGGCTCCGGAGCACAAAAGGCGCTCGCTGGCACCAGATGCAAGAGCATAATATTAACTTGTTCATCCCAGAAACTGCTGCGGATGAGGGGGGGAGGAAAGGGACAGAGGGGTTGGCTTGCTCTGCATCCCAGTAAAGCCATGGCTGTGAGGAGTTTCAGTGCGCCTGGGGGGCTGTGGGGGTGCAGTTTGGTGGGGATCAGTGAGGCTGGCACTGTGTCACCAGTTTGGTGGGGATCAGTGAGGCTGGCACTGTGTCACCATGAGGAGGACAGTGGTCAGCGTGGCACAGGGACATGGGCAGCTTTGCCCCCCTCACCTGTGACGTTCCTGCGAGTGCCCAGGTCCAGCTCCAGCCAGGCGGCCTCAGCTCCAGGTTCAGCTGCCCAGGAGTGACCAGCAGTGCCAAGTGCTGCCCGTTCGGCCACCCAGGCCCTGGCCTGGCCCAGCACGTCCTCCTCGTGCCACCAGGACGAGGCATTGAAGGCGGCCACCTCCAGTGCATCATCACAGGCTGGGGACAGGAGACAGGCTGGGAACCCGGGACCCCCAACCAGGCACAGCACTGGGATTGGCAGCCAAAATGGTGCCTTCGTTTCAGTGGGAATGGGACAAAAATACCTTTGTGGAATATGAGTCGCTTCTCAGAGAGGGATCCCCTGTGGGGAGGGAAGCAGGGGGAGCATCAGAATGGTGGAACAAACCCTGGGGGTGTTTGAAATCGAGGGGTGGCAGTCCTGTGTGACAGCAGGGGCGGCTCAGCCCCTCCTCACCCACCTTTTGGAGTGGAGCCCGTTGGCAAAGGCTGACTCGTAGAGGGTGATCCCCTTCTCCCGGGACAGCGTGACCTGCCCACCCAGCTCGTCTGCGATCACCCCGGCATGCACAGCAGCCTTGCACAGCACCGAGGTCTGCGGGGAGCAGGGGGTCACAGCAGCACCCCACAGGGCACCCCAAGGCCCAACCCACCCCCCGGGGGGGTGCTGGGGGTGACCAGCTGGGGACCATCCCACACTTACGTCCCGATAGCCCTGGCTTGGGTTGCCCCAGATGTCCCCGTGGATGTCCTTGCAGCCCGCGGGGCAGTACACGCTGGAACACACGGGGAGAGGGGGTCAGGGCTTGCTCTGCCCCTCTTCACACCCCCTCTGTTCCCCATCCCACCACAGCTGCACCCCAAGAGCCCCGGGAGAGGGGTGGGGATGGAACCAGGGCTAATGGGGACTGCCAGGGTGGGGGACACCAAAGCAGGACCACTCACCTGATGTGCTCCTGGGTGTAATGGGTGCCTCGAACCAGGCAGGAGACCAGGTCTGCAAGGCAGGGACACCCCAGGGTGAGGGACTCCCACCTGCCCCACAGCACCCACCCACCTCATTCCCAACAGAATCCTCCTCTACATTTGGGTTTTGCCCCCCACACTCCCATGACTGGAGGGACAGGGAGAAGTGGCCTCTCAGTCCCAGCAGCCATTGGCCACATGCCACCATGGCAGCTCTGTCTGATACTGGGATGCCACCTGACCTGGGGGTCCAGAGTGGAAGGGGATCCCAGCTGGCTGGGTGGTCTCTGGGGTCTCCTGTCTTGTGCCCCCAGCCAGGGAGAACAGGGGTCTTCAGGGAGCTCAGGGCAATGGGAGCCCACCCTGGGGTCAGCAAGGAGCTCCCTCCACCTCTGGCTGTGCCCCCTCCATGGGCTAAGACACATCCCAGGGGGGTCTCAGCATGCCCAGGGGATGCCCCCCCCTTACCTGGGTGCTGTGAGGTGGCGTAGGACAGGAGGAGGCCTCGCCCCGAGCGGTGGCTGGTGCTGTTGAACAGGACGGTCACAGAGCTGGAGTTTGTCACCAGGAGCGGGGCAGAGGGGACGGAGTTCCTGCAGTAGGGCCCTGCCGGCAGGGATGGGGCCGTGGAGAGGGCTGGGGCTCCCTGGGGACAGGGGAGGGCACACAGACCCCAGGGCTGCACCTCCCCTGGCTCAGCCCTCGCCAGGGCTGGGGGGGCTCAGCCATTTGGGCTGTGCTCAGGGTGGTCCCAGGGTTGTCCCACACCCAGGGTGGCCCATGCCCAAGGTAGTCCCAGCCCCAGGGTGCTGGAGGGTGGTCCCTATCTTGAAGGTAGTCCCATGTCAGGCTGGTCCCATCTTGAGGGTGGCCCTGTGACCTGGGTGGTCCCATCCCCAGGGTGCTCCCACGCCAAGGTGGTCCCGCATCCAGGGTGGCCCCATGCGAGGGTGACCTCATGCCAGGGTGTCCCTTTGCCCAGGGTGGTCCCAGCCCCAGGGTGGTCCCACAGCAGTGTGATCTCATGCCCAGGATGGCCCCAACCCCAGAGCAGTTACATCCATGCCATGGGAGGACCTGGGGTGCAGCCCCCCATGGCTCCCCCTGTCCCCACTGTCCCCCCTCCTCCCCACCACACATGGCCCCCAGGTGTGGGGCTGGGAGCTGGACCAGGCTCCTGGGGGCACCTCAAGATGTCCCCTAGGATGGCCACGAGCCCTTATGGGGACCTGCCACCACATCCCCCACTGCTGGGGCTGGCACATATGGCATCACCCCACAGGACCCCGAAATTGGGGCTGTGTCCCCCTCCCCATCTCCCCTCTCGTAGGCACTGCTGGAGCTGCCTCCTAAACCCTCCCCCCCGTTTAATCCACATTAATTTGCAGTCTCCATCTCCCTGATTAAAACTTCGGCTTAGCAGGCAGATGGGTTCCTTAGGGACATCCCTGGTCCCAGCTGGGGACAAGAGGTGGCCCCAATCCCCGGACTGCCATTGCTCCCTGCACCCCACATCGCTCTGCTCTGTGTCATGTCCATCCCTGGGGCCTCAGGGCACCCAGAGAGCTTTGAGCAAATGCCATCCTTGCCCTGGGGACACAGAGCTGTGTCCCCATGTCCCCAGGGGGTTGGTGGTGACACCTCCAGCTGTGGGGTCATGCTGTGCCTGTTTCCCCCACCCTGACCTACACCCTCACCCTGCCTGGGTCATTCTGAAGTCACACAGCCCAGGGGACACGGGACATGAGTGTGCAGGGACGTCACAGGGTCATGGAATGTGACAGAACGGGGGCTCTGCACGATATGCAGATGAGACACATGGAGATTTCCCCCCGCCCCCTGCCAGATGCCAGCGCTGCCCTGGTGCTCCCATGTTCCTGCACATCCCAGTGACACCCTGGGACCCTCTGCACGAGTCCCAGGGCTGGAGGCTTCCACCCCCACGGGGACCCTGCCACGTCCCCAGGCAGGGTCGGGCCGGGGGCCAGACACTGGGGCTGAGTCAGCAGGAAGGAGCCCACAGCCTCCGCCTGCTCCAACTGCTTCCCGAAAAACATCTGGGACTCCTCAAGGGCCGGCGCCAGCTGTGGGAGAGGGAGCAGGACCCCAGCCCTGTGTCACGCACTGGCACGGCCCTGGGGAAGGCACCCCAAGGGGCTGTGGGTGCCCAGACACCTCCCCCAGACCCCCAACACCTCCCCCAGCCCCCCGGGAACATCATCTGGGGGTCCTCCCTTTCCCACATTGCTCCATCTCAGCCTGAGCCAGGAGGTCTCTGGCCTTTGGGGACAAACATGTCCCCAAGGCCACAGGAGAGGGGATGGGGGCAGGGACCTCGCATGCTGTCACCCCCCTGGGTACCAGCCCAGAAAGGGTGAAAGCCCTGGAGAACAGGGAGAATTCCTGGTCCCAAGAGCAGTTGTGAATCCACGCTGGCCCCTTTCCACCCTGTGTTTCCCAGGGCTGCTCCTTCATCCCATCCCACCCCACCCGTGATGGGGTGGGATGGGATCCCATCCCCCAAGATGTTTTCCCCAGCACTCATCATGCTCCCTGTGCTGCCAAATCTCTCCAAGTCCATTAAATCTCTCTGGGAAAATCCTGGAAGCGTTTGGACAGTGGCTGGGCCAACAGAATTAATTCATCAGTGGCTGCATCTGGTCCCAACTGGGCATCCTCATCTCTTCCAGCTTGGTAATATCCCCCTCCTCAGGTACCCCCTTCCTCCTATACCCCCATCCTCAAACATCCTCCTCCTTGTGTACCCCCCTCCTCAAATATCCCCATCCTCAGATATCCCCTGTATTTAGGTATCTCCCTCCTCAGGTACCCCTATCCCTGGATATTCCTCTTCCTTGGATAAACCACTCCCCAGATATCCCCATCTTGGGGTATCCCCTGTACTTGGGTACCCTGATCCTCTTCAGGTAACTCCCTCCTCAGACATTCCCCTCCTTGGATATCCCCATCCTCAGGCACCCCCTCCTCAAACACCCCCTTCCTTGGATACCCTCCCTCTCTCTGTACCCTCCTCCTCAGATATTCTCCCTCCCCACGACAAAATCAGCTAAAAAGCCAGATTTTCCCACTACCCTCCCTCTCCAGGCCACTGATATCCACCCCCCCCAGCCCACCCCCAGCCCCTCAGTGGGCTCTGCCCCAGTTTCCCCCTCTGGGACCCCCCTTACCATAGGCAGTGCCAGCCTGGGGGTCTGAGAGCAGCAGGGAGCTGTGGGCACAGTGCTCCGAGGGCTCCAGGTCCACGTCCCCGAATGCCAGGAGCAGGGAGGTGCCCGGGGGTGCCCGCAGCCGCCAGCGGCACACGGTGTGGTTGGGATATGTGCCCGGGTAGTTCTTGGAGCTCAGGGTGCCACTGTGGGCTGCCAGCAGCGTGTGGCCACAACCATTCCCTGTGGAGACACCGGGAAGGGCTCAGCTCCCTGTCTTTGTTCCCCACTTGGAGTGGCCCCTGGGTGCCCCCCCGGGCACCCACAGCACCCTCAAATGTTTTTTTTCCTTGTCCAAAACTTCGGGGTTTTGGTGGATTTTCTGGCCATTCCCCTGCATGAAGGGTTCACTACTGGTTCACCAGTAGTGCTTCATTCTCAGGGAAGTCTTCAGCAGTAGCTTTCATTTAGAAAACTAAAAAAAGACAAGTAGCAGTGCCTTTAACCAGTTCATCAAGTAACAAAACTCCAGACATTTTAGGGAGAAAAAGCAGGGGTTTCTAGCTTCATCCATGGGGGGATCCAGGGATGAAGCTGCCTCAGTTTCCCTCACAGCCACCCAGCACAGACCAGAACCTCCAGCTCCTCTCTGTCCCCCAGGCCAGGAGAACCCAATGTGGGGGGATTCACAAAGATCCAAGGGGGAAATACCCCCATCCATAGGGCTGTACAGCACCAGGCAGCCCCCCCGGGACCCCCTGGCTGCAGCCTTGACCTTGAGAATGACCTTGGGCAGCTGCATCCCCATCGCCTCCTCCCCAGGGCCATGCCAGACCCACCACAAAAGGGGCTTTTCTCTTTGCTCACCGCCCCCAGGCATGAGGGAACATCCTGGAAACGAGCTGAAAGCGCCCGGTGTCCAGGTCCAGATGGGATTTCTGCTTAGGATTGGGATGTTGGAAAAGGGGGGGAAGCACCGCTCAGCCCTTCTGTGTGGGCTGTGGGCATGTGGGGGTGCAGTGCCCACCCCTCCCCACATCCCCAAAATGCTGCTGCGCCTGCCAAGCAGAAAGAAAAGGGATGGTGGGCATGGGTTTGCCCAGCCTTGGCTCCCCTCGCCGTCGCCGGGAGACGGCACAAAGCACCGGCAAGGGAAAATCCTGCGGGGATAAAATGGGGGGGGGCCGGAGGTAAAAGATGCCAGCCCTCCCCTTCCCCCCAGAGCCCCCTCCCTCCTAACCAGCCTGCAGGAAGGGCTGGCGGCCAAACAGAGGGGGTTTATCCTGTGGGACTGGGAGAAATCCCCAGTTTTCCCGCTGGCAGCTGATGGAGCAGAGCTGGGAAGGATCAGACCCTCCAGGGCTGGTGGGGCTGGAGGGGCACTGGGGACCCCAGTGCCTCCCAGAAGGGCTGCTGTGCTGGGGGAGAGAACTTTGGGGTATTTGGGGGGAGTTTCTAGCAAAGAAAGTCGAATCCATCGGGATCTCCATGGAAAACTCTCCCTGCCCAGGACAGCCCGACACGTGAGCCCAACCGGGGGTCTTGGATGGAGCCCCCCCAGCTCCATCCCCACGCTGGTGGGCGCGG
Organism: Xenops minutus; assembly: GCA_035221455.1. Taxonomy (NCBI): domain Eukaryota; kingdom Metazoa; phylum Chordata; class Aves; order Passeriformes; family Furnariidae; genus Xenops; species Xenops minutus. The sequence continues at coordinate 40,864 of JAWWEE010000058.1, read as the reverse complement.
AGGAACTGGTGGGGATCCTATTCCGGCAAAAAAAACCCACGCCGGGAAAGGACATCCTTGTTCAAAACATCCCGAGTGTGGCCAGCGCGTGCCGGGAGGGCATGCCAGAGATAAGCCAAGCCAGAGATAAGCCGAGAGCGACAGGGAATTTGGCTCCGGAGCTACTCCCGAGGGGTTGGGAATAGCCAAGGCAGAGCCACGGGGGCCTCTCCCCCAAGCCACGGGAACATCCCTCCCCTGCCCCCCCCCTAAAAAAAACCTGAATTGCCAAAAAATGAGGAAACTGGCTTTGCGGTGGGCGAGGGCGAAGTCCCGGCCGGGCCCCGCTGGGCTCGTTCCTGCCAGGGATTTGTTTGTTTTCTCACAGGATGCGGGGAAGACACAACAGGGCGATGCTCCGGGAAGAGCCCGGCGCGGTCGTGGCTCCGTCCCGCTGCCCCTTGTCCCCCACGGGGTTCGGGAGCCCGTGGGAACCCTCTGCAGGATGTGTCCCCAGTGTCCCAAACTGGGGGAACGCAGCGGGACTCCCCGGTGCTCCTGCCCTCTCTCCCCGTGCCTCAGTTTCCCCTGGCCGGGAAGGATGCTTTGGGTGCTCCCCGTCCTTGTCTCCTGGCTCTTGGATGAGCTGGGGGAAAGTGGCACCGGGGAACACGAAATTCGGGATGGGCATTCCCTCCTCCAGGATGCCGTGGGTGCAGATCCCCCCGGAGCGACGCTGCCGAGCATTCCCGGGATGGAGCCGCTGCCCGGCTCTCCCGGCGGGCGCACCGGGAGCGCCAGCGATCCTCTTAACACGGGGATTAGGGATTCCCGGGGAAAACCCTGCGGGAGGGATGGAGGGGACCCCGGGACCACCGGGGGAGGTGACACCGGGGACAGGGACAGAGGGATGGAGGGGACCCCGGGATCACCGGGGGAGGTGACACCGGGGACAGAGGGATGGGGGGACCCCGTTCGGTACCGGGATAGAGGGAAGGAGGGGATCCCGTCCCATTTGGTACCGGGACAGGGGGATGGAGGGGACCCCGGGACCACCGGGGGAGGTGACACCGGGGACAGAGGGAGGGAGGGGATCCCGCCCAGTACCGGGACAGAGGGATGGAGGGGATCCCATCCCATTTGGTACCGGGACAGAGGGATGGAGGGGACCCCGGGACCACCGGGGGAGGTGACATCGGGGTCAGGGACGGAGGGATGGAGGGGACCCTGTCCCATTTGGTACCGGGACAAAGGGATGGAAGGGACCCCGCTCGGTACCGGGACAGGGGGATGGAGGGGACCCCGGGACCACTGGTGGAGGTGACACCGGGGACAGGGACAGAGGGATGGAGGGGACCCCGTCCCGTCCGGTACCGGGACAGAGGGATGGCAGCACCCTGTCCCAGCCCGGAGCCGGGGCAAGCACCCGGCGAGGACGCCGTCCCGTTCCCGGGAGCCCATCCCTGCCGGGCCGCGGTCCCGCAGCTCCCCGGGGCACCGAGCAGCCCCGCCGCCCCCAGCCCAGCCCCGGGAGCCGCCGCCGGGCACGGCGATGGTGCCGGTGCCGCTGCAGACCCCTCGCCCCCGCACTCACCGTCCTGTGCCGCGGCCGGCCGCAGCCCCAGCGGCCCGAGCAGGAGGCAGCGGCGGAGCAGCGCCAGCGCCAGCACCCCCGAGGCCGCCCCGCCGCCCGCCCGCATCCTCCTCCTCCTCATCCTCATCTTCTTCATCCTCCTCCTCCTCCTCCCGCCACGCCGGCCCCGCCCCCGCCACGCCCCGCCACGCCCATTGGCTGCCGCCGCCCGGCCCCGCGCTCCCATTGGTTCAACTCTCTGTCAATCATCCAGCCCGTGCCACGCCCGCCGCGCAGTGCCCGCCCCTTTCTCCGCCTCGCCGCGCCCATTGGCTGTCACTAGTCGGCCCCGCGCCGCGATTGGCGCGCCGCGCTGTCAATCAGCCGGCGCCGCGCCGTGGTGGGAGCGCGGGGGGCCGGCGGGGGGTCCCGCCGCGGACATGGCCGGTGCCGCCTCGAACGGCGCGCCGCCGGGACGGCCGGGGGAGGGCGAGAACACCCCGCCGTGACCCCCCTCATACACACACACACCCCCCGCGTAACCCTCCCGCGGAGCAGGGGGGCGTGTGGGGGGTGCGATACCACCGGCGGCCAGCGGGGGGCAGCAGGGGCGCGGCCCCTTTAAGGCAGGCGGCGGCCGGAAGTGCTGGCGGCCGAGGCCGCGGCGGGCGCTGCGCATGCGCGGGCGCTGCCCGGCCCGGTCCCCCCGCCCTCTCCCCCCCCGCGCCCCCCCCGGTCCCCCCGTCCCGCAGCCCCCGGTTCGCGGCCGCTCGCCCACGGTAAGGCCCGGGAGGGGCCGGGAGGGGCGGGGCGGGCCGGAGGGAGGGAAGGAAGGAAGGAAGGAGAGAGGGAGAGGGCCCGGCCCCCGCCGTGAGGGGAGGGAGGGGTCGCGGCCGTACGTGCCGCCGCCGCCGCCGTGGGGAGGGGGGGGGGACGGCGGGGGGGATGGAGGAAGGGAGGGAGGGAGGGAGGGGGAGGGAGGTGAAGGGGGGGCAGCGCCGTGAGGGGGGGCGAGGCCACGCCCCCTCCCCTCGGGCAGGCCACGCCCCCCGGGCGGCGCGAGCCGCGGGGGGGGCCCCGCGGGGCCCCCGCGGGTGGCGGGGGGGGGGGGGGGGGGGGGGGGGGGGGGGGGGGGGGGGGGGGGGGGGGGGGGGGGGGGGGG
>JAWWEE010000058.1:27180-38050 GCA_035221455.1 Xenops minutus | reverse complement strand
CCACGCTGACCTCTCTTGGCACATCCCCCCCCACGGTGTCCCCTCTTCTGGCCCCCCCCCATGGTGTCACCCCTTGGGACCCCCCCCCCCACAGTGTCCCCCTCTCAGGATGCCCCCCCGCCCAGGGCAGGGCAGGGGAGACCCCTCCCCAGGGCCATCACCTGGTCTGTCCATGTCCCAGCGGGCCCCCATCCCTCGCTCCATGCCCAGACATCCCAGGGAAGCTGCAGCCCTGCTGCCCTTCCCAGAGTCCCTGAGGGGTCTCTGGGGGGTTTGGGTGTCCCCATGGAGTTGGGGGGAGATGCAGGGATCTGTGGGGCCTGTGTGCTGGTGTGTCCCCTGGTTTGTCCTGGTGGGACAACGAGACCCTTGTCACCCACCAGGAGGTCCCAGCCTGACATTTCTGAGGTTTAGGGGGATGTTGGGAAGGAATTCTTCCCTGTGAGGGTGGGCAGGCCCTGGCACAGGGTGCCCAGAGAAGTTGCCCTATCCCTGGAAATGTGCAAGGCCAGGTTGGATGGGGCTGGGAGCAACCTGGGCTAGTGGAAGGTGTCCCTGCCCATGGCAGGGGGGTGGGACTGAACAGGTTTTAATGTTCCTTCCAACACAAACCTTTCCATGATTCCATGGTTCTGACACTGTGGCTCTCCCTGAAGCCTTTATGCCCCAAGGGGGTGATCCAGGCTCTCAGCAGTAACAAACCCACCTCTGTGCCTCCTGCACAGCCACAGGAACATCCTCTGGGAGTGCAGCTGCCAAGTTCTCCTGCAGCACCACACCTTGATACCAGCTCCTCTTGGGAAGCATAATTCCCAGGCATGTTCCTTGCAGTGAAGGATCACAGCATCCCAGGGACTGGGTTGGAAACTCAGGTTCTTGCCAAAACCCACCATTGTGGGTTTTCTTCCCTGGCCTGGGTGGTGCAGAGCCAGGGAGAGCCACTGGCTCGGGAAGTTAGGAGTGGGATGGCACTGGAGGGGGGATCTGCCTCTGGGATCTGTTCCCAGCTCTCGTGATCCACAGGGAGGAGAAAACCCTCGCCGGGTTCATGTAAGAGATGGCGAATGCCGAGGTGAGCGTCCCTGTGGGTGATGTGGTGGTTGTACCAAGTGACGGGAATGAAGGGGAGAACCCGGAGGATACCAAGACCCAGGTGATCCTGCAGCTCCAGCCGGTGCAGCAAGGGTGAGTTGGATGGTACTGGTGTGACTGGGAGTTGTGGGATGGGATGGCATGGCATGGGGAAGGTGGGCTCTGTGGGTTTTCTTGGCAGGGGGATGGAGTGTTGTGGTGTTTCCCAGGTCTGCATTGGTTTTGTGCCACACAGAGGAGAGAGGAAAATGCAACAGGAAAAAGCTTCTCTGTGTGTGACTGTCACGGGGCCTCCAAGGGCTGAAATTGTCCTGAGGGATCCTGTCTGGATCATAGCAGTGGTGCTGTCCCAGTCTCCCTCTTCCCTCTGCAGCCCCAGGATGGGTTTGAGCCATGTTGCAGCTGCTGGACTGGTGGTCTGTGTGTTCAGACTTACACGTGCTTCTCTGCCAGCTTTGCCCTAAAATAATCCTCCTTTAAATACAGTGAAGCTGGGACGTGGAGGGAATTTTGTGGCCCCGCTGGTGCTTCATTTTCACTCTGGATCAATCAGGATGTTAAAAAACTGACTCCAGTTCGATAATATTTGCAGGGCAGGGTGGCTGTGGGCCTGGCAGTGACTTGCCTGTGTGGTCACCCCATGCTGCAGTGCCACACAGGGCTGGAAGGGACATCCTGGGACACTGTTCTCTGCTTCCTGCTGTTGTGGATGACAGAAAACAGAGGAGAAGGCACAGGGAAGGCTGCAGAGCTGCCTCGGTGGTGCTGGCAGCGTGGAGGGTGGGATGACAGTGCTGGGAACGCCTCTGTGCGTGTCACTCCTTGGGATTATTAGTGCCAAAAAAATCCTGGTGACTGAAACTGCACCAGACAAAATCCACGTCCCTCAAAGACCGGCAAAAAGGAAGGAACCAGAGTTTTAACCCCATGCTGTGAATCCTGTTTTCCCATGATTTCTCTGGCTTGTTTATGGATGGCCATTTTCCCCACAGGATTTACCAGGAGGGCTCCGAGGGCAGTGCTGCCGTGGTGGCCGTGGAAACCCACACCATCCACAAGCTGGAAGAAGGGATTGGTGAGTTCCCCCTGGGCGTGGGTGGATCCCCTCCTGTGCAGGGCTGGTGTCTCCAGTCCGCTGGGCTTCCTTCTGGCTCTGCCCCTGCAGATGCTGATTCCCAGGCATGGATGTGGGTGCAGGGGCTGGGCATACTCTGGAATAAGAGTCTGCTGTTACTGCTTGGTCCCAAAGTCCTGGAAGTGAGATCCTGGCTCTCCTGCAATGAATGGTAAGGGCTCCCAGGGGGTCCAGGGGAGCCGGGATGTCACCCTAGTCGTTGTGTGCTGGCACTGGCAGCAGGAAGGATGGTGGTGAGGAATGATAGTGCCTGAAGCACCAGACTCTGGTTGCTGGGTCTTTGCTGAACCAACAGCCTGATGGTTTGGGTTGGATGTTCAGAAGAACCAAGTGTTCCCTGCCATTCCCTGAGCAGTGTGAGGGAAAACGCTCCTGGCAGTGGGTGCTGTCACTAGATCCTGACTAGAGTTCTGCTTCCTGTGTGGATGTGGGTCTTTTGGCAGTATTAGCAGAAAACTCTGCATGTGAAGAGAATATATTATCAGTAAATATCTGATATTGCTGCTGAAGAGATACCAGAGCTGCAAGAATCTGAGAGAGATCTGTGCTCCAAGTGTTAAACCATTTTGTTGCCACAAAGATTGTTCTCATTGACACCATCCCCCTTACAGATGTGTCTGGTCTCATGTTGTCCTGATAGATGAGCTTCATTTGGGGCATTATTATACCAAAAAGCAGAAGCCAGTTGCTGTTGGAGAAGACTAAGAGAGGACTGATCCTGAACTGGGATCTGCCCTTTTTTTGCTTTCCCAAGTGCAGGTCTCACAACCTGTGAGCTTCCAGCTCCTGCCCTGTGGGATTTGAGCCTCTTGGGTGGGAAGTCTCATTTTGAGCCGTTCCTCCCTCAGACCCCAGCACCCTGGAAACGAGCGAGGAGATCGAGATCGCCTATCCCATCACCTGCGGGGAGAGCAAGGCCATCCTGCTCTGGAAGAAGTTTGTCTGCCCAGGAATTAATGTCAAGTGTGTAAAGGTAAGGGAAAAACTCCCCGTGGATTTCTTCTCTGCTTTCCATGTGTGCTGCTTGACCTCCACAGGACTTCCTTACTGTATGTGTTTCATCCTAACCTTGTCCTGGAACCGAGTGGCTTTGCTTTTGGATTATTGGTTCTCAAGTTGTTTTTAGATGGGGAGAAGCATGGGAAGAGTAGGTTAAGGAGGGAAGGATATCACCCATCTTACATTTCAGAGCAGTATTGGCCCTTGAGGAGGAATTGAGGGCAGGCAGGGGATGTATGGTGAGATCTGGCAGAGCTTCGCTTCCTTCCCTCTTCCCTTAGTGTCCTGGTACTGCACTCTTGTCGCTTCTTTGGGGAGCAGGTTGCATTGGGAAGAGAAATCCTGCTGTCAGCTTTGCCCAGTTGAGAGTGTGGTGGTGTGACAGCAAACACATGCTCTGAGCCCCATGTGCTGCTCCCCCTCAGTGGGAATTGCCTGAGTCACTGGAGCAGGACAGAATGCATGCCTGAAGGAGTACCTGTGTCAGCTGAATGCTCCTGGGCTATTTGATGTAACAGGAGCTCCCTTGAGTGTACACAGGAGATTATTTGGTTCATACAGAGCCTTCAGGGCTGTTCCTGGGTAGAACTATGTTGTTTGAATGCTGATGGTGGCAGGTCATCCCTGCAAACATCCATCCTGGAGCTGTAAGAATTGCTGTGCCTGGGTGATCAAAGCTGGGAGGGATCTGAGAAGCAGCTCCTCATTCTGGGCAGAAGAGAGGACTCTTCTGCTCTGTGGACTGACTGTGTTGGATGTCCCAATTGCCCCAAAGGATGTTTCCCTGTTTGCTGAACCCTTGTTTGTCTCGTTGGCAGTTCAATGACCAGCTGATCAGCCCGAAGCATTTTGTTCACCTGGCTGGGAAGTCTACCCTGAAGGACTGGAAAAGAGCCATTCGCCTCGGAGGGATCATGCTGAGGTATTTGACCCTGTGCAACTCAGGACTTCACCCCTGCAGCTGCAGGACCTGAGCAGGCATTTTGTCTGCTTTGCAGTCCCCGGGAGGTCTCTTGGAGCCTCACAGGACCTGGCCAACAGCCTGCAGAGATTCTGGCCTCGTGGTTTGAGGGGCAGGATCCCTCATCCTGGACAGAAGTGGCCTGGGGGTCCTGGTACTTGGTGGGGGTGGAACAAGGCTGGCCCCCTGGCTGTGAAGCTGGGGAATGGCTTGTGTTTGCCATTTGAAAACCTTGCAGAAGATCTTTTGTGTGCAGAGTGGCCTTGAGGTCTCCCCTTCTGTGTCCTTCCCATGGCCATAGCAGTCCCACGTGGAACACTCCCTTTTGTCTCCAGGCTGAGACTGAGCTGAGCCTGGTTCTCTCCCCACTCCCTGCACAGGAAGATGATGGATTCGGGGCAGATTGACTTCTACCAGCATGACAAAGTTTGCACCAACACCTGTCGGAGCACCAAGTTTGATCTCCTGATCAGCAGTGCCCGCGCGCCGGTGCCAGGGCAGCAGAGCGTGGTGCAGACCCCGACCTCAGCTGATGGTAGGAAACCAGTTACCATGCCATGGGAATTCCCTCTAGTGCCTCTCTCCCTCCCACCTTCTCCCTGGGCACAGCAGGGTGGTCTCAATGTTTTGGAGATTGCTCTTGTGCTGGGGAAGGAAAATGTGTCTGCTTGGAGAGGTCTCGGCAGCACCGGTCAGGAAGCTGTGCTCTGCAGGACTGGGAAGGGCTGTAAGCAGCTGGCAGCAAGCAGGTGCTTTCCAGAGAGGCAGCCTTGGGAGCCAGGAGAGGGATTGAGAGTCTTGAAGGGATCCCTCTTCTGGGATCACCACATGAGCAAACACCTGAGAGAGCTCACACAGTGTTTTCTGATGTATTTTCCATTTGGGGGTTGGTTACAAAGGCATGAGTTGGGCTCGTTCTAAGAATGAATTTAGGGATGCTGAGCTCCCCCAGAATATCCATGAACAAGGTATGAGGGCTGGACATGATCTGATTGTCATTCCAACTGCAAATGCTCAGTGCTCCTGTGCTCCAGAGCAGAAATTGATGTCTTTGCTGAGGTTAAGGGAGAACCCTATTTCCAACCTTACAGCGTTGTTCAGCTGCATGGGTTATATTTCTCTGGGGAGAAAGAGTTGTCCATAGGCTAAGGAGAACCTCTTGGAAAGCACCGTGGCCACATGGTAAAACCTTACAGTGCCTCCACGTTGGCTCAGTCCCAAATTTGATCCAAAAACTTAGGCTTGAGTCAGACCCATTTCCCTTTTATAAACCAGCTTGAACACCAACTCCATCATTTCCTGAAGGATTAGGGCACCTCTGGAGTGCAGAGCTCCCTGTGGATGACGCAGGGGAAGGAGGTTGGCTGAGCCTTATTTCATCCCTTCTTTATTCTGATCCCTTTTTGCTCCTTTGATGCCAGGACCCCACTTTGCTTTTTGGGGGGCACATGGTTTGCCCTCCAGAAACCCCCAGAGCCCTTCACAGTCACAGTTCCAACAAAAAGCATTTGCTTGAAAGAAGTCAGGCACAAACCTGACCTGAGAGTGAAAAAGAACCTGGGAGGGCTGAGAGAGGTGGGAATCAAAGCAGGGATCCAGGGCTGGCACTCCAGAGGGAGCTGACGGGGGCTTTTTGGCAGGGAGCATCACCCAGATCGCGCTGTCGGAGGAGAGCATGGAGGAGGGGATCGAGTGGAACTCGGCTCTGACAGCTGCTGTCACCATGGCCACTGAGGAGGGCATAAAAAAGGACACAGATGAGATTTCAGGTAAGCTCAGGCTGCTTGTTGGGTGTTTTCTTCCCCTCTCCTCCCCTGTTCTGTTTTGGAAATCCTGAAAATAAGGAGAGCTTGGGTGATGACAGAGCTGTCCCCCAGCCCTTTGGATATCCCAGCATTTCCCAGGCATCCAGGCTTCCTGCCAAACAGAGCTCACCACTGCAGCACTTCAGCCCTGGCCTCGTGGCTGATGGATGATCACCCAGTTCAGATGTTACTAGTTACAGTGAGGGGCTTTTCTTAATTTATTCCAAGGATGTAAAACACGTCTGCCAGCCTGGAGCTGGGCTGGAACCATCAGGGAGCAGAGTCCTGTTTGTTCCCTGTGAGCCCTCTGGGCCTTGCATTCCCTCTTAGGATCAATATGGAAGCTTGGCCAGAGTTTCCTCAAGATTTTTAAGCTCTGCATCTTGCAAAGATGTGAAATGAACATTTTTCACATCTTTGCCTTGGAAGTCACAGAGCTGCTTGAAAACCTGAGTCTGTTTTGCGTGGTTTGAGGTTGGTTGTTTCTTTTCCATGTGTCCTGTCCACCCCAATAGCCAAACTGGAAGTCACCTTGCAAAGTTACACTTGCCTGAAAGGTTTAAGGTGGCCCTGTGGAAAAAATGCCAATTGCTTCTACATGTTGATTTCTTTTTCCCCTCTTTTGTGCCAGAGGACACGCTGATGTTCTGGAAAGGAATAGCTGATGTGGGGCTGATGGAAGAGGTGGTGTGCAACATCCAGAAGGAGATAGAAGAAGTCCTAAGAGGGGTGCAGCAGAGGCTGGGGCAGTCTCCCTTCCAGATGACAGGTAGGTTTTGAGGAAGGAGCCTCAAAAGGGCAGCTGCAGGCAAAAAAACCTGCCAAGGGTCCATCCCACCATGTAAAGCTGGTGATTCAGGATGGGGAGCCAGTTCCCACTCATTAGCTGAGCTGTGGGAGCACAGTCTGGGTGTGTTCTCAGCCTGCCCAACTGTGAAGTGCCTTTGCTTCAAGGCACAAGGACACGCCATTCCACCCTGTTCCCTGAGCAGAGCGACCCTGGGACTGTCTCCACAGCTCCCAGCCCTCGTGAAAGCTCCCCCAGAGTCACTTGGGCTGGAGTTCCTCAGACCCTTCTCTGTGACAGTGCAGGCCTCAACAGGTCCTGCCCCTTCACTGGTGCCAGAAAACCTGTTTTGGGGGCTGAACCAGATGAGGGGAATGAGCTGGGTTAAAAATAACTCCCCTCCCCTTTTTTAGGGTTATTTTTAACTTGGATCAGTTCCCTCATTCAGTTCAGCACATGCCCCTATGAGCACCTCTTGTTGATGCTCTTCCTGAGAGAACATCCATGGAGCCACAAACTTCATTTTACCCTGGATATTCTTTTTTCTTAATTTTCTAATTTAACTTCGGGCTGGCGGATCTTTGTGTCTGGTAGGTGGCAGGTTTTGGGAGTTGTGAGTGATTGAAGTCAGTGGATTATAACAGACATTTTGCAAAGCTTTCAGTGGAGCTTGGCATGTTAATGACACTGTCAGCAGCATGGGGCGATGATTTGTAGGTGGAGAGCTCGTTTGTATCTCTGTGATTGCAAATTATGCTTTCATTTGCAGCAGTTTGGAGCTGCTTGAGTGACACAGCTCTGTTCCATCTGCTTTATCATGTGAATGGGATTATTTAGTCCTGGGATGTCAGAAGGATGAGGGAGCTGGGCCTGCCTTTGTCAGCCAGCCCTTGTGAAAGAACAGAGAGGGCTTTACAAAAAGCTCCAGAAAATGGTGTAATAGGAGTATCTTTTGAGTACCTGAGTCCTGCATGGGATTGAACACCCTTTCCTTGCAGATGCCGCTGTCCTGAACAACGTTGCCCACACATTTGGCCTAATGGACACAGTCAAGAAGGTTCTAGACAACAGGAAAAACCAGACAGAGCAAGGAGAGGAGCAGTTTCTTTACACACTGGCAGGTAAAGTGCCTGATCACGGTTCACATCCTGCTGCTGCTCTTGGGAATGAATGGGATTTTCCTTCTACACAACCCCAGTGTGTCTCCCTGCTCTCTGTGTCCTGTAGGATCTGTTTTTACCCTGCCCTAGTTCCCTGCTGCCCTGCATAAATGAGGTCACTGTGCTTCTTCTGGATCCCAGTGTTCCCACCAACAAGGGCTGAGGAGGGTGTTTCCTTGATCCTGCTCCTATGCCCAGTGCAGGTGCCTCAGTCCTGGGGAGGTGGCCCAGCCAAGCTCAGAAAACAATTCTAACTGCCCAGCAGGGTTTGTCCACTCTCCCTTGTAAGTGGGTTTAGCTCAAAGAGCAGAAGTGCCCCTCTCCTCCTCATCAGCAGGAGTAGCCAACAGGAGTGGAACATTACCTGTGCCTTATCCACGCCCTGACAGCCAGAACATTGGCCAGGTCTGTGTGGGTGGCTGGAGAGCCTGGCCTTTTCCTTCAGTGCAGTTTGATCCCATGGCAGATGCCAACATCACGCTGGCTGGGTGGTTGTGTGTCCTCCTGCCCCAACCCTGGGGCTGTGATGGAGCCCCAGGTGCTCCCGCCATCCCCAGCCTGACACCCTGTTCCCTTCACAGACCTGGAGCGGCAGCTGGAAGAGCAGAAGAAACTGGCTAGGGACCAGAAGGCCAAGGCCCAGACCATCCAGAACGTGGTGCTGATGCCCGTGAACGCTCCCAAGCCCCCCAAGAGACCCCGGCTGCAGCGCCCAGCCTCTGCCACCGTCCTGAGCCCCTCCACCCCCCTCCAGCAGCCCCAGTTCACCGTCATCTCCCCCATCGCCATCGCGCCCGTGGGGCAGCAGTTCTCCGTGGGCAACATCCCCGTGGCAACCATCAGCCAGGGCTCCAGCCCCGTGACTGTGCACACCCTGCCATCCGGCTCCCAGCTCTTCCGATACGCCACCGTGGTGTCCTCCTCGTCTAAGACCAGCTCCTCGGACACGGTCACCCTGCACCCGTCCTCCAGCCTGGCGCTGCTGAGCTCGGCGGCCATGCAGGACAGCGGGGCCCTGGCCAACGTGGCAGCCGTGGTCAACCCCGTGGAGCTGGTGGCCATGGAGTCGGGCATCACCTCCACCCTCCAGGCCGTGGAGGGCACCTCGGAGGACGGGCAGACCATCATAGAGATCGACCCGGCGCCGGATCCTGAGGCGGACGCGGACGAGCCGGAGGGCAAAGCTGTGATCCTGGAGACGGAGCTGAGGACTGAGGAGAAAGTGGTGGGAGACGTGGAGGACCACCAGCACCAGGTCCATAATGTGGAGATTGTGGTCTTGGAGGACTAGTGGGGAAGGCAAAGCGTCAGTTTGGGGAAGAGTTGGGAATTTGTTTTGTTTCGGGCTTTTTTTTTTTGGTTTGTTACGCATCTTCTCCAGCCACCCCATTTGTTTCCATGGATATTTTCATTGTACTGTATATTATATATATATATAATTTTGTTTTTTAAAACTAAAAGCTGGAGAAACACGTGAGACCTGGAAAAGGCTCCGTCTCCATGGAGCACTGAACAATACCCCCTGTTTGCAGGGTCAAGGAGAGACTGGATCTCTGCTGGACAACCCAACTGGGAGGAACCGGCCGTGCACTTGGTGCTTCTGCTCCGGGGCTGCCCTGGCCCCAGAGACTTTCTTTGAGAGACAATAACCAGTGGCTGGAGCGTGGATGTGGCTGTGGGAAGGGGTGACGGCTTTGGGGTGGAACAGGTACCTCATTTGTATTTTTATTTTCCCCAGGGAAGGGAATTCTGTTGGACTCTTCGCTGTCACCTCAACTGGGATTTTTTTATTATTGTTCTTGCTTTGGGGAGGTCGACAGTACCATGAGTTTACTGTCCATGTTCTCCTCCTTCTCCACATGAATTTTTATATCTATTTTTTTGTATTTCTTTGCTCTCTCCCTTCCCTTTGCCCAGATTTCCCAGCTGCACAGCCCTGGGACCTCTTCTTGGGCCTCCCTGTATCCCAGTCCCACCTCTTCCCGTGGCACTTTTCCCCCATCCCTTTCCCTGCCTGGCCAGGCTCGGTGCTGCCGCTTGGAGACTCCGAGATCACTTCAGCCTTTTGCAGGAAGGCCAAAAGAAAAAAAAACCAACAACCAAGCAAACAAAAACCAACTCAAGCTCAAACCCAGACCCTCCCCCTTGGCTGGGGGGGACCTTCCGGGGTGTACAAAGCATGTTGTGCTGTTGCTTTCCGGGAGAGCCGGATTCCGGATCGGGACAGCTTCTGTTTACACTGTGTGCTGAGGCTGCTCCGTGCTTGTCGCTACTCGTTTTGGTGGTTTTATTTTTGTATTATTATTATTATTTTATTTTTTTTCCTTCTTCTTCCTTCCTATAATCTCTTGGCAGGATTTAGAACTGGCACGTTGCTGAAATACTGTGTCACCCCGCTGTTTTCCCTCTTTCCCTCTTTTTTTATGTTCTTTTCCTGGTGGGAAGATGGAAATGGGGAAGCGCTGGGTGCCTTTTAGAGCTGCAGAGGTTTGGGAGGGGCTGGGAGGGGGGAGCTGCTTGGCTGGAAATATTAAGCAAAACAACAGCAAAGGAGAAATGCACCTGGGGAGGGCGGGGGGAGGGCAGGAAGATGTGTTTGGCTATTTTTTTGCATTAAAAGGAAAAATGGAACCAAGCACCCATGGTTTATTCGTGGAGAGGTGGAAGGTGGTGGCTCCATCCCCTCCAAGACAGGGTGGGATGGGCAGGATCCCCCTGACCCAGTTTAGGAGGGGTGGTCACTGCTGCTCCAGCCCTGGAGTCTGGGAAGCGTTTGCTGGCTGAGGATGGAGGTGGGAGCAGCTCTGGGAGCCAGATCCATGTTCAGGAGGAGAGAAGGGACCAGGGAGAACTTAGAGCCCCTTCCAGTGCCTAAAGGGGCTCCAGGAGAGCTGGAGAGGGACTGGGGACAAGGGATGGAGGGACAGGACA
>JAWWEE010000058.1:8618-26118 GCA_035221455.1 Xenops minutus | reverse complement strand
TCCATTTCCCTTCTCCCGGCTCTGTTTCCCCCCTCCCCGAACTGGGTGTCTTTTCCATCCCCGGCTCTGTTTCTCCCCTCCTCGTGTCAGTTTCTCCCCTGTGTCTCTTTTCAGACATCCTCCCTTCCCCACGCTGGGTCTGATTCCCCCTCGGGGTCTGTTTTCCCCCTCCCAGGGCCGGGTCTGACATCCCACCTTCCCCCAGGCTGGGTCTGATTCCCCCCTCCGGGTCTGCTTTCTCCTCTTCCCCCAGGCCGGGTTCATTTCCCCCAAATCCAGACCGGGTTTATTTCCCCCTCTAGGTGTGTTTTCCCCGTTCCCAGGGCCGGGTCTGACCCCCCAGCCCGGGTTTATTCCCCCCCCGGGCTCGTCCTTCCCCCCTCCCCGCTCCGGGGCCGCCTTTCCCCCTGACTCATGTCTCTTCTCTCCTTCCCTTTCTGTCCCCGCGGCGCCGATCCAGAGACCCAAAGGCCAAGGCAACAAAGGTGAGAGCCTGGGCAGTGCTTGGGGGGATCCCAGGGAGGGAGGGAAGGAAGGAGAGTCTCCCCACAATCTGCCCCTGGGCTGGGGGAAGTTCACAGGTGGTGTTTGTGCCGTGGGGAAGTGCCTGGTGTGTGCTGTGTGTGTCAGAACTTGTGTTGCAGTGTTTGGCTTTAAATACTTAGTAAATATTGGGAGTTTAGTGCATGTTTCTGATGTTCCACGTCTCTCCCCAGTGCAAAACGGCTCTGTGCACCAGAAGGATGGGTTGAATGATGATGACTTTGAGCCCTACCTGAGCCCCCAGGCCCGCCCGGTGAGTACCAGGAGCCTGCTGGTTTCCTGCAGCTCAGCAGAGGGGAATTTGGGCTCCCTGTGTGTTCCCCATCTCCACTGACTGTGTTTGGATCTTTGCCAGCACCTTATTTCCCACCCTGCCCCTTCATTTCTGCAGGCAGGGAACACTGGCTTGGCCTTCAGGTTGTGGTGGGTGAGGTAGGAAGGTTTTAGCAACTTTTTGGGGCTGTGAGAACTTCCTCCACGTGGCGTTCAGGTCTTTTTTTTTTATTTCATTGTGACTCTCTCAAAGTCACCATTTCTGCTCGTTCAGTTTTCCTGTTGTGCCTGTGTTGGTCTCTGGCTCTTTGCATCACAGAGATCTGCTGAGCTGGGTTGGGAAGTTGCCTCAGCAGGGCTTTTGGAGGATCAGATTGACCTTCTTATCTCTGCACCAAGTCAACTGACAGTGCCTGTCATGGGGATTTCTGGTTTTCACCAAAAAAAACCCCAGAGCCCACGTGTGATAAGAGTGGTGAGACTTCCCCGAGAAGCCTGATCACAAGTGGAGCTGGGGAGTTTGTGAGCAGCCCCTGGAAGTCAGGCTCCCAACTGCTTCTGCCCTTCACTTTCCCTTAGATCAGCTCCACTGTTAACTGGTTTTTGTTTGTTTTCCTTAATGAGCTGCAGGGGAGTGACACAGAACAGATGGAGTTCAGCTGATTAGATGTACAAGGGAGCACTGGAGATAAACATCTGTAGTAGCACCAGAGCACTCTGTTCATTCACTTGGCTTTTTCCAGTTGTGATCAGTAAAAATAAGCTGTTCTGGGTTCCCCTTTCTGTATTTTTGCTTGTTTTTACTAGTCAGGACATTGGTTTTTATCACATAGAGGTGATGCCTGTTTTACTGGGACACAGGTGAGATCTTCAACAAGTGTTTTCCTTTTTTGTCCAAAGGTCTGAGGATAAATGTTCTTTATGTCCTGTCAGCTGTTCATAATCTTCAGAATTCACCTGTCCATCAAGATAACTGACTGTATTTTGCTCCCTAAAAAGTTACAGGCCTAAATTTAACCTTTGTAGGCTGTGTGATTACTTTCTGAAGTCTTGAATAAAATCAGCTACTTTGCAGTAGCTATCAATTAATGTTTTTTTTCCTATCCCAGCTATCAGCATCCTTAATTTCCAGCTTCCTTCTGAATGTGGATGTATTTCCTGCAAACTTCAGGTTTATTTAAGCCTTCTAAAGACAATGA
This sequence comes from Xenops minutus, assembly GCA_035221455.1. Lineage (NCBI taxonomy): Eukaryota > Metazoa > Chordata > Aves > Passeriformes > Furnariidae > Xenops > Xenops minutus. Next base: position 24,103 of record JAWWEE010000058.1, on the reverse strand, counting down.
GGGTTGCTATGATTTTGAAGCAGCACAGTATTTCCCCTATTTTGCATGCTTGGTGGAGAACTTCTGGATCTTTTAATTTCTTTTGGTGCATCTCATGCTGGGAAAAATAGCTTTTAAAAATCAGGAAGTGATTGGAGGTGCCCCAGGAGGCAGAAAGTGAGCAGGAGGGAGGTGAAACCACCAAGTGAACTTGGAGTGGGACCTCTGGGTGACCCTGTCTCAGTTCCTCACTTTGATATGTTGCTTTATAACCCTATAAAATAGAATCCAAACCCTGAGAGCAGAGTCTGGAGTGGGGGGCACCATTGTGCTCAAAAACACAAAGGTATCGGAGCTGCTGGAGATGGGAGAGGGAGGAGTTACAGGTATGGCTCTGGATAACAACATAAATAAATTTTGGAGTTGCTTCCCAAGCTCTCCACACACACACACACACACACAAGGTAACCAAGTTGTGAAGTTTTACTGTTCCTCATTCCCCAGCTGCTCTTTCAGGTGTGACTGTTACTGTCACCCCCTCTTTGAGGTTACTGTGTATTTTGAAGCTCAGATACACAGTAAATGATTCTTCAATGGTTTAAAAACCAAAAACTCCACAGAAACATTAGGTCAGGCTCACTTACTTCTGGTCTTAGATGAAGAGGAACAGCGAATTTCAGGAAATAACTGCATGAAAAGTCTTAGTCATGGAGAGAATGAGAAGCTGGGGGAGTTTATTTGCATGAGTGAGGTGACAAGGGGATGGGTTTTAATGTGACAGTGATGTCCTTCCTGTGGAGAGGAAACAGCTCTGCCTTGGGCTTAGGGATGGACCAGCATGTTCCTCTTTCACTAAAATGAGTTTCAGGAGAGAAAATGTTACTCTTATAACTGAGGGGATTAGGTTTTGAAGAGGCTTCACTGATTCAAAATAATAATATGGGGGTTTAAGTTCTTTCATTTGCCTTACAAATGATTGGCAGTGTTGGTGCTTTTGGGCAGGCTGAGCCCTGGGTTTAGCAGGACTGAGGTCCTCAATTAGTAAAACCCCGGGTGAGAGTGAGTTTTGTTATTCTTTTGCTTTTGGGAGCCCTTTGTGGCAAAAGCAGAGGCTGGAGAGAGCACCTGTGTGAATTTTCACACCTTCATACTGTGAAGTGCCACAGAAATCTTGTCTCTGAGCACGTTCTGTTAAATAATTCCTGTTAATGTTTGTGAAGCTGGGGCTGGGTTAGCCCCAAACCTGTTGCCTTCCTGTAACTCTGTGGAAGGTGAGTGACAAACCAGCTGTTCCTGGAGGGTGCCAGAGCCATCCTGAGAGGCTCCCTGGGTTTCAAGGTGGCACAAAGAAGCCACACTTGGCAATGAAAACATGATTCAAGGAGCCATGGAGCTGGGCCTGCTGTAAGGCAGGCTTTTAACTGGGGGCTGAACCTGCCTTTGATCTCATCTGCACTGGGCTGGCCTGTCAGGGGCTGGGCAGCAGAGGCTGCTGCTCCCAGGTTCAAATTACTGAGGATAATGTCCATTAGCAGGGCTGGAACGGCTCCCCGGAGGGGACCTGGCCTGGGATGGGAAATGACAGATGGTTTTCATGTAAGCAAATCTTGGGGATGTCTGAGACTTCCCTAATTGTCAAATTAGGCATTTGTTTTTGTAACCTAAAGGCTGCATGGATGTTAAAAGGGACACCAAGGCACAGAGCAGGTTTGTTTTTCCCCTCTCTGGGTTTGAAACCTGCTGCCTGTGAAAGGCTCCTGCTGAGATCCTGTGGGTTTCTCCCCATTTTCAGGTGGGTTTTGGGATGTGCCCACAGCATTGGAGCAGTTGGTGTTTAGAGGAACAGGCCTTAAATCCCTGTTTGTTTACAAGCTCTTGGAATATTGTGAGCTCTGCAGCTTTAAATTAAGGGAATAAAGGTGTTTTTGCAGGTAGTAAGTTTAAGGAAGGCAATTAGGGACACTCATAATTCTGGCAATGTGTTTCCACTGGATCCTTTATCTCCTTATTCCACTTCTCCCTACATCCTCCCTGCTTCCAACTTCCCCTCCAACACCAGAATAAGGGTTACACAGGCAGGAAAAACCCTTGTTGGGAGTAGCTACAAACAGAAGATATTTGGATGCAAGGTAAGATCCTGGTTTTAAAGCCTGAGCAGGAGCTCTGGGGCTGCCCAGTGTCCAGCCCCACTCCATGCATCAGGAATTCCCATTTCCACATGGGAAGCTTTCTGAGCTGTTGTCTTTAACCTTTCCGAGCCTTTGTCTTTAACCTTTCTGGCAACGAAACAGATTTTCAAGCCCTTGTAACAAAGGAGGTGTTCAAGGCTGGGCCTGTTTATCTGCCCAGCCCTAAGGTAGGGAGGGGTGGGGCACGGGAAGTCTTAAACTGGCTTTATTCCTGGTCCCTTGAAATGGGTTCAACTCCTGCTAAGCAGCCTGCGCTCATGTTTTTGTGGTTTTCTTCCAGAACAATGCATACACTGCAATGTCTGACTCCTACTTGCCGAGCTACTTCAGTCCCTCCATTGGATTCTCCTACTCCTTGGGTGAGGCCGCCTGGTCCACGGGGGGAGACCCCCCCATGCCCTACCTGACCTCGTACGGACAGCTGAGCAATGGGGAGCCCCATTTCCTCCCCGACGCCATGTTCGGGCAGCCCGGGGCCCTCGGCAGCACTCCCTTCCTCGGGCAGCACGGCTTTAACTTCTTCCCAAGCGGGATCGACTTCTCAGCCTGGGGGAACAGCAGTTCTCAGGGACAGTCCACTCAAAGCTCGGGCTACAGCAGCAACTATGCCTACGCCCCCAGCTCGCTGGGGGGGGCCATGATTGATGGACAGTCAGCCTTCGCCAACGAGACCCTCAACAAGGCGCCCGGCATGAACACCATCGACCAGGGCATGGCAGCCCTCAAGCTGGGCAGCACGGACGTGGCGAGCAGCGTCCCCAAGGTGGTGGGCTCGGCCGTGGGGAGCGGCTCCATCACCAGTAACATCGTGGCCTCCAACAGCTTGCCCCCGGCCACCATCGCGCCGCCCAAGCCGGCCTCGTGGGCCGACATCGCCAGCAAACCCGCCAAGCAGCAGCCCAAGCTCAAGGCCAAGAACGGCCTCGCCGGCTCGAGTCTTCCACCGCCTCCCATAAAACACAACATGGACATCGGGACTTGGGACAACAAGGGCCCCGTGGCCAAAGCCCCGGCGCAGGCCTTGGTGCAGAACCTGTCCCAGCAGCCGGCGCAGGTGTCCCCGCAGCCCGTGGGCCAGCAGATGGCCGGCAGCCCGCCGGTGGCCCCGGCTCCGGGTGGGCAGCAGCCCCCTGCCCCGCTGCCCGTGCCCCCGGCACAGCCGGCCCCGCTGCCCGTGCCCCCGGCACAGCCCACCCGCTGGGTCGCCCCCCGGAACCGCGGCAGCGGCTTCGGCCAGAACGGCGTGGACGGCCCCGGAGCGGGACAGCCCCAGGCCAGCTCCACGGCCCCTGCGGAGCCACACCCGGTCCTGGAGAAGTTGAGGTCCATCAACAACTACAACCCCAAGGATTTTGACTGGAACCCGAAGCACGGGCGGGTGTTCATCATTAAGAGTTACTCGGAGGACGATATCCACCGCTCCATTAAGTACAACATCTGGTGCAGCACGGAGCACGGCAACAAGAGACTGGACGCAGCCTATCGCTCCATGAACGGGAAGGGCCCCGTGTACTTGCTGTTCAGTGTCAACGGGAGCGGCCACTTCTGCGGCGTGGCAGAGATGAAATCTGCTGTGGACTATAACACCTGTGCAGGGGTGTGGTCCCAGGACAAGTGGAAGGGACGCTTTGATGTCAGGTGGATTTTTGTGAAGGACGTTCCCAACAGCCAGCTGAGGCACATCCGCCTAGAGAACAACGAGAATAAACCAGTGACCAACTCCAGGGACACTCAGGAGGTGCCTCTGGAAAAGGCTAAGCAGGTGTTGAAAATCATTGCCACCTACAAGCACACCACCTCCATCTTTGATGACTTCTCACACTACGAGAAACGCCAAGAGGAGGAGGAAAATGTTAAAAAGGTAACGTGTCTGTGGGTATTGGACAAGTCCTACAGGGGAGGAGGGGCTGCCTTGGGCTGCACTAAATCCAGGGTGTGAAGGTGTGGCCTTGTGGACAGGCTTGGTGGGCATCAGCTGCCTTTTGGCTGCCTGCCTGCTCACACCTGGAACCCACACCCAAATGGCAGCCCCTGTTCAGAGGGGAAATGTCCAGAGGAGGCCACCAAGTTGATCAGAGGCTTGGGCACCTCTCCTGCAAGGAAAGCTGAGAGCATTGGGATTGTTCAGTCTGGAGAAGAGAAGGCTCCAGGGACACCTAACTGTGGCCTTCCAGTGCCTAAAGGGGCTTCAGGAAGGGTGGAGAGAGACTGTTTACAAGGACCTGGAGTGACAGGACAAGGGGAATGGCTTCACACTGGCAGAGTAGGTTTAGATTGGATATTAGGAATAAATCCTTTTCTGTGAGGGTGGGCAGGCACTGGCACAGATTGCCCAGAGAAGCTGTGGCTGCCCCATCCCTGGAAGTGTCCAAGGCCAGGTTGGATGGGGCGTGGAGCAACCTGGGCTGGTGGGAGGTGTCCCTGCCCATGGCAGGGAGTGGAACAGGATGTTCTTTAACATCCCTTCCAACCCAAACCTTTCCATGGCTCTGTGAATCAGGTGCCAGCTCTTGGCAGAGCAGGGTGAGGAGCCTTGCCCAGGCCCTGCCTGTGATGGATCACACTGGTTGCTCCAAATCTCCGCCTTCCCTGAGTGCTCTGCTCTAAACAAAATGGATTTTCATGCCATTGTCAGCTCCTGGATTGAAGCAGTTTGAACTTGGAAGTCGGTGGAGGATTTGGAAAGTTATTGGAAACCAGAGCTGGGTCTTTGACTGGCTGCTAATCCACCCCCTGCCCACAGTGGGGTCAGTGTGACAGATGTTTCCCACCACTTTTAGAACCTCCAGGAACAGCAGTTCCTGTCCCCCCCAGGAAATCTATTCCTATGCTTAATTATCCTTCCTGTAAGGAGGCTTTGTCTAATGCCCAGCCTAAATCTCCCTCACTGCAGTTGAAGTCTGTGGCTGTGTGTCCTGTCCCCAGTGGTTGGGATCAGGTCCTTCTGTTCCTCCTGGCTGTGTGTGGGGCCATGGTGGGCTGTCCCCAGCAGTGTGGCCATTGTGCTGAGCTCCTCAGGTTGTCTCAAAGCCTCCTCTCATCACCTCCTCCTTAGCAACTCCTTAATTGAAAATCCTGCCTCAAATTCAACAGCCACTGGGCTTTGAGTCTTGGTAAAGTCAGCTGGGGCTGCCCTTCCCCACAGTGCTGGTCTGGCTTGTGTTTGATCAAAATGATAATTACAAATTAGCATTAGCACAGCTGGCTGGGAGTTTGCCAGGTTTCCTCTTTAGTTTCAGCAATAGGGAATTTTTCACCCAACAGTTGAAGAGCAGAATCAGGAAGTGCAGCTGCTCACTGTGACAGTGAATGCAGCTTTTAATATTTTATATGTATTTTACATGGAGTGTTGTATAAATAATATCACTTAAGCACAAAGGTGGTCACGTTTTCTCACCAGTAATCAGCACTTGCAGTGCCTGGAAAAAGTCTGTAAGGGAGTAATAATGCATGGCAAGGTGTGGAGGTGTAAACTGGATTTTTATGTGAACTTGGTTATTTTGTGTGACTTCACATCCTAAAATTGTTTCACCTGGTATTCAGGCTGTATCTCCCCTACAAGTGTCCAAGGCCAGGTTGGACAGGGCTTGGAGCAACCTGGGCTAGTGGAAGGTGGCCCTGCCCATGGCAGGGGGTGGGACTGGGTGGGATTTAAGGTCCTTTCCAGCCCAAACCATTCCATGATTCTGTGGCATCCTCCAGATCTGACTTTAAGGAGCAACAGTTTGCAGTGTGAGAGTCAGACCTTGGCAGAGGGGGAGAATGGAGGGGAAAAGGTGCTGCTGGAGGGCAGGTGAGGGAGGGATGGATGAGAAAAGTTAATACTGAGTACATGTAAGCAGGAGGAAGAGGAAAAGAGTGGGATAAGTGGACAGACCAACAGTCTCTTCCCCTGGAAAGCTGCTGCATTTGCTGTGTGGAGCCTGAAAATCAGGATGATGCTAGAAATGAGGCTTAGCAATTTACTAAAAGCTCTAAACCATCTTCCACTCGTGTTCCCAGTTGCATTTTGAAGTCTCCTCCCCTGCTTGCTTCACTCTGGGCCGTGCTGGGGAGGAGAGTCAAAAGCAGCAGCGACAGTCAGAGCACCAGCGCCGCCTCCCCGAGCCAGTCCAAGGGGATGCAGCAGCAGTTGATTAGGAAAGCATTTCTTCTTTGCAGAGGAACTTAGTCATAGGTCTCTGGAATTCACAGATGAGGAGGCAGCCGTGTAGACACAGGGTTGGTGTTTGCTTTTTGCCGTTTACTCACTCCCTGTTTCACGCTCCGGGCCCCTGGGACATCCGGCATGGAGGAAGTGACTTGGTGGTTCTTGCAGAACACTTTGACCTCCTCGATGGCTCTCTGACTCAGCCTGGAAAGTGGTTGAGCTTTCTCTAACTGCTCTTTCAGGGTTTCATTGAGAACCAGTTATTTTTGCTCAAGAAGAGGTGGGGTTTTTTCGTGGAGTGATGCTTACCCTGGGTCTGTGGGTGCAAAAACAGCCCAAGCCGTGCTCTGCCTTGAAGCATCTCAGATAATCACCTAATTTAAAAAAGCATGTGGGGAACCAGAGGTGAAGCACTGAAAAGTTCAAATGCTGTTCTGGCAGCAGCTCCCTGCCTGCTTTTTGTACTGGTTTTGTGCTGGGGAAATCCCATTGCTCCCTGCTCTTTGTCCCTGCCACAGTGTGAGATGCTAATGTTCTGCAGTCGTGTTCCTTGAAGCTTAAATGGCTCAAGGTTTGGCTTGTTTCAAACTTCTCCCAAGCTGGAATTGTTCCACTCAGCTCCAACTTGCCCAAACCTTTGATTTGCAGTTTGATTCCTGATTGCTGCCCGAGATGGATGAGCTCTTGTGAAACTCTGGGAACTCTGGAGTGTTCTTTTATACTTCTCATTTCTTTGGAATTCCCTAAAGCAGGTCTGAGAAATGATATGAAAAAATGCTTAGTGTTTGTGTTATTCCCACTGTCCAGGGAAGGGGGTTAGGTAGGTCAGTGTTGAAAACACTGAAAGGATCCTCTTGCTTGTCCTTTCCTGTTGCCTGTGCCCATCCTGTCCTCAGAGTCTAATCTCCATTTCTTTGGAGTGTCTTGCTTTGCTCTACTAGTCCAGCTTTTCAAAAGCCTTGGGTGTTCTCCTGACCCAAAATGATGACGCCATCCCCCAGTGCAATCCTACCTGGACCAGTTTAGGGCTTCTTGAAACCCAGAACAGCTTTTATGGTAGAGCATGTCACTTGATTTCTTCTCTGTAAGAATTGATTTATCCTTTAACAACAACAAAAATCCCTGACCTGTAGTCATGCTCTTGGATTTCTAGGAATGCTGTGGTGACCTCTCTGTAAAGATCTCCAGTAGTGATCTGCCTGGTGTTTTGTGGAAAAGCAATGAATGGAAACTCCAAGGGAAGTTTGCTTTGGTTCTTTCTCCCTGGCCAGGCTTGGGATACTTGGCTACTTGCAGCTTCCAGGGATTTTAGGAAGGATATCCAAGGAAAACCAGGGTGGTTGGGTTTGCAGTTGAGGCATTGGGACTTGGGGTGTTGAGTCAGGCTGAGCTGGGCAGGAAGGGGTGGGCTTTGGTGGGGTTTTCCATGGAAAAGGATTGGAGCTGTTATTTCTGGAGTGGTGCTGCTCTGTGTCTCAGCTGACACTGCTGGTTAAAGGAGTATCAATAGTGTCAAGTGTCACTGCCCCCTTGGAGCATGTGATTTAAGGGATAACTGAGGGGTGTTGTATAAGCCTGGTTGAAACAGGCTATTTCACAGTCCCTGCAATACAGGAATGCTTTCTGATGGATTTTACAAAGCTCTTTTCTTCTTCCTGATTTATAATCTCAGAGGAGAGGAGAGAGAATATTCCCTGTAGGGTGGACCAGTACTTTCTCCTGCTCTTAGTCATCCTGGGAATGCTGCATGGCCTTGGCTCTCCCATATCCTACAGGACAGTATTTCTGACTCCACGATCCAATTCCTGGGTGTTCCACATCCAGGCAAAGCCAACAGTTTCCCGTGGCAGCACTGCTTGCACTCACACAGTTCCTTTCATCCTGTGATCCCAAGGCTGTTGGCTCTTTTCTGCTCCAAATCCTGGCCATAGTGAAGTTAATTGATTGATGCACCAGGACAGGATTCCCTCGCTGTGTTGCTCAGCAATGCACATGGTTTCCCTCGGTTTATTTCCAGGCCATTTAAATCCTGTAGGTCTGTGTCCATGCTCCTATATTTGCTCAGGAATAGAGGAAACAAACTATCCTGCTTATTCCAGTGGTTTGACACTGGCTGTTGGGCATAAGGAATTCTTTGTGCTTATGGTGTTTTTAAGCCAGCACTCCAAAGCCCCTGACAACACTCATGGATTTTAAGTTGTTGCAGCTTTGTCTAAAGGCAGGAGAAACTGGAGGGGAAGGCTTAGATGTGACTGGTGCTCTAATCCATGTTTTCTGCTGTCAGACAGGGAGCTGTGTTTCCTCATCCCTGAAACAGGAGCAGCTGGGAGCCATTTCACTGCCACTGAAGTGGAAGCTGAATGGTGGAAGAGCAAACCTGTTGCATTTGCCTCATAGCCCTGTCTCTCACTTTTAGTATCCTCTTAGAAGTCTTGAAAATAGGATTTTAATGTAACATTTGTTCATATTATAGAGTAATACAGTATTTCAAGTCTTCTTGTTGAAGTTGGTTTAAGGGGCTGCTGAGATGCACTGTTTAAATTTGTTTTTCAATGGTTTTATCCCTTTCCATGGCAGGGGGTTGGAACTAGAAGGTCCATAAAGTCCCCTTTCAACCCAAACCACTCCAGGATTCCAGGACTGGGACTGAGCCAGACAGTGCAGACACCATGCAATGAGGAGGTTTGACACCTCCCACTGGTATGATCTTGAGCAGGGGGAGTTTATTCCACACCTTGTTCCCAACCCACTTTTTGCCCACTTGGGGTGGGCAAAACTTCATGTCCCTTCCAGGTTAGAATGACCGTGGAGGGCTTGGAATGCACAAGGGAATGTGTGAGGTGTCAGCAGCAGTGACTGCTTTTCTTTTTCCCTCTTTTTTTTTCCCCCTACAAGTTGTGGGTAACTTGCTCACACTGAGATGAAAAGCTCCTGACCCAGGTATGGTGTTTCAGGTTATTTTCTTACCAGCTACTTCTGCAGAAAAAGGACTTCTCTTCCAAGGAAAACTCCTTGCCAGCTGTTGTGTTCAGTGAAAGCCCCAGGGCACGGCCTGGTTCAGTTCCCTGGATTTTCTCCCTGGTGCAGGAGTGCAGTGGGTCACAAGGCAGTGGCTGAAAGCCGATTAGGATCCCAAGGAAACTGCTGGAGCACATTGATCCGTGGGCAGTCCATCAGGAACAGCCCCATCCACAGTGTTCCTGCCTCCTTCTTGTGGGAAATGCAATTCTGCAACAGCTTTTTGCCTCTTCTGGCTCAGGTTCCCAAAGCCTTTTGTTCTGTACTGTGTGATGTGTTCTCCCACGATTAGCCCTCTCATTTTCCTCTTTGTACCTGGGAGTGATTGTCCTATTCCCTGGCTTTGTTGAGGTAATAAGGGACTGCCCAGCGGTGCAAACCGCTGGAGGTTTGGCAGCAGGAGCAGTGCCACCCTTCTTTCCCACAGCAGTTACCCAGGGAAGTCCCTGCTAACAAGGGCTGTCATTATCCACACTCAGGGCTGGGATGGAGACTTGTTTGGAGCTCCTTCCCCTGACTGGTGCCCAGTGTGAGGCTTTTTAATTGACATATTATCAGTGCATTTGAGCAGTTCATAATGAAGCATTTGGGGTTTGTGAGGCTCCTTCAGCAAGGACTTGGGAATTTCTGGTTCTGTATCATTGGAACTCTTTTTTTCTTCTTCCTTAAAAGCACAATGCTGAGCAGCTTTTGTGTGTGGTTAACTGCAGAGCTATTGTAATGCAATCCCAGTTTAGAAGATTTAGGTAAAATCTACCTAAAAGTCGTGTCTTTTGTTTCTAATCTTGGGGGGAGGGAAAGGAAACCACACTCTTTTAGTCTGCTCTGTGTGTATCTGTGCACAGGGGGAAGGCTCTGCTATCAGCTCTCTTTATTTGTGGTGGCATCTCCTCTAAAAGGACTTCAGAGAATTCCCCATCATCTTTGCAAAATCTAAGAACTTACAAAGTCCTGATTTGGGTTCAGTCACTTCCAGTGCCGTGGTCTTGATAGATTTAAAGGAGAGAGGAGAAAAAAACAGAAGTTGAAATACAAAACCTTGTTCCAGTGAATGTGGCTTTGTGTTCCCTTTCAAGTGGCTGTAAAATGAGGGGACACACTATGGGGAGTGTTGGCTCTTTCACTTGAGCTTGTGAATTCAGCTCTTCGTGGTTGGCAGAAGCAGGCAAATAGATCTCCTCTTGTCCTCTCATAATGCAGAATCTTGTGGGGTGTTTTTCTTGTAGCATGAAGTATTTCTTCTGCTTTCTTTGGGAGATAAGGTGGTGTTTTAGCCTCAAACACCAGGACAGCTGCAGGGTCAGACCTAAGTCTGTGCAGTCTGATCTTGCATGTCCTGTGGCTGCAGGAGCTGCTGGGCATGGAGGAGACATTGCTTGGGCATCCTGGATCTGTTTTTCCAAGTAAAAGCCCTGTGTGCAGCTGGCAGTACCATGGTCAGGAGCAAACACCTGTAAGGACAGCACAAGCACATATTTATCCATCTCTGAAGTTTTCCTTGCCTTTTAACAACTTGTGGCTCAGGAATTCTTGTGACCCAGGGGATGTATCTTTATTAGTTCATCATTTCTTGTCCAGTGTGCTCCTTGAGCATCCTCAGGATCTCAAGTTCTTCAGCTTAATGATGTGTGTTGTGTGAGGAAACGTGTCCTTTGGTTTTATTTTGAGTCTGCCTCGTGTGATTTCCCTAATTCTTGTGCTGGAAGAAGTGCTGAGCAGTTATTTCACTGCATTCCCTGTGCCTGCTCTGCTTTTGCAGTCATCTCTTCCAGGCTGGAGAGCACAGTGGCTCTGCAGATGGAAACCCTTCTGTCCTTTGCTCATCCCTGTTGTTCTTTGACCCTTTTCCAGTTCTTTGCCAGTGGAGAGGAGCAGAGCTCAGGATGGATCCTCTCTGGTTTGTGTAACAGCAGAGTGATGGGTTCTGTTCAGGGTGAGGTTTGCTTTTCTTGAGGGTTCCCATTTTCCTGGAGTTACAGGTCGTGTTTCCAAAGGTTAATGGCCAATTTGGAGCCTTCATCTTGGAGTTAGGACAGGAATTTTCCCACATGCATCTTTAAATTTATTCTCAGCCAGGTAGACCAAATTCACTGCAAAGCTCAGCTGCTTTTTCTCACAGAGTCCTCCACAGTTGATGCTATTTTTGTTACCCTCAGTAGCTTAATATCACTAAACTTGGTCACTTTGCTATTCACTCTTCTTTCTAGTTATTTTATGAATATATGGAGCCACAAATTCTACTGAAGCTCCACAGGTTTTCAGTCCTTGGCATTACACCTGCATGGTGAAAAAAAGGAGACAGCAAAGGCTTTATTAACTCTAACAGTGAAGATTGTGAAATATTAAAGTGAAGTTCCTTCCTTTTATGAAGAGCCTTGTGGCACCAGTGCTAATATTTAGTGCCTGGGGGATGAGTTAAGGTAACCAAAGTAATGAAATACATTTCCCTTGTAGTGAAGGGGAAGAATAAAGACTCCCTGCTTGAAGACTAGGCGAATTTTCTTCCTTCTTAATCACTTGAAAGGACTTGTGTTATTTTGCTTGTGCTCCAAAGCCAGCAAGTCCAGTTGCAGTCCCTGGTATGATCCCAGTCATCCTCACATGGAATACCACTGGGATTCCTTCCAGCCTTCCTTGCCTCCCTCTTTGCTCTAAATATTCATGGATGTTCTCAGCTTTTCACCATCCTGTTTCCTGCACCAGTTTTGCCCTGTGGGACCAGGCTCCCTATGGGAGAGTAATTACAAATGTTTATGGGAATTGGGCTGCTTTATTCAGGCAATTAAATGAGATGTTTAAGCAAGGAGAGGTTTGTTCTTTGCAATTGATTGCATCAGTTTTAAAAGGTGCCTGGAAAGATGCTGGGAAGCAGCAGTGTGCCTGCGGATATCTGACAGCTTGGACCACCCTGCTTGTGGAAAACCCCCTGGAGAGGGGAAGCCCTGGCTCTCTTCATGTCCTTCTTGCCCCAGGCTGGTTGCTCTGACATGGAAATAAGTGTCCAAGGCCATGTGTGTCCTGCTTTTTCAGTGATGTGAGTTTGCCCTCTTTGGGGTTGCTGTGGATATTTGAGTTTGATCTGTAGAACAAAAGGCCTTTCCTGCTGTCAGAGAGCCACTTCTATTTCCATGTGTCCTGTCTTCCTTGGTGCTGAGCTCCACTGGGGGAGCAGGAGGTGGGATGAAGGTGTCAGGCCATAACCAGATCACTGCCTGATTTCCATCCCATTTTCTGGGTGACACAAACTGGGATGTAGCTTTTCTGTGTAACCCTGATGGCTTTCTGATGCTGACAGCAGGAAACCCTCATGTTTGGTTTGTAAATGATGGGACTTGAGGCTGCTTGAGGAGCTTAATAAGCAAGTGATGCATCGTCCATCATTTGTGCTGACTGTCCGTGCCTTGAGCAGATCCTGCTGGGAGGGCAATGGGCTGCTGTAACTCCTGAGGTCTGTGATCAGAGAGAGTTCTCTGTGTCTGTTTTAAAGCCAGGATTTGATTACAGACTCCCCAGGGCAGTGGTCATGGCCCCAAGACTGCCAGAGCTCAAGGAGTATTTGGACAATGCCTGCAGGGAACCACTGGGGTGTCAGTGCAGGGCCAGGATGGTCCTTGGGGGTCCAACTCAGGGTATTCTGTGCTTGGGAGTTTCAGCCCTTTATGGAATGACACTGATAGCACAGACCCCTGTACAGACAGTGCTGCAGACTGGTAGCACTTCCCCTCTGCTGAAGGGATCTCCTGCTGTTCCTCTCTGGGCTTGTAGGACCGTCTCAGGGTGAACTGGCACTGCTGCCCGACCTTCCCTGCCCGAGGGCTTCGGGCTGTGCTCCAGCTCAGGCAGGTCCCAGCGAACCAGGCTTTGTGCTGCACAGCTGGGAGCCCTGCCCTGGCCCTCCTCGGGATTAGAGCCTGCTCTTTCCCCATCCCGTGGTGTGGCAATAAAGTCCTTACCTTTGCCAGGAGCAGCTGAGGCTCAGGGTTGGTTGTTCTTCAAGGGAAGAGGCTCGGAACAAATGGGCACCAGTTGTCACCCATTGTTTGGTTTTGTACAGACTCTTGAGCCTTTTGTTGTTGGCCCCCCCCAGTGTGAACAGATAAGGTGACAGTAGATAAGGTGATCCCAGCTGCTGTTAGCAGGACCTGGCTTGTGACATTGCTGCAGCCCCCGGTGGAATCTCTTTGCTATCCCAGAGCAATGCCCAGTGTGTGCAGATGCTGCTCTGCTTCTCTGGGCTGTGTTGTAGCTGGGTGGGCTGTGGGTTCCAGCATCCCACAGCCTGTGGATTCTGAGGAGGATGAAGGCAGGCTGGGAGAGCTGGGGATGTTCAGCCTGGAGACAAGAAGGCTCCAGGGAGACCTGAGAGCCCCTTGCAGTGCCTAAAGAGAGCTGGAGAGGGACTTGGGACAAGGGGAATGGCTTCCCACTACCAGAGGGCAGGGTTAGATGGGATATTGGGGAGAAATTGTTCCCTGGGAGGGTGGGCAGGCCCTGTCCCAGGTTGGGCAGAACAGCTGTGGCTGCCCCTGGATCCCTGGAAGTGTCCAAGGCCAGGTTGGATGGGGCTTGGAGCAACCTGGGCTAGTGGAAGGGAATGGGTGATCCTTAAAGCCCCTTTCAACCCAAACCATTCCATGCTTCTGTGATTCCCTGACTCGTCACTGACCTGTTCCTGTGGTTGGTTCCTCTGTGCAGATAGGAATGTTGTGCTTTCTCAGCTGGATGGTGCCTCAGGGCATAGTTTGTGATGGAGCCACAAAGAATGTCCTGGAAGGCCTGTCCTCTGAAGAGCCAGGGATCCTGAAATGAAATAGATCCCTGGTGAGCTACTCCCACAGCTCAGCTCAGGTTCATGTCAGACAAGTGGTACCTAAAGGCCCTGTTGTATTAGAAACGTGAGGAGCAAGGCAGTTTATCACATTGAAACATTGCCATTGCTCCTCAAATAGCCACACCAATTAATAAATAATCATTTATTATAAATAACATCTATTAAGCAGTAAATAAGCTGCTGGGACACTCCTGACTGTCACATCAGGCTGGTTACACCAGCAAGGGGCACTCAATGCTCGTGGTTATTGAGCAGAGGGAAGAACTGTCACTTGAGGAACACAAAGCCATCGTTGGCCACGTGTTCAGCCTGAGCTAATCAATATCCGTGCTGAAATGCTCTGAACCCAGCACAGACAGGGACATCAAAGCCTGCCCCATCCCTGCAGCAGCTGCCAGGAATTCTCAGTGAATTAACCACGATGTGCCAGGATATCCCAGCAGGCAGCCAGCAAAATAAACAGGGCTTTGGGTGTAGTGAGAAGGTGGGGTTGGGGTGCTTGGGGTTATCTGGGTGTGTTAACAGGACACAGTAAAACTGCCAGGGATGTGAAGAGGCACATTAAGCTTTGGCTGCAGAGGAAGAAGAGGAAGGTGATGGGTGGCCTTGGGAGCCCTGTGAGTGCTGGGCAGGAGACAGCTCAAAGTGAGACACACAGGCAAGGAGGATTTCAAGGAGGAGCAGCTTCCTGAGGTGCCTGTGTCTCCCCAGTCACTTCTCAGTGACATTTCCCTCCCAAAATGTTGGGGTGCTGCCACTCGTTCATGGCACCTTGGGTGTCTGTGTCTCTGAAGTTAAAATACATGTATGCTAAATTGTCCACAGATAGAAGATGCTGTAGGCAGCCTCCACTGTGTTTTAAAATCATCCTAATTTGAAACACAAAAAGGTTGCCCAAAGCTTCTGTCACACACAGCTCAGGCCACTCATGGAACTTTAGAATCATAGAATCACTTAGGTTGGAAAAGACCTGTAGCATCATCAAGTCCAACCATTCCCAGCACTGCCAAACCCACCACTAACCCTGTCCCCAGGTGTCACATCCACACGGTTTTTAAACCCCTCCAGGTGTGGTGACTCCACCACTGCCCTGGGCAGTCTGTTCCTGTGTTTGACAACCCCTTCAGTGAAGGAATTTTCCCCCAATATCCAACCTGAATCTCCCCTGGAACAACTTGAGGCCATTTCCTCTGATCCTGTCCCTTGTTCCCTGGGAAAAGAGAACCCCCACACACACTCCTCATGGGTGGCAGTGCCTGCAGGGAGGGGCAGAGCATGGACCAGGCTCTGCTCGGGGGCCCAGCCCTGGCACAAGAGG
>JAWWEE010000057.1:5676-23833 GCA_035221455.1 Xenops minutus | reverse complement strand
GGGGTGCAGGGATAAGGATTTGGGGATTGGGATGCGGGGGGTGAGTGGAGGGGGATAGGGAGAAGGATTTGGGATGATTGGGGGTTCATTGTAGGGATTTTGGCGGGCTGGGAGAAGGATTTTCGCATTGGTATGCAGGGGGGTGAGTGGAAGGGGTTGGGGGTGCAGGGAGAAGCATTTTGAGGGGATTGCGATGCTGGGGTCAGTGGAAAGGTTTTGGGGTGCTGGGGAGGGAGGGTCAGTGGAAGGGGGTGAGCAAAGCATTAGTGGGATTTTGGGGGGTTGGGGGTCAGTGGGAAGGGGGTGGCTGGGGCTTTGGGAGAAGCACTGGGGGGATTTGGGGTGTTGGAAGAAGGGGATGTCTGGAATGCTGGGAGAAGTTAATGGGGGTTCTTGCAGGGCTTTGCCCCTCCAAGGGGCTGCACAGGGGGAAAAGGAAAGTTTTGGGGCTCGGGAGGGTCTGGGCTGGGACAAAGCCAGGCCCGGGGGGTCCTTTGGGAAGGGGGAAATCCAGGGGTGCCTATGGATAGAGCTGTGTGTTGGGGGGCTGGGAAAACGGGAAGCTGTGGGGTGGAAGTGCCTTTAGGGGAGAGAGGCTGGAGCAAGGACCTGGTTTTGTGTGGGTAAAGTCGGATTTTTGGGGGGACAGGGGTTTAAAAAAATCCCAGTGGAGCTTCTGGGCTGAGAAGAAGGGAAGGGGGCTGCTCGTGGGGGGAGAATTCCATGGAAAAGGGGGCCTGGGGAAGGAGGAGGGGAGGATCCAGGCTCCAGCTGGGAGCGGGGAGGGACAAGTGTCAACTTTTGGCGGGGAGAATGAGCGGGAAGAGTCTGCAGGAATGCCGGGAATGGGATGGCAGCTGATCCCGGGAGGCCAGACAGGGAGAGCTGCTGGGGGGGAATTTGGGGCTGGGGGAGATCCCTCCCGCAGAGATCTGGGGTGGGGCTGGCAGGAGGTGGGGTAGGGATGCTGTGGCTGGAAACTGGGATGTGTTGGGAAAGTGAGGGGGGAGATGGAGCAGGAGCTGTTTGGGGAGCAAGGGGTGAGCATCAGGGAAGGCTTTATCCAGCTCCTTTGATGGAAATTTGGGAACTGGGGGAGCCAACACACTTGGAATGGGGATTGTAAAGCCTTTGAGGGGAAGAGTAGGGCCTGGAAAGGGGATTTGTACTCAGGACAGGGACACGGCAAAGCTTTGCCATGGAAAAGGCAGAACTGGAGCGGCCTCAGGAGCAGGGTTTGGCTCAGGGTGGTTCTGGGAATGCTGCCCCACTTCCATGTGGCCTGGAGGAGATGGCAGTGGCCTAATTTTGGGTGGAAAATGTCGGGAATGGGCATGAGGGGGTCCCAGAGATGTGGGGTTGGAGGATTTGGAAGCAGCAAACGTGTGTGTTCCTATAAAACTGAAAGATCAGAGCGTTTACAAAAAGGATTTCTGGCTGAATAATTCCAGGGTCTGCTGTGACAGAGTTTGGAAACTTAAAAAGTAGGAGCAAATCACAACATTCCTCCCAAAATTGAAGGAGGAAGGTGTTTGCAGCTCCAGGCCCTGTCAGGGGGGGTTTCCTCTCGGTGCTTGGGATCCTGGTAGTGGAAAGGATGAGAAACAGCTTTGGCTGCTCCAGGGAAATGCCAGAAGAACGAGGGAATGGGCTGTGAGGGACGGGAATGCCCCCAGGTGTGGCCCCTCCATCCCTTGGGATGAGGCTGGAATAGGCTGTGTGGGAAGCTGGGAATCTTCCAGCACCCAGGGCAGTGTTTTGGGAGAAGAACACAAATCCCTGCTGTGATTCCCTGGTTTCTCTCTTCTGGAGTCGTCCCCACCATCACATAACAAAATTCGTGTTTTTTCCCCTCAGTTTCTCCCTTTGTAGCAGGGAATTAACATTCCTCCTCTTGCATGGGTGTTCCCCTTAAATCCAGAGGTTTCTTCTCTTGTGGATTGTGAATTGAACTGGGAATGATGTGGCTGAGCCTGGAGGTTGTGGCTTTTCCTTTGCTTGGTCTTTGCTCAAAGCCTGGAGCCTTTCACTCCGAATTCCCAGGAATGTTTCCTGCCTGTTTTCAGGTCTTGGAGAGTGGAAGCCTCAATGTGCTTGTTCCCACTTCAAAAGGAAGGTTCCTGCTGCCTTCCCCTGGCACGTGTGGGAGAAACTTGGCGTGCTCAGAACTCTTTTAAAGGGATGAGTGATCCCAGCCAAGTTGGAGGGAGGCAGGAGGAGGAAATGTTGGAAGTTTAAAACTCATTAAAGCTCAGCTGAACTGTTAATCCTTAAGGATGCAGCGAGTGGAGCTGGTCTGTGCTTGGATTAAATCTCCAGCTCTTGTTCTCCCACCTGCCCCAAAAATCATGTTTTGTGTTCCTTCTTCCCTGCCTTTTCCAGAGTTTTAGTTCTTTTTGAGTGGTTTAGGTGTGTCCTGGATCCTTTTCCTCCAAGCTGCAGACCATGAAGTTATTCTTTCCCTCTGTTTCACTTTCTTCCTCACAGAGGGTTTTGGCTTTGCCTTCATCCTTAGGGATGGAGCAGCAAATGAAAATGGAAAGATTTGGCATTGATTCATCCCAAGTTTGTCTTGGTATCATTTTTTTCTGAGGATAAACCAACATTTTTTCACACATGAAGTATGAAAAAATTGAAACTGAATTTTAGGAAACATCCAGCTGGTGGGATCTCTCAGGCAGGAAAGCCCCAAATTCTGTAGAATCACAAAATTGTGTTGGAAGGAACCTTAAATCCCATCCAGTGCCACACCCTGCCGTGGGCAGGGACATCTTCCACTAGCCCAGGTTGCTCCAAGCCCTGTCCAACCTGGCCTTGGACACTTTTAGTACTAAAATTGGAGGGTTTCGCTTTTGGTGGCTGAGTGTTCCACAGAGACATTCCCAGGGTGGAGGGAAGGGGTGTGTGGAGCAGCTTGGATCCTTTGTGGATCAATCCAGGCACTGGGCTCATCCCCCCGGGGGGGGGGTTGGAGCCCCTTTCTCCCTTCCAGCTGCGTTTTTCCTGCAGTGCAGGGAGAGGCCTGTGCAGGAGCTCAGCTCGCTGCGGGCTCTGGGAATGCAGCCTCATCCTCCCATGCCCTGGAGGCAAAGCAGGGATTGGATGCTCAGGAGACTGAAAGGAACAAACCCCAAATATCGGGGAGCTTTGGGGAGGTTCTTGCAGCCCTTTGCCCTGGTGTGTTTGTCCCTCCCCTTGGGAAACACCTTCCCAAAGCCGTGGATTTGCATCTTCTCTGCCCAGCTCCTCCATAAAATGATGGATCCGGGCTGTTGAATTGCTGTTCCCTCTCTCTGTTTCCCTTTGCCCCTGGAGTTTCAGCAGCTCCTCTCTGAGCTCACCTTGGCTCTCACATCAGTCTTGGATCCAGCTGCTGCCTTTGGAATTCTCTCAGGATCCAGCTGAGCCTCCTCAGGTGCCTGAACAACTCATCCATCTCCAGGCAATGCCCACAGAGCTTTCCCTAAAGTCCTTTTGGCTGCAGCTCAGGAGAATTCCTTGCTGAGAGCAGGAATCCTGAAATCTCACCCCTCCAGGCTCTGCCCGAGTTTCTTTGGAGCCACCACAGCACCTTGTTGGGAATCACCTTAGAATCTCCTCTTCCCTGCAGTGCTGGGCTCTGAGCCCCTTCTCCAGCAGCCATGTGGTGCCAGAGGAGGAGGATGGAGGGGAGAGGAAGGAACTGGCTGAAGAATTCCAGAGTGAAACACGATCCTTCAGCTTCCTGCTGCTCCTGGGCTGGGATTAGATGCAGGAGGGTCGGTGCAGGCTTTCCATTGTTGTGTTGCATACCCAGCTGTGGCTGCGCCAGCCCAGCCTCCTCCTTCTCCTCCTCCTCTTCTTCCCAGACTCCAGGAGCCTTGCTGCTCCACGTTTGCTTCCCTTTGGAGTCTGATTGAAGATGCTGTCAGAGTATTTCCACCCAGGAATTGAGGGAAAAGCCTCTCTGATGTGTGTTCTGCTCTGGCTCTGCTTTAGTGGGATCTTTCCACGTGGTTGGGTTTTTGCCTTTGTTGGATAAGGCAAGAAACTTCATCCTGCGTGGCTGGATGGCTGCTAGCATGGAATCATGGAATAGTTTGGATGGGAAGGGACCTTAAATCCCATCCAGTCCCACCCTGTGCCGTGGACAGGGACACCTTCCATAGACCAGGTTGCTCCAGCCCTGTCCTTGGACATTGCCAGGGATGGGGCAGCCTGTGCCAGGGCCTCACCCCCCTCACAGGGAAAAATCCCTTCCCAGTATCCCATCTAAACCTACTCTCTTCCAGTTAAAAGCCATTTTGGCTGTGGTACTGTGGGGCTGGTGTAACTGGTACCAGCCAGGAAGTGACTGGAGAATGTTCCCAACGACCAGGGGTGTTTTTTAGCAGATCCAGCTGCCCCCAACAGGGACACAGGGCAGGGGTGAGGTGGCCATCCATCCCTGGAAGCAGCAGGGAGACACTGGGGCCCAGGATCTGCCCAGCTACTGGTCTGAGCTGGTTTTGAGGAGGGATCTGGGGCCTCCCTGTGGTTTTTGGCTCTCTGAGGTGTTTGGATTTGGGCTGGGAATGCCTGGAGTGTTGGAAGGGCTGTTCCTGCTCAGCAGGCCCAGGGCAGTGCCAGGGCCAGCTGGGCACGCTTCCTTGTGGGTGGCAGGTAGCTCTGCATCCAGAGTTTTCCCTTCCCAGCAAGGCCTGGATGTTTATTCAGGAATTTTTGATTGACTAAACAGCTCTAGAAGATTAGGAGGGAAAAAACCTATGCTCTTGGGGTGAAAAATGGGATAAATATCCCAGATCCAGCAAAGAAATGAACATGGTGAGGTTGGGATCAGGGACTGTGACTTGGATTAACTATTTATTAACTTTTAGTTAATATAAACTACTCTCTTCAGCCGTTTAAGCTGAAGGGCAGCTCAATGAGGTGAGGAAAGAGGAGGGAGCAAGTTAAGGAAGGACATGTGGGACTCAGCAGAGGATGGACAAGGTGTGGAGCAGCTGATGTAAGAAAAGTCTTTATGGAATTGATGAAAGAAGGTGTTGGAGAGATAAAAAACCCCAAAGCTTTGTGTCAAAATCATGGCATAAATGCAGCAGCTCCTGCTGGAGATTCCTGGCCTGGCAGGACCATCCTGGCCCATCTCTCTGTGTGTTCCCTGCCTTGTAGCTGCCTGTTTTCTCCAGAGCAGCATTCCCTGCCTCTGTGCATCCAGGATATTTCCCACCTGGCAAAGGCACAGCTGACCTTGACTCCTGACCTTGGCTCTCCCTCCGCTTGCAGCAGCGTCGCCCGTTAAGCTGAAAAGCTGGCCAGCACAATGGGAAAAAAACAGAACAAGAAGAAAGTGGAGGAGGTCCTAGAGGAAGAGGAGGAGGAATATGTGGTGGAGAAGGTCCTGGATCGGCGGGTGGTGAAGGGGAAGGTGGAATACCTGCTCAAGTGGAAAGGCTTCTCAGAGTAAGTGGCTCCAACCTGCTGCTCTTGAGGGCTGGGCTGGTCCAGCATGTCCTCTGCCTTTGGCTCCCAAAGCCTCCAGGCAGGTGGATCAGTGTCCTGGGCCTCTCCTGGGATGGAGAACAGAGCAAACAGGCCAAGGGCAGCTGTGGGGACAAACCAACCCTGCCAAACATGCTGAGCTCCAGTCACAGCCTCGGTGGGAAAATCCCGCTGTGCCAAACACTCCAAACTCCAGTCAGGACCTGGGGTGGGAAAAACCCCAGTTCTGCACTGCAAACAGGCCCATTGTGGGAGAAACAGCCAGAGGAATGAGCTGCAGTTCTCTCTGGAGAAGGGGAATGCCTGCCCTGCCGTCCAGCATTCCTGCCTGGATCAGGGCAGAGGCCAAACTGCTGCTTCTCAGCATCTCCATGACCTGAGGTCCAGGGCTTTTTCTGGGCAGGGAAAGCTGCAGGGAGCCCTAAAAACAAGCTGTTATGTTTCCTTGCAGTGAGGACAACACCTGGGAGCCTGAGGAGAACCTGGACTGCCCAGACCTCATTGCAGAATTCCTGCAGTCCCAGAAAACCGCCCACGAGAGTGAGAAATCCGAGGGCAGCAAACGCAAAGCGGAGTCGGACTCGGAGGATAAAGGGGAG
Source organism: Xenops minutus (assembly GCA_035221455.1). Classification (NCBI taxonomy): domain Eukaryota; kingdom Metazoa; phylum Chordata; class Aves; order Passeriformes; family Furnariidae; genus Xenops; species Xenops minutus. The sequence continues at coordinate 17,753 of JAWWEE010000057.1, read as the reverse complement.
GAGAGCAAACCAAAGAAGAAGAAGGAGGAGGTGAGGCAGGGTGGGGGTTCTGTGCTCACCTCCCTGCCCCTGGCACAGTCTGTGATACCTGGAAGGGTCACTCCACAACCTCAGAGTGTTTTTCCACGGAATGGGGGCTTTTATGACACTTGAGGAAGACGCGGCTTTGGAAAGCTGCAGCCTTTGGAAGGAGGCGTGAGCTGCTGTCTGAGCTCAGCCTCCCAGTGAATCCAGAGCCAAAGGGGATGAATCCAGTCCCCAGCTTCTCCTAAAGGGGGGAAACAGGAGGCAGGAGTTGCCCCTGGAAGAGGGAGATGAGGTGGAGCACAGAGCTTTCTGCTCAGGCTGCTTGGGAAAATGGGCACTGAAAGGCTCTGCAGTCTGGTTTGCATCCCAAGAGCTGCTGAATCTTGGCAGGCACAGGGGTTTGAGCAGCTGGGCCTTGGGAACCAGATCCTTCTCCTGCAGCATCAGCTGGGCATTTCGGGAGGGCACCTGAGGGGCCTTCTCAGGTCCCACTGACCTCAGGCATGAAATCATGGAATGGTTTGAGTCGGAAGGGACCTCAAAGCTCATCCAGCTGCACCCCCTGCCATGGGCAGGGACACCTTCCACCAGCCCATGTTCCTCAAAGCCCCATCCAACCTGGCCTTGGACACTTCCAGGGATGGGGCAGCTACAGATTCTCTGCCCAACCTGTGCCAGCCCCTCCCCATCCTCACAGCTAAGAATTCCTTCAAATATTCCATCTAACCCTGCCCTCTAGCAGTGGGAAGCCATTCCCTTGTCCTATCCCTCCATGCCTTGTCCCAGGTCCCTCTCCAGCTCTCCTGGAGCCCCTTTTGGCACTGGAAGGGGCTCTCAGGTGTCCCTGGAGCCTTCTCTTCTCCAGGGGAACACCTCCAGCTCTCCCAGCCTGGTTGCATGGCCTGGGGGCTTCCTGGCATGTCCTGGTGACTAGAACAGGACCCTGAGTGTCACCCTGACGTGTCACAGCTGGGAACTTGTCTCTTTGCAGTCGGAGAAACCGCGAGGCTTCGCCCGAGGGTTCGAGCCGGAGCGAATCATCGGCGCCACGGATTCCAGCGGGGAGCTGATGTTCCTGATGAAGTGGTGAGTGTGTCTTTTGTGTCTTGTCACTTCTTCACTTAATTCTGTGCCAGAGAGGGAAGGACCTGCACCTGGGGAGGCCCTGCTGCCTGGCATGGAATCCCTCGCGCCGGCGCTGCCACCTGAGGTGCCCCCTCTGCGCTCCCGAGGCTGTGAAACCAGCAGGTAGGGCCCTGGGGGTCGTGGGGCTTTAGGGTGTCCCCTGAGGTGTCCTTTAAAGGGACAGAGCAGGGCACGGTGTCCTGGCACCCTGAGGAGGTGACGGAGTGAGGGTCAACAAGGCCAAGTATTGGGTTCTGCTCTTGGGTCACGACAACCCCGTGGATGCTCCAGGGTGGGGGAAGAGTGGGCTGGAAAGGTGGGAAAGAACCTGGATGTGCTGGTACAGCAGCTGGACATGAGCCCAGGTGTGCCCAGTGGGTAAGAAGGGCAGTGGCACCTGGATTGGGTCAGGAGAAGTGTGGCAGCAGGAGCAGGGAAGGGATTGTCCCCATGTGGACACTGGGGAAGCCCCTCAAGTTCTGTGTCCAGTTCTGGGCCCCTCAGTGCAAGGAGGACATTGAGGGGCTGGAGGGTGTCCAGGGAAATGAAGGGAGCTGGGGAAGGGTCTGGAGCAGCAGGAGAGGCTGGGGGGACTCAGTCTGGGGAAAAGAAGGCTCAGGGGGGACCTTCTGGCTCTCTGCAACTCCCTGATGGATCCAGGGAGGGATTGGACTCTGCTCCCAGGGAACAGGGACAGGAGGAGAGGGAATGGCCTCAGGCTGGGCCAGGGGAGGGGCAGGTTGGACATCAGGAGGAATTTCCTCATGGAAAGGGTGGTCAGGCACTGGAAGGGGCTGCCCAGGGAGGTGGCGATGTCCCCATCCTTGGATGTGGCACTTGGTGTTCTGGGTGGGGTGACAAAGTGGGTTTAGGGCACAGGGTGGACTCGATGGGCTGGGAGGGCTTTTCCAGCCTCAGTGATTCCATGACTCAGAGCTGTGACAGTGGCCATGTCCCCTCAGCTCTGGGGGCACAGGTGGAGCTGACCCAGCCCGGTGTAGGTGTGGGAGGACGGAGAGTTTGGGAACCACAGCTTGGATTCAGCTTCTCCCCCATCCCCGACAATGCAGAGCTGAACTCACTCCAGTGTTTCTCCTGCTGCTTTTCCCTGGTCTGGAGCCACTCAGGAAGGGGTCACTGGCACTGCAGGGACTCCATTTCCCTGCTGCTTCTTGATTTCTCTCCGGGCTCCACCTCCCTTCCACACCTCCCTAACTTCCCCCTCTGCTCCGACCTGCAGGAAAAACTCGGACGAGGCTGACCTGGTCCCTGCCAAGGAAGCCAACATCAAGTGCCCACAGGTGGTGATCTCCTTCTACGAGGAGAGGTTGACATGGCATTCCTACCCCTCAGAGGATGATGACAAGAAAGAGGACAAGAACTAAGCCCTGGTCCCCGCTCTGGGCAGCCTTTGTGGTGGAAAGATCCGAACTGTGGGTGTGAGCAGGAGGGATTGGAGGCGGCTCTGCTCGGGTGGGACGTGGAGATGGCTGGAGAAGGTGCCCTTTGAAGAGACCAGTATGGTTTCTGTGCCCTGCAGCTGCTCAAGTGCTTCATGCTGTGTCCAGATTCCAACCAGCCTGGCTCAATTGGAGGGGGGGAGGGAAGGGCAGGGGGATAGTGAAGGGTTGGGAGGGTTTGAGGTGGTGGGTGGGGGGGTTGTTTCAAAGCAGCTTGTGGAAGTGGAAGCAAAGCCCCTTCCATGAAGGACTCTCACTGGGATGGGTGGGCTGGGGATAGGGGAGTGCAGATGGATACTGCTTAATCTTCAAAGACCATCTCAGCAACCCACAGCCTTCTTCCCAATAGTGTTAACTCTGCATTTTTACGGCGTAGCATGTGTGTAGGTCTCTTTTTTTTTTTCCTCTTCTTTTTTTTTTTTTCTTTTGCTATTTACTGGTGTATCAGTTTTGGGGGGAACTGGGAGGAGAGGGAGGGATGTGGGGAAATCAATCTCATTAACTGGGGGAGGGAGATGAGGTCTGGTGACAACATTCCAGATCTTTCTTTTTTAGGGACATGAATTCTGAAAAGAAATGAATATTCAAAAAAAAAATACAAAAAACCCAAGGGAATGGGGAGAAAAGCCCAGTGTTGATGACAGAACTGGGGAGACAGGGACAGAGACACGAGACTGAAACTGTGAATGTCCAAATCTCCAGAGCTGAGAATCCTCAAAACCCTGCGAGCAGTTTTTAGGGGGACGGGGGGGTTGGGGTGGGAGGGGTGAGGGGAGACTTGTGAAAATGCAAACTTGTGATTCGTATTGTCCTGCAGCAGAACTGCCAGTTCCTGACACATGCATTGTATGGGGAGGGGGGGTGGGGGGGATGGATTTTAACCCTTTTCTACCCTTCTTTCTGTTCTAAGGTGCTATTTCTCAAACAAACTGGGGAGGGGGAAAGAGACTTCTGACCACTTGTTCCTTTTCTCACCTTGGTTTGCGTGTCCAGCCAGCAGTGTAGGGAACCCTTTAGTTGGGGGAGGGAGAGGAAACCAACAGCAGCACAAGGTAAAAAAAGAAAAAAAACCCCAATCGATTCCATATTGTCCCCAAAGTGATGGTTTGGAGGAGGCCACACGTCGGTGCTGGAGCCGGACGGGTCACCCCGAACCTTCAGAGGGTTGGTTTCTTTTATAAATTAGATTTATTACAAATACTGAACTATTTAATGTCTGGAGTCACGAGCCCCACCAGACTCCTGGCACCTCCTCGTAGGGTGGTATCTAGACTTGCATTGTACAAACCTTTTTTTAAAGAGCATGTGTTTAGGTTTCTGTGAAAACGTTGTTTAAATGTAAAGTACGTGTTTGGATTTTAACTTCATACCGAGCTCTGTCAGTTTTTTGTCTCAATAAAATTTTAGATTTATAATCCTGATCTTTTTTTTTTTTTTTTTTTTTTTATTTTCTCTACCTTGCCCCTTCCTCCAGCTCTCTTTGGGAATGAGATGAGTGACCAGGTAGAGCAGGACACACGGAGGGAAGGTGCTCCCTGAGCCAGGTTAGCTCCGATTCCAGGATAGCTGGTGGCTCCCATGGAGCTTTGGAGAAGGTGGCAGCAGGTTCTGGAGCAGCTGGTTCTGATTTATTTTGGCTTCCATCTGGAGAAGAGAGGTTTAGACAGAGCCTTGGGTCCAGTCTTGCCATGGAGACGAGAGGAGTAGCTGTGATTTGGGACGTGGTTTGGTGTAGGAAGATGCTGCCTGGAGTGTGTTCCCAGCCAGGATCCAGCACCAGAGGTGGGTAAGTGATCTTTAATTCTGTTCTCATCCGAACCTTGAGCAGACATGGTGGTTTTGGATGGGTTTCTAAACCTCTGGCAGTGGTTCTGGTGAGTGTTTGGCTGGAGATGGAGGTGGCCCCCCTGTGTCCCTGGAGTGGATGTGCTGAAGGCTGTGAAGAGCAGAGTCATCCTGTGTTCTTGAGGGGATGGTGGTTCCTGACTCAGAGGTCCTGGTCTTTCAGGGGTGCAGGATGGAGCAGGAAGGTTTTGGGGGGAACAAGGGCCTCACCAGCCCTTCAGTGGCTCCCAGAGCTGCAAAACTCCACAGCCAGTTGAAATCCAGGTTATTTGTGCCAGCACAGCCTGTACCCAGCAGGACAAGGAGATGCTGCCCTGCCCCAGCAGCAGCAGCAATTAAACCTGGATTAATCACCAGAGAGGGACAGGGTAACGTCCACTTAATTGAGCATCAGAAGCTGCAGGTCCCGGGGGAGCTCCAGGAGATCGATCCAGGTCTCTGGAAGATGCTGGTTGCTCCATCCTGGGGGTGGGATCATGGCAGTGAGGGCCCTGCTTTGAGCTGCAGGATTTTGGACACGTGTTGTGGCACCTCCGGAGAACTTGAGGCGCAGGAAAATTACCTTCGTGATGGTGGGAGATCTGTGTTGGTTTTCCCTGGGATTGGTGCTCCAGGTTGGAGCTGGAGCAGTGCAGGGAAGGGCAGAGGAGCCCCTCTGTGCCCCTAAAGCCTGGGCTGAGGGCTCAGGCTGGACCCTGGATCAAAGGGCTGGGCTGTGGCTCTGAGCAGGATCAGAGCTCCGAGGCCCTGCTGGAAGCCAAGTGATTTCTGCCTGGGAATAAAAGGGCTGCACTTCACCTGATTATGGGCTGGCAGGTGGCCCGAGCTGGGGGAGGGACGTGGCTGAGCTCCCTCCATGCTGGGCTGGGCACAGGCAGGGAGCCAGAGCGGGGCTTTGTCAGGCTCCAGGGGCTGGGACACAGCCCTTGGCTCCCACGGAGCCTGCCGCTGGATTTGCTGGGCTGTTGGAGCACAAGGAATGACCTGCATGAGCGCAGGAGCAGAGGCAGGTCCTGGAAGAGCAGTGGATCCTCCCCAGAGCCCCGTGTGCCTTCTCTGCTCCACCTCAGGAGGGCTGGGAGCTCCTCGTTGCCATCCTTGTGGGTTCTGCTGCCAGCTGGGATTACATCCTACCCCAGCCCTTGAAGGAACGTCTGAAATAAATACCCTGGAGCCCAGGAAGAGAGAGGGAAGCCCTTGGAGTGTGGATTTAATGCTCCACATTCCCCTCAGCTGAGCTGGCCCAAACTCAATACCAGCAGCGGGAGGAGGTGGACCCTTCCAGTCCCACATGGAGAGGTGTGATCCTCAGGAAAAGGGCACTTGGCCCATGGGAATGCCAGTAGATTGTTGGGAAGCAAACTGGGAGCTGGAAGTGTGATTTTGGCTGGATCTTCTGGCTGTGTCTGGCCAAGGGAGGCTATGGGGATGAAACCCCTGGAGAAAAGGAGTCCTCAGGTACAAAATACATGGAAATAACAGGGTGTGGAGGCACCAGGATGGCATCCAAAATGCCATTCCACACCAGCAGTTCCCAGGAGCAGTTTTCCATCCCCAGCATGTTCATCCAGGCCCAGTGTGATGTTGCCCACCCTGTCTGGGACCCCCAGCACCACCCAAAATGCCCCTCCAGGGGCTCCACTGCAGGATTGAGGCGTTGGAAACGTTCCAGAGATGGAGGGTTTGGTGTCCTCACTCCTGGCCAGGATTTATCCCCCAGGGAAGGGGGACAGGGCAGGATCTGGGATTACAAACACCCCCAGGATTGAATGAACTTCAGCTCCATCTCCAACACTGCAGCCAGAGCTGCAGGGAAGGTGGGATGTGTGGAACAGCCCCTGGAGCTGCAGAGGGAGGGGAGGCCAACAGGAAAACAGGACACCATGTCCTGAGAGTCCAAATGCCAAGGAGAGGGATGGACTCGGCCTCAGGCCTTGCAGCACCTTGGGTGGCTTGGACCCAGGGACCCCGACTTGCTCCACACAGCTGCAGTTCTAACCAGGACCACACTTTTCCTTGGATTTCTTTGAGAAGATTCTGCTGTGGAGGAAGGAAAAAAGCAGCTGAGGCAGAGCTGGCTGTTTCCCACAGAGGAGGAGCTTTTCCTTTTCCTTCTCCTTCCATCCCCTGCAGGACAACAGCGACTCCCTCCCAACCCACTGCTGGAACTGGAGCTGCTTCCAGCTCCGAGCCAGGAGCTACTGTGGGGGAGAAGGTCCCTGCTTGGTTTCCCTGCCATGTTTAATCATAAAAATATAAAATAAAAACCCATGGAGCCAAGGGTGGTACAGTGAATAAGCCGTTTTATTTTTGTCCTGTGCTCACACAATCTCTCTTCTTTCCCTGACAGGTCACAGATCATTAAAATAAAAGTTTCTAAGAGGAAAATAATTTAAAACATACGCACAGGGCTCCCTTCCAACCTCCCCACACCCACAGCTCCACCACTTGTGCTTCATCTCACACGTCAGGATCCTGGGAGTCGGGGATGGCAGGTCCCAACCACCCCTCAGTGCACTCCCAGATCCAACTGCTTCTCCCAAAACCTGGGGCAGCTGCTCCAGGCCTCCCTCCTGCCTCTCCAGGTGTCCTTCCTTTGAGTGACCACCCGAGTCTGCCCTCTCTCCAGATCCTGTGCACAGGACTGGCTCGGAAAAGCCATTTTTAAGCTTTATTTTTTTTTTAGGTTGCTGGTAAAGTCAGAACACTCCCAGCTGTGCTATATGGAAATACAGCTTCTAGGATGGTCTCCCTGCGGAGACCGACAGTGATCAAGGCACTACCCCCACCCCCCTCCTGAAAACAAAGGAAGTCAGACCAACACCTTGGGACAGAAGAGAATCCTATAATGTGATCACACGGTTACACGGAATCTTTATGGCAAAGAGAACGTTGAGCAGCTTTGAACGTTTGGGCTTCTCCCTTTTTTTGTTTAACTCAACACAAGCACTTCTAGACCCTAAAGGGGGAAAAAATGGGGGCTGATGCCCCAAAAAACCCAAGCGCGGTTACGGGACAGGGACCTACAGCTGTCTAAGGCTCTAAGTGACAACCCACGGCCTGGGGTGGGATTGGGATCAGGGTCCCACCACTCCCCTTGTGCTGTTGGCTGACCCAGGGGGGCCTGGAGCCCCCCACATTCCTCCCCAGGCAGTCAGTGGGAGAAGCCGGGGTTGGCATGCAGGCTCTGCGTGCTCCGAGGGTGCTGGGGACACGGATCCTGCTGGATCCCTTAACCCTCTCCAGTCCTTCTCCCAAAATCCTAAAGCTTCCCCTTCCCCGAGGCATCACAACTCCTCCACGCTTTCTCCCAGGATGGTTCTCCCCACTGGGAATGGTGTTCCTTCCTCTGAGCTTCCTCAGACTGGAAAGGGTTAATGGAATTCACACCACTTTGTGTTTCCATGTGTGCACTGGTCTGATCTAGGAAGGGATGTTGGTTAATCTGGAATTGAGTCAGATTGAATCACACACACCGATGGCAAAAAGGGTTCAGGAAAAGGAAAAGGGGGGGACAAAAAAAAAGGAGGAAGAAAAAAAAAACAAAACAAAAAACCAACTACCTGAAATCACAGAACTTTGGAAGTTCAGAAAAACGTCTCTCCTATAACTTGTTTTTAAGTTCATTCGCTTAAATTTCTTTTCTTATTTAAAGCCAGTTCCTAACAGTAGTTTTTCCACCTCTGCCAACCTCCCCACCAGCGTTGCCAGCTCATCCCTGCGCTCCAAGGATCCCGGGTTGTGGGAGGCTCCGGGCTGGGCAGTGCGGGGTCCGTCCCTCCCCACGCCCAGGCTGAGGGGTGGCCGAGCCCCCAAACCTCCGCCCGCGGCTCCCGCAGCGTCCGGCAGCGCCAGTCCCCGTGTGTGGTTGAGAAGATATATCGGATAAGAAGGCATGAAAGTTCCTCTAAAAGTACTTCCAGGCTCAGCCCTTCTCCAGTTCTCCCTTTGGCGAGTGTCCCGCTGCTCCGGCGGCGCCGGTGCCCTCACTTCCTGCGGTCCTTCTGCTTGCGGTCCTGCCGCCGGGGCTGCGGCTCGGCCGCGGCGCGCGGGATGAGCAGCACGGTGCCGTCGCTGCCGTACTGCAGCGCGTACTGGCTGGGCGAGTAGGGCCGCCCGTTCTCGTCCCGCAGCCGCCCAAACACCTCCTGGTACAGGCTCTGCACCTTCTGCTTCATCTGCCGGATGGACTTGAGGAACTCCACCTTCTCCCTGAGCAGTTTGGACTTGTCGCGCTGCAAGTCCTCGACGTCCCGTTCCAGGTTGAGGATGGTGTCCAGTTTCCTCTTGCGGCAGTTCTGCGCAGCCATCTTGTTCTTGCCGCGCCGGCGGATGTCGCGGATGAGGCTGAGCTGGGCCTCGCTGAGCTGGTACTTGGACAGGAGCTCGTTGAACTCCTCCACGGGCAGGTTGATGATCTTGTCGTTGGTGAAGGGGATCTTCATGGCCCTGGCGCGGTGCTCGTCCCTGCTCATCTGCTTGTCCAGGAACTCGGACGGTTTCTCCTTGCTGCTCTTCTTGCCGGCGCTGGGAAGTTTGGGCTCCTCGGGATCCAGGGCCCCCGGGGCCATGTTGTAGGTGTGGTTGTGGCCAACGTGCTCCAGGTAAGGCAGGTAATGGAGCTGTGCCGGGTCCTGGTAGCTCATGCGGCAGAACTTGCTGTACTCTGGCTGGTATCCAACCGCCCCTTCCGCTTCCTCGAAGTCCACGTTTTCCGAGTCTGAGCTGTAGCCAACAGCCCCTTCCTCGGAAAACGAGGAGGAGGAAGAGGACGAAGAGGAAGAGGATGAGGATGAAGAAGCTTCCGAGCTGCTCAGAGAAGCAGGACTGTGGCCAGAATCCAGAGAAAGCCCTGAGTCGGAATCAAACTCCTCTTCCAGCTGCGAGGCCTGCACGGGGTTGAAGCCCTCCTCGATGGCCAGGTCCATGAGGCTGATCTCATCCAGCATGGCCTCGTCCAGCAGCCCTCCCAGCGGGTCGGGCAGCTCAGGCCCAGCCGTCTCATTGCCCGTGCTGTTCATCTGTGGTGGGAAGAAGATGCCGCTCAGGTTGGTGGAGCCGAAGGTGCTGTTGAGGCCTGTGGAGTTGTCTGGTGTCAGCTGGAGCAGGGCCGAGCCGCCCGCCATGGAGGGGCTCTCGATCTCGGAGCTGAAGAGGGAGAAGTCCTGGGAGCAGCTGCCCAGCGAGGCCTGATGCAGGCTCACGTTCTGGTTGATGGGGGTGCCGGGGGCCAGGCTGTAGTTGGACGCCAGGAGGTCTCCGCTCGTGCCGCCGAACAGGCTCTCGCCCGTCGTGGTGTTCACTTCCATGGCCTGGAAGAGACGCGGGGACAGTCCGGTGAAGGACAACCCTCCAGGTCCCATGCAAGCTTGCCCTGTCCAGCTGCAGATGCCACACAGGCACCATGGTGTCACCAAACCACGGCTGAGGGACCGACCCCAAACCACGGCGGAGCCGAATTCACGATGCACCTGGAGGGACAAACCCCTTCCCAGCCCGCTCTGGAGCTCACCTGCATTTCCATGATGGACATGAGGTCCTGCCACTGCTGCTCCAGGTCGAAGGGCGACTCGGTCTCAGCCAGGAGGGGGGACAGCAGGGTGGGGGGGCCGCCCTGGGCCCGGCTCTGCCCGGGCACGGCTTCGCTCAGGGCGGAGACATCCGCAGCTGGGAACTGACCACGTGAGGGGAGTCAGGGCTGGATGCTCGGGATTGCAGCCATCCCCCATCCCAGCACCCTTCTGCCTCTCTCCCAGCCAGTGGGTCCTGGCTGTTCTCGCTTTGCCACGGACTAATGAAGAGCAAAGCCAGGAGGCTTTAATTAATGGTGACCCACCCCCTCCCCGGGTGGTTTCACAGGCAGGACTCCTGGAGCCTCCTGAGCGGCCAAACCCAATTTGCTGCTGGGGCTGCGGGAAAGGTGAGGGAGGCACCGAAATCCCGGTGAGTGAGGCAGGGAGAGCCCTTGCTGCCTCCAGATCCGCCCTATTCACTCACCTCGGAATTCTCCCCGAAAGGGAAGGTGGCCTCCAGCAGCCTAAGGCACTCCTCCAGGGACAGGGCTGTCTGATCCTCCGCACCGGGCACCTGGTGGAAGGAAACACAAGGAATCATAGCCTGGGGATTGGGGAGGTGGTGCTGAGGAACGAGCTCCTTCCAGCAGGGCTTTATTACAGCGCATCCAAAAAAGAGCCAGAGGCCCCACCCAGTGCCTCTTCGCAGGCTCCATCCTCCTGCTCCGGGGAACGGGAATGCGCCGCCGCCGCTCCCGGAGAGCCTCCCCTCACCTCCTGCCACGCAAGGACTCGGCACAGCCCGAGGGGACTCTGCGGCTGCCACGCGACCCCGAGGCGCAGGGACATGGGGGACACGCAGCCAGCGCCTCTCTAGCACCACATCCTCTCGCCCACCTGGGCAAAGCCCTGATGCTGCGGCTTGGAAGGGCCCCCACGGAGCCCCACGCCATGGCTGGAGGGCCCTGCACCTCCCCGGCAGCGCAGACCCCAGCCCGGGCGGCCCGGGGGTGTTACCTGCGCAGGGAAACTCTCCCCGGTCTCTCCATCAACTAGCAGGTTTCTATCCAAGACCTCATTCCCTGCACTCCTCCAGCTGTCCCCGCGCTCCCTCCCATCGCTCAGCTCTTTGTCCACTTCGCTCTCTTTCTGACGGTGGCTGTAGTCAAAAATCTCTCGCCCAGCGCCGAGATCAATATCCTGTCTCCACAGGATGTCAATCAAATCGATGTCCTGCAAGACAGACCACATTTCCTTCAGCCCCGCGCCCTGGGGCGCTGGGGGGGTGGTCCCCACCCAGCCCTCCCCCGCCCCCGGACCCCACAGCCCGCAGCCCACCCGGGGAGCCCCGCGTCGCTGCTCGGGGGGCTCGGGCGCCCCGCGGGCTCCCCGGCCGCGGCTCTGCGGGCTCCGCATGGCCGGCCCTGCCCTGCCCGCCGCCCATGGCCGCGGGATCGCCGCCGGGGGAGGCGGCGGGGGCCGCCCGGGCCCGCGGCGCGGCGGTGGCTGCGCCGTGCCCGCCTTGCATCAGCCCGTGGTGCCATCCCGGCCATTTGCATAAGGGGTGGGGTGGCAGGAAAATCCCCGCATTCCCACCCACCTGATGCAACTTGAGCCGCCGCCGCCGCCGCCGCCGGCCCCTTCCCGTGTGCCCGCAGCCCCCCGCATCCCCCGCTGCCCGGTACCTTTCTCATGTCCCCAGCTGCCGCCCGGGCCGCGGCGCACGCCGATCATGGTCCCCGGGGGAGGAAGAGGAGGAGGAGGAGGAGGCGGCGGCGGGGCGGGATGGCCGGGGCGCGGCGCCGCGCACGCATCGCCGGCCGGGGCGGCGGCGGCGGCGGCGACAGCGGGGTTAGCGGCGGGGAGGGAGGAAGGGGAGCCGCGCTCCGCTCCGCTCCGCTCCGCCCCACCGGCCACAGGTGCCCGCGGCCCCGCTGCGGCGGCCGCCCCCGCCCCCGGTGCGGCGGATGCTGCTGCTGCTGCCGCTGCTGCTGTGGCCGCTGCGGCGGGCCCGCGGTCGGCGGGGCCGGGAGGGGCTCGGGAGGGACCGGGAGGGGCTCGGGAGGGACCGGGAGGGGCTCGGTGGGGCCGCCCCCCCCCTCCTTTT
>JAWWEE010000055.1:4294578-4313908 GCA_035221455.1 Xenops minutus | reverse complement strand
CACCCCATCACCTGCACCCCATCACCTGCACCCCATCACCTGCACCCCATCACCTGCACCCCCATCACCTGCACCCAGACCAGTTTGGCACTGGTGGGTTCCCCAAGTCAGCTGTGCCCCATCCCCAAGGACTGTCCTGGGAAGTGGGATCACCCAGGAAAGGATTCCTGGCTAGGACAGGGGAGCAAGAGCAGCCTGAAATCCCTCCTCTGTCCCCTCAGGTGTGCTCAGAGGAAGGACAGCCAGACACACACGGAGTGGCTGCTCTGTGTCCCCACAGCGTGTCCCACTCGTGACCTCCGTGGTCACGAGGAGAAGCTGCTCCCAACCTGCAGCTGGGGCTGGAGGCTCCAGGGCTGGAGCTGCCCAGGTGTCCTGCACTCACTCGGGGAAGACGAGGACGCGGCTGGTGAAAGCCAGGGAAGCCACAGGCACGTCTCGGGACACCACCATGTCCAGCTGCTGCAGAACCTGCACAGAGGAGCGGGGAGGTGCCAGCCATCCTCAGCACGGCCAGAGCACTCGGGAGAGCAGGAGCTCAGGGCAGCAGGAGCTGCTGGAACCTGCTGTCTGTGGTCAGAGCTGCTGGCCATGGTCAGAGCTGGGGACTGCTGAGGGTCTGCCCGAGCAGGGCGAAACAGAAGGCTCACCTTGAGTGTAGCCCTTTCCTGGATGCTCTTCCCACTCATCTTCTGCCCAGTCATCTTCTCCAAGAAGTCAGGGTAGAACCTCATGTGTGCCCTCCTGCCCTCGATGAGGAGCACGCCCACGTCCCTGAGGATGAAGGCGGCGCTCTCGCCCTTGCCCAGGCAGTGGTACAGGAGGGACGTGGTGCCCAGGATGCAGCCCTCGGCTCTGCTCCGTGACACAGAGGCCTCCACGGCCACCCTGGAGAACTTCAGGGGCTCCAGCTGCTTGTCCCCTGGGAAAGCACACGGGAGGGATGGAGGAGCTCCCCAGGATCCGCCACAGGCGCTTCCCAGGGGCTGGTTCTTGCAGCCCTCACCCCAGCTCAGAGCTGCTCTGCTGGGTTTTAGGAAAGGGGGGTGATCCCCCCCTTCACCCCAGCCCTGTGACCAGCCAGGGTTTCAGTCCCCATCTCACCAGTCTGGTCATCCTTATTGTCCCCAGAACTGGAGACTCCTCCAAGGTTCCTGGCCAGGTAGAACACTGGGCTCTGCAGAAGCACAGTCTGGTCCCCCACGTGGGTCTCCATGCAGACCACATCGAAGGAGCCAAGGGTGGGAATTCGGACCCCCTGGAGCAGAAGGGAAAAGCCAAAGGGTGAGGACTGGTCAGAGGGGAGAGCTGGGCATGGGTAAACCCAGGGTTGGTACCTTGGACCAGCCCCTGCCAGCTCCTGCTGTCCAGAAGAGTGAGCCAGGACAGTGGGAGAGCCCTGGGGAGGAGATTCCTCTCTTTTCCCTTTCCCCCCAAAAAAGCAGTGCTGGGGTGAGGGCAGAGGCAGCTCGAGGGTCTCCAGTGACCAGGGTCAGCCCCATGGTACAACAACACCTCCCAGAGCTGACACCGCCCTCACACAGCCCCCTTTTGTCCCCAAGTGGGGATTTTTGGGGTGGGTTTCCTGCTTTTTGAGCAGGGCAAGAGGAACTGCAGGCCACTTCCCAGGGCCATGAGGAGTCCCCAGTTCTCTGGGTGCACGAGGAGGGTGCGGGTGTTGTCCCACCTTGTGCTGCAGGAGCTGCCTTTGGATGTGGCTGGAAACTGCATCCCACACAGCCCTTCGCTCTGGAAAGCAAGGGACAGGCAGGTCACACTCTGTGTCTGCACCTCAGCATCTCCTGAAGGTTTGTGGATCCACTGGACTGCCCTGTGGGACCCTCACCACCCAGAACACCAGAAGCCCCACAGGATGCCATGGAGTGCTGAGCCAGTTTCTATTTAATCTCCCTCTGTCACTCTGTTTCTTCTCTCCCCTCCTTTTTTCAATTTCTTTTTGTCTCTCTTTCTCTGCCTCACATTTAGTGTTGAACAGAACCTGTACCATTGACTTTGGCACCTTAATTCATGCAGAGGCATTTCTAGTAATTTTAATAACTGGATCATGGGCTGTGCCGGGGGGTCCTGGGGAGGCTCCCGTACCTGTGGGGGAGATTCTGGGCATCAGGAAGGTGGGCTCCATCCCATCCCAGAAGTCCATCCTGGTGTGGCTCACGCTGCCAGTGTGATCCTGAGTGGCCACAGCCATGTCCTCGGTGACACAGACGTTCACCCTGCAATTGTCACCTCCAGAGTGCAGATGCCACCACCCCACAGCCCCTTTTGTTCCCACGTGTCACAGACTCGGTGTGACATCACAGTGCCATGGACCTTCCAGATCAGACTTTAAAAATAAAGCCCTCTGGCCAAAAACCTCTCGAGTTTCCATAAGACACACCCCAATTCTGGATACTCAATAAAAGCAGGTGCCTCTCGTATGGAAAAATATCCTGTTTTTACACAGAACTCAGTGTTGTGCTGGAGCTTTGTAAGTCAGGGAAAATAGAGACAATAAAATCCAGTGAAAGAGATAAACTGCTTGACTTTGGAGACATTTAATGAATCAATCAGTGCCTAAAGCCCAGCGTGCAGAGGGGCTGAAGGACAAGAAATTGAGAAATGCTGCGGACTCCTCAGAAACAACTTGAACACGTAATCCCAGATGACAGGATGAAATGGGCTTATAAAGTGAACAATCTTGTGATTTGGAGTGACCTCCAGCCTCCCTCATCTTTAATAGCAAACCCTTTTTGACACCAAGGAAAGCATGATGGATCTTTTATGGCATTCTGCTGCTTCTGGAAAGACGTCAAAGGCCACCTGAGATAGTTTATCTAACTCCAGTCTTGAGCAATCCGAGAGGCTGAGGGGATTAAGGAGGGAAGCTGATGCAGTCAGGGCTGCTGCATTTTGGGAAGATAAACTGGACATCAAACCCAGTGATTTAGAGTCATTAAAGAGAGTGAGGGCAACCATTAAAGCACTGTGGGAGGGAAGCAAAGGGAAAGGCTTGTTCCAGGGTCAGAGCACACAGTGGAGCACAGGCTGCACAAAGGAGGGTCCCCAGGGCTGAGGACTCTCTGCAGCCCCACACTCTGTCTGTCCTTCATGGGGCGGCTGCAGAGAATCTGAGTCCCAGTTTCAATCTGAGTCCCAGTTTCAATCTGAGTCCCAGTTCTTGGAACGTGGGAAAACCACCCAGAGCCTTCTGCTCAGCCTGAATTCAGGCTCCAGATCATTGAGGCTCTTGGAGAAGCACTGCAAAGTTCTGAGGGGACAGCCCTGTCCCTCTCCCAGCACTGGGCAGGAGGGAGGACACCTGCAATACTTCCTATATCCCAGTGCTAATTACACAAATGTGATGGATGCACTGCCTGAGTTAAATTTACAGGAACAAGACAGAATGGAAGGGAAAACAAACAGAAACAAGGAGGAGGAATTAATGATGCCTTTAATGAAGAGAAATCAAAACTCATTTGTTGTTTTGGGAGGAGAAGGCGACTTGGAACACCATGGCAGTACAAGCTGAACAATGGCAAATTGATGTCTTGCCTGTCAGAGCAAGAGTAATAAATTATTATTTTCCATGATTTAATTTTCCCTTTTAAAGGAAATACTTCATTCTGCTCAGCTTTGAAGAGAGAACCACATTATTTAAAACAACTTAAACCCATCAGCCTAATGAGCTAGAACACAGCCATGTCCAGAATGCAGTGTGGGGCTGGGCTGGGGGGCTCAGCACCCTGCAAGGAGCAGCATCTTTTACTGGGGGCTGTATTTCCCAAGCAATTAGGCACAGGAGCCTAATTAGCACTAAGTCATTGTTCAGATAAGCGTGATAGAACAGTACCTGTGATGTGCAGGAATGCAGGAACAGCTGGAATGCTGCTTGGTTTTATCACTTCCCAGGTGAACGATGGAAATTCCAGGAGCGTATTCCAGGAGGGGCATTTCCAAGGTTGCCTTTGGAATGCCTGCTGAGTTAAAAGGAATTGGTTAAATGTTAATTGGAGACCTTTTGTGTTTAATAATTCAGGGTGCCAATTCAGCTCTCATTGTGACGAGCACAAAGCTGAAGCTTGTTATGAACACTGTGATTACACAATTGATCAAAGCAACAAGGTGTGTATTTTTAAACATAACACTGACTTTTATGGTGTTTCTGGCAGGTTAATTGGGAGCCAATTAACATGGAGAGAGTTAATTACTAAAGCTGCTGGGTTCTCTCTCAGTAAAACTCAATTGCATGAGGACAAACTGCTTAAAACATAGAATCAATTCTGAAATATATTGCCCCAAATGTCAATAATTTTTTGTTGCTTTGGTAGAAGTGGAAGCACCCACATCTCCTGCTCCCCCTGCCCCAGCAGAGCAGCAATGCCCTGACAGCAGGAGCTCAGTGTCTTTGGCACAACAGCATCTTTAAAACAAGCTTCTCAAAGCAGCATCAGTGACTTATTTTGTGACTCAACGTATCTGGCAACTTCCTTAAGTGTTTTGTATTTATGAGTCTCTGATGGGTGGGCTTTATTGCCCCTCCTTCCTCCTTCCCAACAAAATAATGAGGGTTATTAGGCTGTCTGCTCACCTGTTCTCCTCAAGCTTGACATCTCTATTGCTAAGTGCAGTCTGCCTGGAGATTTTAATTAGCTTTGAATGAAATATTGTTCATTAATAAAACCCCAGGACAGTAAAACATCCGCCAATTAGTTCAGGGTGCAGAGGGAACCAAGAGGAATAGGAATGTGCCTTATTTTTAGGCTAAATGCCTTATGTTTATGGAGCCTTTTTTAATTTAAATGTGGAGAGAAGAAACAGAGCAATTTAAGGGAGTTTTGCTGTCTAAGATGTAGAAAACACGGAGCATTTAACACATTTTCTCATGTAATCAGGGTGTCTGTATAAAAATGACAGGAAACACGGGGCAGGGGTTTATATGATGCATTGCTGGGGAGGAGGTGGGAGAGCTCCAGTGGATTCTCTGGACCCCTGGGAGCAAATGCTGTGCAAAGTAAGAGAGAGTGTAGGGAGTGAGTAAAGCAGTTGCACTGGGTCAATAAGGAGTGAAGCCTGTCAGGGTCAACACCTTCTGCCAGGACACAAAGCCAGAGGTTTGAAGGGTCCTTCAGAACAAAAAAAAAAGCTTCTGGTTGCTGTTTCTTGGCTCTCTATAAAGCAGAGAGGTCTTGAAACAAAACCAGACGCTCCAAAACCCAATCTGGGGGTGGGCAGATGGAGAAGGGAAATTCCCCGGGTCTCTGGGCAGTCCCCACCAGCCCCAGGAAAGCTCCAGTGCTGCTGCCCAGGGCTCTTCAATCCCTAAATCCACTTCTCCCCTGGTGGGGAACCAAAGAGCGCAGGGAAGCAGCAGGAAAAGCTGCAAAGCTGGAACATTTCAGGGCAAAGGAAGAGCCAGGAGAGGGAGCCCAGACACCACCGAGCAGAGCCATCCCTTCAGGGGGCATTAAATCTCCGGAGATGGGGAATTGCCCACCAAAAAAGAGGGATAAGAGCCAGAAGGGCCAGCCTCAGTGTAATAATATATTTGTATAACACAGAACTGCTTGAGAGACGTCCCTTCCCTCTGTGAGGCTGCTGACAAGTTCGGCAGAACTGATTTTCTCCATCAGCACTTCTTAAAGGGATGTGTGTTGTCCACACAGCTGAGTCCCAGTGGAAACCACCACAGTATTTGTGTGATTGCTGCTGGATCCGGCCCGTGGAGGGCAAAGGGAGATTTTTGGGGGGATTTTCCCAGGAAAGGGGTTTCTCTTGGAGAAGGGCAGCTCCTCAGGACCCAAATTTTCGTGGGAACACACATATCCCATCAGACAACAATGGGATTCCTGGTCCCATTGTGGAACCAGGTTTCTCCCATGGTGGGAGAAAGGGGAGACCAAGACAAACAAAGGAAGGAGGGACAACAGCCTCAGCACCCCAAAAACAAGCAGGAATGCCAACAACCCTCCCAGGAGGGGCTCAAATCCTGTGCCAGGAGCTGTTTGCAAGCCCCAAGGAGTGACTGGCAGGATCCTGTGGGGCATTTGGAGTGTTTAGCAGACACAAGATGCATCTGGAGAATTTAACAGAAGCTTCTGGTTCTTGATGAAAGCAGGAAAAGAAGTTTTCTGTTGCTTATATTAATGTTTCTGTATCATCTTCTCCCCGTGGCACTTTTGTTCACCATACATCAAACTGCTCTCTTCTCTCCCATGCAGGTTTAGCCAGGCATGAAGTGCTAATAGCAGTGCTGGGATGTACTTTTCCAGCTTAATTAATGGTTATAAGAAACTTCAAAATTCTTGACAAGGGGTTTTTTTTTTCAGTAAAGCAAGTATTATTTTCTTGCTCAGACCTGGAGACAAAGTCCTGGGGAAGTTTACATATCCAAAGTCATTGCAGGGCTGGGTTTTGGCAGGTAATGTTGCCACGAAGGTGGAACATGAAACAACTGAGCACCTGCTCAGGGATTTTGAAGACTAAGGAATTCACATCTCAGAGGAGGAAACCCTCTGTGTTCCAGCTCCCCCACTTGTAGTAGGAGATGGATCCCTGGTTTATTTAGGATCCCAAAGTAGAATCTGCACATTAGGGACACAGGAATGAAAATCACTGACTAACAGCTGCTCTCACCTCCAGCTTCCTTCTAAAATCCTGGCTCTGGAGCCTGTGTATGTTTTGATCAAGTGTACATGATACATGACACAACCCCACTTAGTCCTTTTCAGATAATCTAAAGCTCTGAAGTGGTTTATTTACACTGGCTCCCATGAATTAACTGGATATTAAAAGTCCAGGGCCACAGAGGTATTAGAAGCTTCATTCCTATCTAGGTGTTTAACCCCTGAAATCAGTAGAGTTTGCATCTTTAAATATTCAGAATTATAGAATAGTTTGGGTTGGAAGAGACCTTGAAGCTCATCCCATCCCACCCCTGCCAGGGGCAGGGACATCTTCCACTATCCCAGGTTGCTCCAAGCTCCATCCAAGCTGACAAACTTCCAGCTTTGGGCTTAACTCCCTTAGTTTTTGATTAATCCCTACCTAAAAATCAGGTGGTTTGGTTACAACACATCCAGCGTGGAATAGGAATGAAAAGAACAGGGTTGTATGAACAAAACCTGCCCATGTAACCACCTGCAGCCCCTGACACCACCGACCACAGGGTTAAACCACCTGCAGCAGGAGCAAAGACAGCAGTCCCACCTCAGCTGCAGCCCCAGAGCCAGAAGGAGCAGTGGCAGAAAGGGATTTGCAAGTTGCTGGATATTGTACAGCACCAAACCCAAACTGTTTGGAGGAAGAGCTCGAAGGGAAAAAAGGCCATCTGGTGGCAGAGCTCCCCAGGGTTTTAAAAATAGCACTGCCTGGTCTGCAGACACAGTTCCTTCTGCATTCACATGCTGATTAACCATCTGATTTGTCAGGCATTTAACTCTGACAGCTGCTTTGCAAAATCTAAGTGTGTGCATTAAACACTCATAAAAACACTCATGGACGTTATTGTACAGCACACGCCGTGTGTGCCAAGCAAAAAATTAACATAACTGCATTGTTATTGTCTCCAAGCAAAAAGTATTATTAGCACCACTGGAACGTGTCCAATGCTCCATCCAACCACACTCAGCTCCCACTGCTAATAGATCTTGCTCAGTTTGGAACCCAGAAGCAAGACATGTCACCATGAGGAGCTCGGACACAGCGGAGTAAATGCTGTGAGAGTGGCTTCCTCCATGGATATAAATGCCAGAAATCCAACCCTCCCACCCCAGCAGCACTTGCTAGTGAGCCTCCATCATTCCTGGGGAGATAGAACAGAGGAGCTGCAGCCTCCAGGACTGGCTTGGTGTTATCCTCTTCAATCTGCTTTTCTGGTGAAGTCTCAGAGCTCTATTAGCAAGATGTAATCAATTAATCAACATCCTTTGGTGGACACCAGGCTGGGTGTCCTGATCATGAGGCACACACAGCTCTGCAGCTCAAGAATCAGCCTCTAAAAGCCTTTTCTCTTCAAAGACAGCAAAGTCAGAGCAGGATTTATAGCAAACTTTCACACAAGAGGGGTCAACAATTAATGCTGGAGATAATGAACACCATCCCTTCCCTCCCAGTCCCAAGTGATGAGTTTGCTGGGCTGGCTGGGGCTGCTCTGCATTGCCCACAGAAATAACATGCATGGCCACCACACCGACATCCTTCCCTCTCTGAGAGCCCTTTACAGCCTCCAAAAACCCTGCATGGTTTTCTTCATTAGCAGCCTCTACATTTCTTTGGTTTCCTAACCCCTTGGTTTTTGCTCTCCCCCCTGAGTGGATGAGGAATTTTGTCTTCTCACAGAGTTCCCTTCCTTACTTTTTGCCATGATCTAGCAGGGAACAAGGCATGCCATCAAATGTGCTTCAGGCAAAATATGAGCTAATACTGCACTGAAAGTTAGTTAAAATATGAGTGGGTAGCAGGTTATGCTGAGCTAAAGGGAATTTCAGGAGCATTTTGAAGGTGCTGGTCTTGGGTATATTGGACTGTCTCATTTTCCCCTGATTTAATCACACAGCAGAAAATCATGTCAGTCAGGAAACAAGAGTTGGCAGTTCCCTGCTAGTGCAGTTACAATACACTGGGAGGGTAATAAAACATGGATAATAAACCACAATTCAGAGATGAGCATAAGTATTATTCAAATGACAAAACTCTCCACTCTCCCACTTCTTTAGAACAAGCCAAACTGCAGGACTGTGTTTCAATCATCCCTCAGTGCCAGTGAGATAGGGAAGAAATGGGGCTTTACGTGAGCAGTGCAGCAGCACCATCCATCCCACGGGAGACTGGCAGGGGAGCTGGCCTGGCATCTGGGAAACAGCAGGGACAGCATTCCTGCCCATTCCCCTGGAGCCACTGCCCATGGCCAGGATGTTCTGGAGCTCGTTCCCAGGAGGAGCTGGTTGAAGGCAATAAGCTGATTTATCCAGGATAAAAGTGTGCTCTTCAAAATTCCTGGGATACTGATGTGTATCTCTTAAAGCCTCCATCTCTCTTGGCAGGTAAGTGTCTAAACATCAAACAGACTTCATGACACCTGCTTGTCCCCCTTGGCTGTTTTTGCTCCTCCTTGGGATGGAGATTTCATTTCCACTCTGTCTCTCCTGCCTGTCATTCCCCTCCCTGGAGAGAAAATGCTCTTCCCACACAGGTGTCACTGCAGCTATTTGGTGTCTCCAGCATAAAATCCCAGGATGGTTTGGGCTGGAAAGGGACCTTCAAGATGGTCTCATTCACACCTCCCACCAGCCCAGGGTGCTCCCACCTGGCCTTGGACACTCCCAGGGATCCAGGGGCAGCCACAGCTTCTCTGGGAATTCCATCCCAGCCCTCTCCACCCTCACAGAGAGGAATTCCTTCCCAGTGTCCCATCTAACCCTGCCCTCTGTCAAGGAATTACTATGAAAGCCATCCCCCCTTTTCCCATCACTCCATGCCCTTGTCCAAAGTCCACGTTGAAGCAGATCTGAATATTAAAACCAGAACTGTTCTCAAAATCACATTTAAAGCCTGGCCATGCCCTGATGGGTCAACACAGCTGAGGGAGTGCCATGGAAATGGCAATAACTCCAAAAGCAGGAACAAGAGAGTGTGCAAAGATTTGCCACAGAAGGGAAGGAAATGTGCACCCAGTCCCACTGCCCTCGAGGTGCTTTGCACCCATCCACTTGAGCTCTCTGCAAATAAATGTCCTCTCATATTTATAAAGCACCTCTCATCCAGAGAACACAAAGTGCAAGGAATCACTATTAAATTTTATACTGCAATGCCAAGACATTCTGAGATGGTAGCAAATCATTTTCACATTTCAGTAATTTATTGAAGAAGTTAATTCTTGTGGATTTTACTGTCAAACAGTCAGCAGGACCCAGAATTAATCTCCAGTTCCCTTGATGCCAAAACAGCCATGGGAAGGGGGTGTTAAATGTACTTTTCCTCTTGTTTGATGGTAAATAAAGTAGCTCCTGTCCTTGGAAGCACTTGGGGCTGGCTGAGCAAATTCTAGAAAGCCAACACGGCAAGGCTGGACTACAAAGGCAGCTTTGCTTTATCAGAACAGGGAGCATGAAATTGTCAAAAAAACCCAAACCCCAAGCCCTCCAACCCCCAAAATAGAAACAGTGAAGTTTGCCCATGCTCCCTTGGCTCCAGTGAGTGCCCCGTGATGCCAAAGACTTGTCATCAGAAGCCCCAGCAGGACATGGGAAGGGCACTGCCCTGCTCCTGCCACTGCCCCCAGCCCACTGGGGGTGCCACCAGCTCCTCCTGGGAACTGGTGCCTGTCCCAAAGGAGAGCCCAGCCCTCGTGCTGCTGCCACTGACTTCAGGGCACTCAAATAAAGCACCTGCTGCTGCAAGGAAGGGTAGATTTCCTCCACATGAGAAATGACGTGTCAGTGGGTTCTCTCGAAGGATCACAGCTGAATGTGATTAAATACTTCAAAAAGAGAGTGGGAAATATTTTCGGTTCCCTGTTTTTCATGGGCTCGCAGGAACCAGGGCCTGAAACTGCTGGGACCACTGCTGGATAGTTTATTTTCCTTGTTCCCTGTCTGCTTTTCTTTTCGTGAGAATGTTTGCACAACCCCCCAGCTGAAGTGGACTTTGACACCAAAGTTTATTTTTTCAGTTTCATCACTGGTGCCTTGATTTATTCTTATTCCACAGCAGCAGAATGCCCAAAACTGCCCTGCAGTCAATGAATGGACATCGGGGCAGCTCCAGCAGAACTGGGAGCAGGACTGGGCCTGAAGGATCTCCCATGGCTCAGGCTGAAGTCAAAGGGAAAACTTTTTAACTTTGGAATGTTTCAGGTCAGACTCAAAAAAAATCAAATGAGACCCCCCCTGAAAGGGGTTGGAGGTGGCCAGAGAAGGACCACACTGCAGCCCAAGAGCAAAATGGGAAACCAGAGTGGTGAGTGACCTTTGTTTGATGCAGAAGGGGAAAAGGAACTGGTTATTTCTTCTATCTGTTCAACCTCCTCAGTCTCTCCACGCAGCTTTCTACTAAGACCTTCCAAAACCCCTACAATGGAGAGGGACTGGAAGCATTAAAGAGCCATAAAGTGCATTTATGTTTATTTAAACCTCTTCCTACTAAAAAGACATGGGTGTACCATAAATACCTCTTCAACTTCTCTTTCTTCTGCCCCCTCAAGCCGAGGTCTGGTCCATCCTTTCATCTCCCACAACCCCCGACAGCAGCTCTTGAGCTCTTTCATTCAAAGCTCTTCTGCTTGAGAGAAACAGTGAGAGGGACTTTGAGCACAGTTTACAACTTTGAGACATTAATGGCTCGTACTGGGATGTAGATTTTGAAATATTAGAGACTAAAATAGCTCCTATGATTATCTTTTGTGATGCCTTGAAGTCCCTTTGCCATAAACACATAACTCCTCAAACACTCTTGGGAGAGATTCCTGCCAGCTCTCCCTCACTGCCTCTAAAATTTGCATTTTTTTGCAGGGAATTGCTTCTTTTTTTTCCCCTTTCCAACTAGAATGATTCCTCAACACTGCCTAAGTTAAGTCTGTAGATAAATAACTTCATTCTCAAGTTCAGTCATGAGAATATCATCACATCGAAAAACTCTTCCTTAAGGGTCAGTTCATCTGCTAAAGACTTCTTTTATCCTGGGACACCACCAGGATGGCAGCAGCACACCCTGAGAGACGTGGCCAGGTTGGACTGGGTGACCTCCAGTGGTCCTTCCAACCTCAGCCCCTCAGGGATAACCTTGGCAAAGCATCTGCCAGTTGTGCCTTCGGATTGACTGTGCCTGGAAGAATCTCATCCTCTGCTGCCCCAGAAAATCCTGATGGGAAGGGTTGGACAGCATGGAAAAACCCACGAGCTGGTTTCCTACAGTACCTCGAGTTTCCCTGCTGAGGAATCAGACTCAAATTGAATGCCAGTCATTAACAAATACTCTTTTATCTGATGCTTCAGGCAAGCCCAAGCTCTCCAGCCGATTAGCAGGAGGAAGATGAGGCTGACGTGGAGCTGCATCGATGCTGCAAAACCAGCTCAGCAGAGTTAGCAAAGCAAGACAAGATCCAATCTTCCCAATCATCCCCGTGTTACTGGAAGCCCTTTTTGCTGGCACAGTAAACAAGGAGAGCAGAGCCTTTTCTGCCTCAGATAATGGATACAAATTCAAAAAATCATTTCACGGCCGATGAACAGCCAACTTGTTTGTAGCTGGGCTATCATAAAGACATTGTGAGCTGTGAATCCAAATGGGGAGAGAAGCAAATGAAAGGGTGGGCAGCTCGTGCTTCTGGGTCTGTTGCTCCTTGCCCAGACTCCTGCAGGGCTTTGGGAGCACCCTGGACCGAAGGGGCAGGGTTCTGTTTCAGTGGCCAAGGAGTTTTTGCCTCGATAAAGGGCAAAGTTAAAGCCCTGTGATCCAGGTTGCATTCTGACAGGTCTAACCTTTCAGGGGTGTCATTCTGTCAGCCCATCTCTTCATCCTTCTGTCCTGAAAACCCACTGAGAGTAATTCTGTGCAGAGTGGGAGTCAAGAATGTCCTGCCCCAGCTGGAGCCCCTGTGCACACAGGACTGGACTCAAAGTAAGGTGCAAATAAAGAGTCACTTCTGGCCTGGGCATCCCTTGCCCTCCTCCTCTCCAGCAACGTTTTTGCCACAGATATGAGAACAAGACACTGAAATCCTGTTTAACAAGGAACTGAGTCAGCTGTTGCCTTCTTATCACTTCCAGGGGGACTTCTACATCAGCATTAAATCTGGTGGGTTTGAAAGCACCTTGTCCCAGCACTGCTGCTCCTACTCCTTCCTTCTCTCTGCATTACTGTGGTTGCAACTCCTCATCACTGACTTAAAATGGATGTTATTTTAAAGAAGCACACAACCAACTCATTATGCAGCTCAGTGTTTGTCCCCTAAGGAGTTCTGTGCTGAAACAGGTTGAAGAACCTCACAGGAAAGGGGTAAAACTCCCACCTGGCCTTCACCAGTGCCAGAATGGATCACTTGCAAGAGAGTCAGTTTTTTCCTGGTTCTTACACTAAAAAAGTATCTTCCTTTGTCATTTCTGATCATTTCTGCTGCTTTACCACTGAAAACCAGCTCTGATCATTTCTGCTGCCTTCCCCTAAATCCCATGTCTGATCATTTCTGCTGCCTTCCCCTAAATCCCATCTCTCATCATTTCTGCTGCCTTACCCCTAAATAAAATGCTGTTTTCTGTCTCTTTGTTGCATCCTGAGAGGTATTTTTCCCTTTCCCTGAGCAGTGCTCCCCTCCTCTGCAGCTGACTCATCTGCAGTGGCATTTATTCCCCATATCAGCTCCCTCCCCACGTGCTGTGGAGTTTTGTGGTGAGAAATAAAGAGAAAGCTGACACTTCAGCTGTGTCAGAGCTGGGTTTGTGCTGGACTGGTTGTTTGCTATTCGAAACAATCTCATTTTTCTAAGGCAGGGAGAATTCCAATTACCACAAGAGCATAGCAGGAAATCTGCAGCCTCTTAACAAAAGCAGGAAGATTTACAGGTGCTACTCACAATTCCTGGATTAAATGGCATCTTTTTAGCCTTGAGATTCTATTTTAACTGACTGTATCACATGTAAAGTGCACAGTAGTATCTAAGAGTTTGTGTCTGGCATTTAGGACACAATTTTCCACTTCTTCCACCAGGTTACTGCTCCTCATTTCATTTCATTTCATTTCCTTTTTTACATTATGGGGCTTTTGTGTTCATGATGATGATAAAGGATCTAATCCAAGAGACTGCCAAGGGAAATTTTAATCAAAGGCCTCTCGTAGCTGAACGCCTGGCTTGGTTAAGTGATCAATATCTATCGATGGAAAGAGTTTGGAAGAAAAATCGTTTTCTTTGCTTATAAAAAGGGAGATACCATTAGAAATTATTAGAAACTTGGGCCAATTTGTCTCTCCCACATCCCCTTGGAGTCTGGATCCAACCTGAAATAGGTTGGATGAAATCAGAGCCACTTTAAGACCTGCTGTTAATTAGAACCTCAATCTGAACAGACTGCTGACACCTGACACTTTAGGAGAGAAAAAGCCACTGCAATTATCATTATTGGGCGCAACAAAATTTGTTCTCTGTCTCAGAGCTGCATTTTTTACTTCACTGCACAATGGGCTGAAGAAAAAGAGAGAGCAGGCTGAAAGTATCAGTGGAAATCTGCCAGGAAGGATGATGGAGAGCACTAATTAACATGCTGCTTTGACAGCATAACAATTAGGATGCAAAGACTGGCAGCACCAGCAAAGAAGGCTCTGGAATCAGCTCCCAGCAGAGCAGCACAGGGAGGGATGCCAAGAGCAGGGATGTGCTGGAGAGCATCTCACTGCACTTCACCACGAGGTGATTTGGAAGGAATGTCACTGCAGTCGTGACTAAAGGGAGGGTTTGCAGCTTCTAGTCCTGCCCCTTCCGAGGCTGCTCGTTCCAGAAGTCCTGTTAATAAGGAAAAGCCAAAACATCCAAAATTAGTGATCTCAGCTGAAGTCAAGCAAGACACAGGTGATCAGCTAATGCATTTCAGAGCATGGAAGAAATGAGAACAAGAGAAATGAGTGGGGGTTGTTCTCTTTGTGCCCCTCCAAGGCCCCTCTGTTTGCAGGTGGAGCAAAAAGAGACAACAAGAAGGTTCTTACAATTTCCAGTTTGTACAATCTCTCCTCCGTGTGGTATCTGCTGTCACATGCACATTTATATACATTACACATGTAATTAAACACTTTCCCCCTTTTCCCAGGTATTTTTATCCTTTCTTCAGCGAAAAAAATAACTTTTTCCTTCCCTCCTCTTAAAAATACTGACAATTCATGCCAAAACAACATGGGTTTGTTATTTTGAGAGCTCAGGTTTTGTCTGTGTAATTACATGGCCATTTCCCCAACCTGGAGCTCAGGTGGGAAGCTTTTCCTTTCCCTGGGATAATTTAACTGGGAGAAAGGGGTTTCTCACGGTAAAGGCTCCCCTAGACTGGGATCTAGATCTGCTGGACCATCACCATTCACAAAAATACAGCTCCCTGCTTGACACCAGCACATGGGAGCACCAGGGGAAAAATCAAGTCAGTCCCTGCAAGATTTAAAGCTGTGAGCCATGACCCAGCCAGACCTTCCCTTGAGAGCTCAGATAAATAGCACTCAGGCTGGAGGCTTGTCGATGGACCCAACCCTGGAAGCACAAGCCTTTTATTTCGAATATTTGGGGGGATGACACGAACTGAGCCAGGGGCTGATCCACCAGCCAAGTCATTTTACAGAGAACAAAAGTCCAATCTTGCTGAAGCTGCATCTGAGTGCTTTGCCAACCAATTATCTGAAGGAAGAGACCTCAGATATAATGTACCTACTCTTGAAATTCGCTGTAGGCAGAAAAGCTTTAGGTTTTCCCGGCTCTTCCCGTGAAGAGCAGCTTCTAAAAACATAAATTTGAGCAAGAGGAACAAACAGAACTCCATAGAAACTTTAGAAACCCAAAGCCATGGTTTGCAAATTGCTGCTTCCTTTGCAGCACAGCCTGATCCTCTCTCCCCCCAGGATTTTCAGGGCTGTCCAGCCTTCTCCTCGTGCTCCCAGAGCAGCCCTGGAGCTCTGGCTGGAGGCAGAGCTGCTCTGCTGGGAGCGCTGCGCTGCATGGCAATGAGCTTTGCTTTTGAAGACTGCTCAGGAAGTTTGAACTCACCCAAGGTTAAACCACAGGCTTTGCAAAGCTCCTCCAGTTGCCAGCCAAAGGGCCCTCGCTGACCCTGTGTCCTGCTGGCCTTTTTCACTGTCTCACATTAACAAAAAGTGACCCCTCTCTGCTCCGTCCACGGAGAGTCCTCGGGGCGAGACCCAGTGGGGTCAGGGATGTTTGTCTCAGCTAAACCCTGACACCAGTTCTTCTCCCTCAGATATATGACTGCGTTTGGCTTTGACTATCCCCTCTGATGCCTTAAAAGACAGAAAATAACTCTCTGAAAGTCTTTCTGAGTATTAGAAAGCCAAAAGCACTCGTTTATTGAGGCATCCCAGATGCACAGGAGCACTTCCCAAAGTGTTAAACTTGGTATCATCATCTAATCACAGTATTTGGACTTTGCCTCATCTGTTCCCTCACTTACAAACCTGTCCCTGCCCTCCCCACACTCTCCAAAATTGAATCAAAGCTCAGGGTTAGGGTTAGGGAAAGTGTCCCTGCCCATGGCAGGGGGTGGCACTGGATCATCTTGAAGGTCTCTTGGAGCCCAAACCCTTCTCTGACTCATTTCATGATTCATCTCTTTCTCCCCATACCACTACACTATTTTTTACCTCCATCTCCAATAAATGTCATGCTTGTGAAATATGTTACAGCATATGGGGAGAAATAAATACAAGAACAAATCCAAAGAGTAAGTCTGGCAGCAAAGTGTCCCTCGTACCTTGCCAGTGGCTCCTCAGCTCGGAATTGAAAGGCACCACATTGGCTGGGACAGGGTCATTACTCTGCTGAGAACCCAAAGCAGCAGCACTTTTACAGCTCTTTGCAGACTTGTGGCACCAACAACCAAGCAAAAGGCAGGAGGGCAGAGCAGGAGGTTATTTGGGATGTCAGGGATCAATTCTGTGTTCCCAGAACACATCATTTCATCTCTGTGCCTCAGGCTCCTCCCACCTCAGTAAAATCTGCCTATTTCCAAGGGGGTTTTTGCTTCACATTGCAAAGTTGGAGCTGCCTCTAATGTTTGGATGACATATGTTATCTTCCTGCAAGGCACCAGAGAGCTGAATAATGGGTGCATTTTTACTTTTTCAAGATATAAGTTAAAATTAAGGCAGCTCTGGATGGCTGTGCATTGCAACATCATCTTTAATCCCTCAAGTTGGACCTCTGCTTATAAATCATATTTTATTCCATTTACTCTGCCATTTCTGCAAAGGAGAGCAATGAAACAAGAGTATTTGAGGAAAAACACATGAGCAGTGAATGCCCAGGAAGTGTGAGGAGATGTTCACTGCTGTGCTGGAGCTGGAGCACAAATGGAAAATCACAGAGCAAAGAACAGGACACACCTTGGCTGGGCTAAAGGAACTGATTTCTGTGTCCATATCACACTTAGAAAACTGAAACAAATAGAACATTCTTTCTGGGCTAAAAGAGCTGATTTCTGCATTCATGCCACGCTTAGAACATTTACAGAATTAAACCAGATGTGCCCCCAGTACAGTGTGTTACAGAAACGCCAAGGAGAGGAGAGCAAAGGGGTGCCACCCACGATGGTGCCAGCTGTACCCCCTTCTGGCCTGGGTGCAGGGAGCAGTAGGAGCTATTTGTTCTTGCCTCATCCCAAATCCCAGAGCCACGTGACCAAAAAGCCAAAATTTGAGGAGTTTATGGACTGAATCACAGAAGAAAATAAGGAAGAGCCTTTGCCTTGGCCCTCCCTGGTGACCACCATAAGGCAGGGAAAGGGCTGCAAAGGCTCTTCACACCTTGGTCACCTTTCCAAGAGTCACCAAAGGCACCAACATCCAGTCCTGTGTGAACAGGAACTCTGAGTGCTTTCATGTTCTTAACAAGGGCACAAGGCAATCAGATTCCTTCCCAATATCCCAGTACCCCTGCCCTGGTCCTGCCCCTCCATCCCTTGTCCCACATCCCTCCCCAGCTCTCCTGGAGCCCCTTTAGGTGCTGGGAGGGGCTCTCAGGTCTCCCTGGAGTTTCTCTTCTCCAGCAATCCCAGCCTGGCTCCAGAGGGGCTCTAACCCTTGGAACATCTTAGTGGCCCCCTTTGACCTGCTCCAGCAGCTCCACCCCCTCCTTTGGGGTCCCAGAGCTGAGTTGGGGTCTCACCTGAGCTGAGTTGGGGTCTCCCCTGGGCTGAGTTGGGGTCTCCCCTGGGCTGAGTTGGGGTCCCAGAGCTGAGTTGGGGTCTCACCTGGGCTGAGTTGGGGTCCCAGAGCTGAGTTGGGGTCTCCCCTGGGCTGAGTTGGGGTCTCCCCTGGGCTGAGTTGGGGTCTCCCTTGGGCTGAGTTGGGGTCTCCCCTGGGCTGAGTTGGGGTCTCCCCTGGGCTGAGTTGGGGTCTCACCTGAGCTGAGTTGGGGTCTCACCTGAGCAGAGCACAGGGAGAGGATCCCCAGCCCTGCTCACACACAGGACTGTTGCATTCAAGTCCTATGGGAACATTTTGCTTTGTAAATCCCATTCCCATTCTCGACTGCTGGTGTTTTAAGTGGAGTTTTAAAATGCCAGGCGGTTGGGAGGGTTTGTTTGGGTTTTTGGGCTCTTTGTTGTCTCTTTGTTTTCCATGAGACGCTAATTTGTGGTAATTGTGTTATGCAGCAGTAAGAGGCTGGGAGGAAGGGAATTATTGGTGTGTGTATTTTAGTAATAACAATTAGAGAGCCAGAAAAAAAAAATAATGAGACAGAAGAAAACATATTATTAAAAGGCTCACGTACTTGGGAAGAAAGCTCCAGCTTGGTGCTTTAAAGGAATAAAAATCTGTCTGGTGCCTCTCAAGCACCTATGTCTCCTGGCATGCCATCAAGATACAAACTATACATTGCCACAGACAGCATTGAGTTAGGGCAATTAGGGCAAATTAAAGAAGTGATTCTGATTGCAGTACAAGGTGCATGGGAGCTGTTGACTCCTTTTATGATTTGATGCTCTTAAGAGGGAAAAACTAAAGCCCAGTTCTTTGCTGGTGGCATTACAGCAATGCCTTAATCTCTTAATGAGGAACACAGAGTGCTCTGCTCTGTTCAGGTCGGGGCTAAGAGGCAGCTCCGAGGCCATGGCACTGAGCAGGTGGGGACAGGAGCAAAGAGGGGCATCAGGGCACAGGGGACAGTCCAGCCCAGACAGAGGAGGACGTGGCTCCCCCTCTGTCTGGCCAAATTCCTCAGCAGGGCCACAGCTTGGCTTGGAAGAGGTTAAAGCAGCAGCTCCAGGGACCTTGCACAGTCATGACGTTGGTTGTCTGGTCTTCTGCAGAGTTGTGCCACCAGTGGCTCACCCTCGGGAACAGCCTGTGCTGCCCACTGTGTGACAGCTCCTAAAGTTGATGGAGCACCGCTCTGTCCTGGCCTGGCAGCTCCTGCCCATGAGAGAAAGTGCCCAGCAAACTCAGCAGACACATTTCTGCAGCTCCAGCTGCTGAGTTTGGCTTCGGGGGGCTCTGGGTGCCCTCCCTGCCCACGCTGGTGCTGCTCCCTGGGACACAGAGGATTCTACTGCCACGTTCCTCCCCAGGCTGCTGCCATCAGCTTGGGCCCCTTCCCTTCCCTTCCCTTCCCTTCCCTTCCCTTCCCTTC
>JAWWEE010000055.1:4276828-4289856 GCA_035221455.1 Xenops minutus | reverse complement strand
CCCAGCCCAGGCCCCTTCCTCCCCCCCCCGTCCAGTTCTCTTCCCCTGCCCTTCCCGTCCCGTCCCTTCCCTGCCCTTCCCTTCCCTTCCCTTCCCTTCCCTTCTCACACAAGATGTGCTGAGAAGCAAATAATGGGTGAATCCGTGCCTGTGGAAAGGCTGATCCACCACTAAAAGCACATTCTTTCCCATCCTTTCCCCAGACAATGTTTTTCCAGCCTGGAGGGTGGCAGTGGGTGACACGAGAGTTGCTTTTGCAGTCCCCAAGTAGCACAGGCTCCTTGGAGATGGGAGTTTCCATATCTCAAATGCAGCATCATTATGGTCTGAGCTGCTTGGGAAATGAGGTAAACAAGAGCTGCTGTTGGAGCACAGTGGGGAGGTGGAGGCTTTGCAGGGATGAGAGAATTAGACACAAAACCACATGCCAAGAGGACTTTAACATGGCCATGCAAGATGCCCTAAGCCCAGACAGTGAATCAGTGCAGGGGACAAAATGCTCACAGTGGCTCAGTGAGAGAATGTCCCTGACTCAAGACAGAATTTCTGCCCTGGGATTTTTCAGAGCCACGTTCCTCTAAAGCAGAGAAGGATTTGCTGGACTGGGTGCTCCGGATGGCACAGAGTGGTGAAGGCTGAGGCACAAGAGCAGCCCTAAACCCAGCTCTGATCTGGGAAAGATAAAGCAGCATGCTGGGTTTATTTCTGTCGCAGTGATGCTACATGGGTTGGGATCTTTGGTGCCACACTGGGTGCAGAGTCAGAGCTCTGGCCCTAAGGAGGGTCTGCCTTGCCAGGCAAAGTTGGAAGGAGAAAGGGAGATGCTTGGGGGGGAAAATCGAGTCAGGGGGATGAGGGAAGGTGTTTTAGGGCATTGATCTCGTGGCTTCTCACAGCAGATAAAAGCCTGAAGGAAAGAATTAAATTGTATGATTTAGACACACCTTCAATCCCCCAAACTATTTTACATATTCAAGATTAATGTCAAGCTAAAGCACAGAAAAGTGGCAGAAACTCTCACCTGAGGGAAGCAGCAGGAAGAGGATGGGAAAGGACCCAGCAAGACACAGGAGGTAAACAAGAAAGAAGCAGGAGGGATGAAAAGCAAGGCAGGCACTCGAGTCTGCACAGATTTGTTTCAGCAGTAGGTAAAAATCAATCTTCCTGAGGCTACCAAATAGCCCCGTCCTCTGTATGTGGTTAGATTTTATCAGATCATCCAGATCATAAATCAAAGCAGGAAATTCTTTGTGAGTTACACAGAAACAAACCTTTAACAGCTCCTCTCTGTAATTAGGCAGCTTTCAGACCTGCAGCTGCACTCCAGATCCAGTGGCCAAAACCTTCATCTGCTGAGAATTAAGAAAGCACCCTCAGTTTTAATGAATCTGCTTTGATTTATGCAAAAGCATGGACTTGTACAGCCAGCATTAGACTGTGCTGAAGGGATTTAGGAACATGGGGAAAAGTCCCTGTGAATCCCAAGAGGGAAAATTTTAAACACTTCTAGTACTTAAACATCTTATAATTGAGTGTGAAATCGCAGGCAGATGTGTCTTGTTTGAAAATATCAGCCTTTTTTTGCCCAATTCTGGCTTTAATCCACAGTTTGAATGCTCTGAGTACTCCAAATAGGTTGGATAACTTTAACCTTTATTTCATTTATCCAGTATGTGTAGATCTTTCCATCAACATCACCCCTAGACTTAAACATCTTGCAAGTGAGGCTGTTCAGGAAAAGGAAATCCTCAGCACTGAACACGAACTGCTCTCCAAACCTCAGACCACAACCTTGCAACATCTTCCAAGGTTCTCATTCTCACCACAAATTAATTGTCCCCAATGTCTGAGCAGCTGGGTTGCCTTTTTTTCCCTTTTAAAATACTCAGAATTTTGCAATTTCTTTTCAACTCAGTGTTTTAAGCTCCAGGCTGTCCCAGTCTGAAAGGACAGTGGAATGAGCCCAGCTTTAATAGCCAGCATTTAATATCTCTTGCCTTCGGGTGGGTTTTCTTTCTCATCCAAGCAGAGACTTAAAGCCCTCCTATAATCTGAGAGGTGGTTTATCAAAGCAACACTTTCCTCTTCTTCCTGAACAGGTAAATAACTCACCATTGCAGGGCCTGGAGCAGCTCAGAGAGGTTTCTCCCCTCCTGGTGCCCCACCAGGCTGGCTGCAGGGGCTGCCCTGAGCTGGGCACACTGGACTGGCACTGCAGCAAATGCCACCAGACACACAAACAGTGCCATTCTGGCCTTTTCCTGCCCTGCTTGTCATGAAGACACAACGGTGCCCCAAAGCCAGGATTTAGGGCTCTGGGTTTAGCTGCTGTAGCTTAGAAAGAGCTGGGCAGCTGTGGGTCACCTGCAGCTCTGCCTTGGAGACACCCTCGTGCTAATGAGTATAATTAACAACACAGCAAGCACAGGGTCTCGTCTGTGGGAGTGCTCCCTTGGCAGAGTCAGTGCAACCCCTGCTCCAGGAGGACCAAGGTCAGAGGGAATAAGAGAAGGCAGAGAAAAGCTTTATTTCCTCCACATCACACACGGAGAAGACACACCCAGCAATGGACCTGCCCAAGGTCACCAGAGATGGACCAAGGAGCACATCCAGGACTTCTGTTCCTTCCACTGCCTGACTCTGAGACCTGCCCCTCCTCTAGAGCTTGCCTAGAAAATCATGTTGGGTAGGACACTTTGGGGTTGGAATTAGGTGATCCAACCCAAACCAACCAGGGGACAGCAGGGGACAATTAACCCTTTCTCCAAAGAGGCTCAAAGCCAGGTAAAACACCGTGGCAGATCTTTGCCTGCTGTGTTCCCAAGACCTTCCAGTGGTGGATTCTCAGAACCCCCACGGGCAGGATTTCTTCTGCCTTCAGGGGGGCAAAGCTGGAGGCTGAACAGCCCCCCCCTTTCCAGGCTCGCAGCTCCTGCTTTCTGGACTGGGTTCCCTCTCGCTGCCTTCTCCTGAGCAGATGAGCTGGTACCTTGAGTCCAATGCTAATGAATGAGGCCATGATTGCAAATCCATTTCCAGGTGCATGTCAGAGCTTGGAACAAGCCACGAGTACAGGGAGTTCATACAGCACCAGAAAAACAAAACCCAGGGTGGGGTTCAGCTCTCTCATTTAGGCTCATTTTCCAATGGATCGATGGAAATAGAGTTGCCTCATGCTAAGATAGGCATCTAAAATAAACCTGCTGAATCACAGGCTTTAAGGGGCTTTGTAGCTCAAGATTTTCTGTGTTCCTTTGGGCTTTACTCTCTCCCAACACCCTTTGTAACTCAGGGAAGGACGTGGTGCAGCCTGAGTCTCCAGCCCGTGCTCAGAGTTTGCTCAGAACTTCTCAGCAACCTTTAAAAACAAGTGCATTAACACCTTCTGGGGAAATCCTACAGGACAGGTACCTCAGAGGCCAAGACATCATGGAGAAACAGCAGCTGAGCATTCAAAAAGCACCTTATCCTTGCAGTTTGCAAGGGTCTCAAAATTACCCTGAATTCCCTTCTCTTTATTTCCCCCCTCACTCTGAGGTTTCCTCTCACGGCTCTTTCCCCCAAAACAGACTGACAGTGACAATGCAGCTGGAGCTGTCACAAGGGTGACACACTCTCCCAAACTCCCTGCCCAACCCACACAGATTGCACATTCCTGGGAGCTGCCTGGATATTTTCCTGTGGGAGCTTTTCTTGCTGTCCAAGAGCAAACACACACTCCGAGACTTTTGGGACAGTGACCAGAGCTGCTGGCAAGGCCAGCTCTGCTTTCAGCGCTCTCCTGGTGGCACCTGAGCATCACTTCCATTTCCCTCTGTTCCTGAAACACTCTAATCCACGAAACCCCAAATTTCCCTCCCTGAGTTACTGCCCAGGAGGAGGAGGAGGAGGTGGAGAGTCTCTCCTGCAAGGACAGACACATGGTCCATCCCAGGGATGCTCCTTGGGCTGTGACACCCCACTCTGGGTTCTGCTTCCCTCCATTGCAGTTCATCATCTTTCTATTCTTCTGTTCATCAGCACAGACTTGGGCCACACTTTTTTTAATTTCAAAAGCCATGTGAAAATCAACATCCCCTCATCAGGACATTCTGCTCGAGGCATTTCATCCTTAAGCCCCCCTCTCCAGTTAGCTGTGCTTTGTCCCACCACGCTCAGCGTGGCTCTCCTTGCTATTTCTGCCATATTCACTTTGTCTGGCAGACAATCCTCTTTTTATGGACCAAGAATATAATAGATATTTTATATATATACAAGAACAAAACAAGAATTACTTGTTAGCCTATAAACAGAAACTTGTAATTTGCCTTTCACTGTCTGGTCTCTGCAGGAACTCGTAGTTTTCATGGGAGGGGGAAAAAAAAATAAAAGAGAATATTTCAAAGCCCACTTGTCACCGGATTGAAGTGCTCTTTCTTTCTGGGCATTACGGGAATGGCAGGGAATTACGGTAATGGCAAGGACACTGCCTGCTACATCAGCAGAGCTGCAAAGTTCCTGCTGCTCCTTCCCAGTGTGGAGCTGAGCCCTGCCCTGGGCAGGGAGCCCTCCAGGGAGCCCGGGTGGAGCCCCTCGCAAGGCTGGATACAGGGGATCAGCACAGCTGAGCTGCCACAGCACCGGTGGGGGAAGAGAGGGAGAAAAGCAGTGGATTTCCAGGCACAGAGTCCCAGCCCTGCATGAAGAGGAGCCTGCTGTGCTGAGACTCTCCTTCCCAGATGCTCAGAGGAGCTGTGCTGCCTTGCAGAGAGCAGGAGGTGAGTGTGGGGCAGGCACAGCAGCCTGGGCTCTGCTCTTCCCAACAATGACCCTTCCACAGGCTGGCTTAGCTGGCTTGGAGCAGGAAACCCTCGGGCAGTCCTTTCTGCTGCATCTCCTTCACTTGCTGGGAAGTTTTCATTCCTGTGCTTAAAAATCAAGTTGATAATTTCTTAATTTCCTAGTCCACTGTCAACCTTATAATCAGAGTTTCAGCCCTGTAATGACCCCAGCTGTGATGGTCAGAGATGCTCGATGCTACAGCCACTTTTCATTGATGTGCTCAGTGAATTCTGTCCTTGCCTTCCTTGGAATTATTCCTCAACTTGTTCCATCTCACGGGAAAGAAAATAAAAGATCCAATTTCATTTCAGTGCACTAAAGGCAAATTCCCACAGTGCAATACCTTTGCCTCTCCCCTCCCCCATCCTCCCTGCCTGGGAACTGGGAATTTCGGGGCTTCAGAGTTTTAAAAGCCTTTGCCTGCAGGTAAGTTCACCTTTGAGGCTCCCAAATGTGACAGTTGTTGCTGCTCAGTGTTTGGAAAGTGTAACCTGGGGGACTCATCCCACAAACCCAACACCAGGACACTCAGAGAGCCTTCCCTCCTCTTGGCGTTCCCAGGGGTGGTCTCAGGGGTGGTTTTTCACATCTGATTAATATTTTGGATGGGAAGATTTTATCCACACCCAGGTGCTGTGGGAGGCTTTGCAGCCCACACTTGTAGCTCTCCCCCCGTGCCCCCCATGCCTCGGTTCCCAGGCTTATCCTGACTTTCCCATCTGATGTACCTTTTCTCCATATTTAGTCAGCTGAGGCTGAGCTTGGCTTCCAGATACTCCGAAATGTTGTGTCACTCACTAGGAAACTTGTTCCTTGCAACATCTTCTGCTTGGCAGGGTCTGCTTTTCCCCATAGATTTTTCAACACGGGCAACTCAGCTGGACCAACAAGTTCAGTGGGTAAAGGAGTGGCTTAATAAAGAAACCCAAGATTAAATTCTGGACTTCTAAATAAAAAACCTGTAGTCCTCAATTGTGTCCTGCAGGTTTCTCTCTCTCTCCTGGAACTGGTCTCTGCAGGAGAACTGATAATTAGGATTGATGTCTATCCCCATAAAGGAGAGAAAATTCAGGCAAGAAAATGCACTTGGAGCTCCAAGCTGGTGTTAAACAATACTGGGCTGGGAAAGGTTGGTCCCACTGCTGGAACCAGCCTAGGGAAGGTCCCTAAAATAGCCTCCTGCTCTATTCTTATATGGGAAGCACAGCAGTGAGCGCTGCTCTGGGAGTCACATTGTCCGTGTTTTTGTCTTCTCCAGGGGGTGAAGATCCACAAGGAGCACAGGAGAACACGGCAAACTTCACCCTTCCCTTCAGAGCAAGCCAGAAGCTGCTGTAAATGAACTTTAATTCACAGCCCAGCACCTCAAGTGGCAGCTGCTCCACATACAGAGAAGCTCTGGCTGGCAGTCCAGACCCTGAGGATGGATAGGGACAGATATCCCAAAAAATGAACCTGCTGAGCTGACACAGCATCAATCTGCACCCAGGCAGGTTTCTAAGCCAATTTTAAGGCAGCATCGAGATCAACACAAAGCAATTAAAAGCATCAGTGATTTCCTCTCAGGAGAAACTTAAATCTGAGACCCTCTGGAATATTTATGTTACTTAAATATTGAATCCTCCCCCAAAGACAGAAATGATTTTGACCTGCAACTCCAAGCTCTCTCATCCCATAATGCTGGAAAGGAGGATACAGAGCCTCAGTTCTGCATAGCCTCACTTCTACACCCCTAGAAAAATGCAAAGGCACTTAAATTTGACTTGGAAGTGGTGGCTCTTGACTGTGCTAGGCTGCTGAAAACTTAGGAACAAAGGTGGGTTTCCTAACATGTTTCTGGATCTTTCTCCCTGCTGCTGGTGCTGCACTTGTGAGATGTCCTGCAACACCCTCCTGCCCAGCAGAGCAGGCAGATGTTGCCTGTAGGACCTTCCGAGAACTGATCTCTTCACTGGAAAGGGGAGAAGTCCAGCGGCCTCAGCCACTCACCATGTCTTTCCTGCCTGGAAACACCTCCAACTGCTCCAACTGCACCCACCCAGTGGAGCCTGTGAACATTTCCAAGGCCATTCTGCTCGGTGTCATTCTCGGGGGGCTGATTATTTTCGGGGTGTTGGGGAATATCCTGGTTATCCTCTCCGTGGCCTGTCACCGACACCTCCAGAGCGTCACCCACTATTATATCATCAACCTGGCTGTAGCTGACCTCCTCCTCACTTCCACTGTCCTGCCCTTCTCGGCTACCATGGAGATCTTGGGCTACTGGGTCTTCGGGAGGATCTTCTGCAACATCTGGGCAGCTGTTGACGTGCTTTGCTGCACGGCTTCCATCATGAGCCTCTGCATCATCTCCATCGACAGGTACATCGGGGTCAGCTACCCCCTGAGGTACCCCAGCATCGTGACGGAGCGCCGGGGGCTGCTGGCCCTGCTGTGTGTCTGGGCTCTGTCCCTGGTCATCTCCATCGGGCCCCTCTTCGGCTGGAAGGAGCCGGCGCCCGAGGACGAGACCATCTGCCAGATCACCGAGGAGCCCGGCTACGTGCTCTTCTCGGCCCTGGGCTCCTTCTACCTGCCCCTGGCCATCATCCTGGTCATGTACTGCCGGGTCTACGTGGTGGCCAAGCGGGAGAGCAAGGGGCTGAGCTCGGGGCTGAAGACGGAGCGGTCGCGCTCGGAGCAGGTGACGCTGCGGATCCACCGCCGGAACGCGCCCGGCGCGGGGGGTCCCACGGCCAACCCCAAGAGCAAGCACCACTTCTCCGTGAGGCTCCTCAAGTTCTCCAGGGAGAAGAAGGCTGCCAAGACCCTGGGCATCGTGGTGGGGTGCTTCGTGCTCTGCTGGCTCCCCTTCTTCGTGGTGATGCCCCTGGGTGAGTAGAGCGAAGCCCTGGGTGTGCCGCAGCACCTTCCCCGTGCCCCGCGGGGCAGGGGAGCTCGGGGGGAACAATTTCCTCCTGCAGAGCTGTCAAAACGAGCCATTCACCAGCACAAGGCAGCGAGTGTGAAAATAATGAAAGGCTCAGGCAAAACAAAACAGCTCTGGTGAGGAGAAACAAAATTCTCAGAGTCAGGGAAAGATTTAATGCTTTTTCTAAAGCCCCGAAAATGCTCTTTCTGAACGAGGGCAGATATTTCCAAGCAGCTCTGCAAGAGGAACAGCATTATTAGTGGGTTGTGTGTTTATCTCTGTGTTTGCAGCCAGTTCTTCAGGTGACTTAAATATGTCGCAGGCCAAGATATAAATGAATTCAGGGTCAAAGCAGCTGGTCACAGGCTCGGGGCCACATCTCCTGGAGTGCTCAGCACTGGTAATTGCCACTGCAAGGACAAAAATCAGCTTGCTCTTAGGAACTTCACACTGTGAGATGCCACAGTCGGCAGGAAATTCATCTTTCTTTCCAATTTCTCCTATGGCCAGTCAGAAGGCAGCAGTGAGGATCCTTCCAGCTGATTTTCTACTGCTCTGCTCTGCGTCTCTCCTGGAAACCCACTGAGCCCACTGGCCAAACACTGGCTCGACCATCCCCTGAATATGAATATTTATTCATGCCAGTTGTCATTCCAAAGGGGAGCAAAGCTGGGGATTTGTTCTGCTTTGCTGGAATAGAGAGGAGTAATTAGAATTTTAATTAAAGCCTGCTCAGTTACCTTTGATGCAGTTTCAGGGTTTAAAAGCAGAATACTAATTTCCCCCCTCTGTCTGAGGGGGATGTGTGGGGCTCATCACGCTGGGTTTGGCTCTGCCACAGCTGGACTAAATATTGGGGTTTGAAACATGGAACTCCAAACCTGTGACTTGCTCTATTTCAGGGATTTTCCTACAGAAAAGGCTTAAACTGGAAAAATGAAGTATGATTGCAGGGAAACTTTAGCTGGAAACAGAACAATGGGGACAGTTAAGAAAAGGGAAAATACCAAAATACGAAAAGGAAGATTCGGGGATTTTCATTTCCTTTTTAATCAGTTTTTTCAACCCTATAACTATTCTTTTTCAATTAACCTCTACCCATTTTACCAGGTTGCTTCACAAAAACCTGTTGCTGGGTGAAAAACCAACCCCCAAAATTAGATTTTTTGTTTTCTCTTGGTCAATCCTGGGAAGTGCTGGAGTAAGAGCTGTAGATGTTTCGTAAGGAGGAGCCCTGCAAGGCCTGGCTGTGCTGTCCAGGATGTCAGCACGTTGGAATGCTGGTTGCCAAGATGACTGAAACATACCCAAAAAGGGTTTGCTAGAACGTATTAAACACACTTTTCATCTGCAAATGTGGTTGCCCACACAGAGCTGTTGTTAATTAATTTGCTTTGGATTTAGGAAATTTTCTGGGCTCGAGAGTGGCTTTGCATCTTCCTTTGATCCCTTGTAAGGAAACTCTGGTGCTTCGTTTCCCTGTCGTTGGGGGGTTGCTGGGTTATTTTTAAAACATATAATAGGGCTTTCAAAACCTATTTGCAGCCTTTAAGAACAAAAAAACCCCTGTTAAACAGTCATGTGGCACTAAAACAAGTGCCCTCACAAACCCAAGAACACACAGAACACCTTCCAAAAGGCAAAAGCCATTTTGCTGCAGGCAGGTGAAGGTGCCCATAGGGAGGCAGAGTGATCCAGCCAGGACCACAGAGCCTTTCCAGATGTGCAAACCACTCCTGGGTGAAAGCCTGGCCAGCTGTGGAGCTCCCAGTGAGCCCAGCTGGGCAATAAGACCCCAGCACCCATCTCTGCAGGGATGTGGCACTCAGGGACAGGCTTTGGGGTGGGCTTGGCAGTGGGAGCTGCGTGGCTGGACCCAAAGGTCTCAGAGGTCTTTTCCAACCTAAATGACTCCAGTCCTGTGGCTCCATCAGCCAGACCCCTCTCAGTGCAGCTTCCCATGAGACAGACACAGCCTGAAGGACCAACCTTCAATGCCTCTGAGACAGACACCCTTAAACTGCTGCACAAACCTCTCCTGACCCCTGGCAGGGGCTTATCCTTCAACTTCCCAGAGCCTGAGTTCATTTCCCCGGGCTCTACAGCACCCTCAGCATCTCCCCAGCCATTAACACCAACTCTGCCAGCCAAGAGCTGCATCAAAACAAGAAACCCCAGGTTTTTCAAAGGGGAGTAGAGACTTTTGAAGTGTAGGAACTGCTGAAAGCAGCTGGAGAAACAACTCAAATCCCTCCCTGCCACAAGAGAGCACCTGAATTAGGATTGGTGTGTGGCTTCCTTACCTTCTTGGGTGGAGCTTCATCCAGGCAAAGCCTGATAGTCCAAAACACCTTCTTCTCACTTGGCTTGGTGTTTGTGGAAGAAACCAAGGAATGCTCATCCTGCTGCCTGAGATTAAGATTTGGTTTCTCTCTCTCTGCATGCTGGAGCAGAAATTCACTCCTCACTAATTTTCTGTGATAAACAAGACTGCCAGGGCAGCTGATTTCTGCCCAGAGAAGTCAGATTTTAATTTCCCCTGCAGAATCAGGGAGAGGTGGCACCAGGGACAGGTTCAACAACCACCAGACAAACCCAAAGCAACACAGAGCCAGGAAGGAGCAGATCTGAGCTTGTCTACATCCTTCCTAGAGGGTTAAAAAGGAAAGCCTGAGCTTGTATCAGCTCCTGGGCTAATGGGCACAGGGTTTGTGGGGAGAGGCTCAGATCAGGCTCATCTGGGCAATCAAGGCTTGTTGGAACTCCCAGTAACAACTGACAACATAGCACGTTCCTTCCATTTCTGGAAGGTTTTTTGTTCTCTTTCAATTGCTAGAAAGGGATGGAGACAGATGGAGAAACAGAGAAAGACTCAGAGCTCGAGGAGTCCAGGGGTCAGTGAACTCCCCCAGTGTGGCAGCAGCTTTGAAGTGATGCTTGGGATGAGCTACAAGGGACAGAGCACTCCTTGTCCTGTCCCTGGGAGACACTTCAGTGTTGCTCTGGGAAGTGTCCAAAAGGTTCCTTTTCAGCAACACAGAAAACAGTGCTTGGAGGTTGTTTTGGGGTGAAAGATGCACAGAAAAGGGCTTGGGGTATTGCCAAAACGCTGCTAAGCTGGGACTGATGGTTTATCTTAACGAAGAAGCTCAGAGAGCTTTGCTCGTGGTCCATTTTCTGGTTGTAGCTGTCGCTTTCCAGAGCAGAAAGCAGCACAAAGGCAGAGTCTGAGCCAGGATGTCACAAGGGGGAAATTCAGACTCTTGAACTGAGCAAGGGAGAGAAAGGCTTTTAGCATTTGTCAATCGTTCTCATGATGAGGAGAGAAGAGAAGAGAAGAGGATGCACTGGAGGGTGTTTATATTTGTGGCAGAGGAGTAAATTAGTCTTGTGAAGTGACACAAAGAGTGTCGGGGGAATCCTTTAAGCCTGTGCATGGGCCTATCTGCAGCTGCTTTCTAATCACTGCTTTGTGGTAGCTTTGTAACTGGAGTCAAAAATGATTCTACTTTCACTGGACATAAAGCAGGGAAATAAAATGTTGGGTCCCACTGACTCATGGCACAGGAAAACAGGGGAGGAATTGATGCTAATAACCATTTACAGGGAAAATAAGAGGGAGGAGGTGGAGTTCTCTGTTCCATGAGTCACTCCCATGGCTCTCCTGCATGTGTTACCTGTCAGAGGCTTGTCCTTGTCTCAGAACGTTCCTCTCTGTGTAGTCACCACTTTCAAGTCCCTGGAGTAAACAAGCCAAAAAATGTCATTTTTCGCTCCATCCCAAATGTCATGGCACAACTTAGGGTGATGGAAAGGACACAGTGAGTGATTCTGCCCCTCCTGACAGCAAATGTCAGGGGGTGTGAGCAGTTTGGATGAAGGGAGACACACGAGCAGAGAATTCCTGCATTTGTCACCCCAAGGGTTCCAGAATCACGACTGACAGCCACACACTCCTGGGACAGGCTGAGACACACTCAGCTTTTCCAACTATTCTCTGGCTTGCTCTTTGGTTGGTTTTCTTCTAATTTTTAAAG
This sequence comes from Xenops minutus, assembly GCA_035221455.1. Lineage (NCBI taxonomy): Eukaryota > Metazoa > Chordata > Aves > Passeriformes > Furnariidae > Xenops > Xenops minutus. Next base: position 4,278,087 of record JAWWEE010000055.1, on the reverse strand, counting down.
GAAAACTAAGAATTGGTTGGAAGTGAATGACTTCAAGAGCGAGGGCTTTGGGACAAACATCAACTATCTTAAAAATGTGAGCAACAGGCTCCAGAGCCATTGCCCTGCAGTAGCAGCATGGGAGCTGCAAGTTGAGAGACAGCTCAATTGCTTTGTGAAACAATGGGATTATTTGGGTTTACATGGGGAACAAAACCTCAGTTTACCTTCCCATGGCTTTTTATCAGCTTTCTAAATCTGCCACTGCCCACAGTGAATCTGGAAATAGTTGCTTGCTGAGATGTTTGCCAGAAATACCATCCGTGGTAAGTGGGTACAATATGAAACAGAGCATAAATTAGGGCTGAGAATATCCAAATAATCAGAGCTGAGCTCCCAGACTGACCCATTCCTGCTGCCTGACCTTGCCACCTCTCACCTGTGCCCTCCTGATGCCACAGAGCTCTGAATTCAGGTGTTTGGGAAGGCAAACCCTCCAGCTGCAGGCTGTGACCCTTCCTCACATCTGCAAACCACTGCTCTGTTTGGTGTGTTCATTGGGCTGGGCAGAATCCAGAACCATTTCCTACTCTCCAAAGCTCCTTTGATCCCATTTTTTGTTCCATAGGAAATATTTTCCATAAGGGAGCAGTGAGGGCAGATGGGACGTGCTGGGAGAGCATGTGTGTACAGAGTGCAGCTGTAGAGGGTCTGCTGCAATATATAGATATAAAAATACAAATACATATATATATATATATCTCTCTAAATACACTTTCCAGACCCTGGCTTGTGTTTTGACCCGAGATGCTGAATGGAACACTCTTCTTCAGGAATAAAGTCCAGAGCTAACACTGAGCTTGGGAACATAAAGTGTAGCTTGTTTGTCACTGTTTGCAGAGCAGATTGCCATGAGAGATGCAGGGAGACAATTCCCTTGGGGATCTCAGGGCCCCTCTGGGCTTCCTCCTCGGCATCTTTGGGCTCTGCAATAACTCCTGCCCTCGGGCTTGGCCCTTTCAGGGCAGACCCCAGGACCTGAGCTTAAGCTTTGCTTTCCTGGGACAGACCAGACCACTGTCCCTGGTCCCAGCTTGCTGTGACTACAGAGGTGTTTCCTACACACCAGAGGCAAGACATGCTGGGATTTGTGTTTGGTTTCTGGGCAAGAGCTGAGGTGGTTCATCCTGGAGAAGGGAAGGGTCCAGGGAGACCTGAGAGCCCCTTCCAGAGCCTAAAGGGGCTCCAGGAGAGCTGGAGAGGGACTGGGGACAAGGGAT
>JAWWEE010000055.1:4253063-4274764 GCA_035221455.1 Xenops minutus | reverse complement strand
GGATGGAGGGACAGGACACAGGGAATGGCTTCCCACTGCCAGAGGGCAGGGATGGGTGGGATATTGGGGAGGAATTCCTGGCTAGGGAGGCAGAAAGAAGCTTGGAGCAACCTGGGCTGGTGGGAAGTGTCCCTGCCCGTGGCAGGAGGTGACACTGGATGGTCACCCCCTCCTGCCCCTCCTGTGCTCTCCTCGACCTCCAGATTTGAGCCTCACCACATAAAAAGAGGGGGGAAAAAGCAGCAAACCTAAATAGAGCCACAAGATTTAGTAGCAGTGCTGGATTTTAACACCACTGAGGGCTCCTGGGTCACAAAAATATAGGGGATCTCGTTCCCACGGTGGTGACAGAGTAAACAAATAGCACAAGTTTCTGTAGGCTGGCAGCTTCCAAACCTGCCCTTCTGTCCATCACTGGAACGACTCACCACATCAGGGCTGCTTTTTAAACACCCCATAATCAAGCAGCCCTGAAACTTGTGACAAATGACAAAGTGAAATTACATCTTTGGGAGTGAATTGGCACTTACTCACCAGGAGGTGCAGGGAAAACTTCTCTCTCAGAGCTTGGAAGGAGCTTGGAGTTGACAAACAGGAAAATAAACAATGAGCGAAGAAAATGCAATCGTGACATTTTCAGGGGTGAGTGATGAAATACTTAATGGCAGAAGATCTCAGGAGGCTAATAGTACATTTTATTTTACTTGATTTTATAAGGAGCAATTGAATTGTGCTACTGACACTTGAGTGTCCTCAGCCTTTTGAAAACAAGGCAGGAATTCCAGCAGCATTTACTCAATCTGCAATTCAACATGCATTACAAGACCAGCTGAAGGTTTCTTTGGTGTTCCTCCAGCACAGGCTGCAGGGAGACAATGTGAGGGGAAACCTCTAAACTTTAATCGTTTTGGCCACTATTTCCCTTGTAATTCCTGACAGTGTGCAAAGGAACACATTGAGGGCTGTGAATTGGAGAAAGAAGCAGTTTTAAGGAAGAAATAATTGGCACTGGATGGGCTTTGAGGTCCTTCCAACCCAAACCACTCTGGGGCTCTCTCAGACAGAGTGTGATGGGTCCAGAGACAGCAGAGCCCCAGTGCTGCTAAAGCTGCTTCATTTCCTTCACTGCTGCTCTTCCAAGGCAACGAGTCCCTACCCTGATGAACCAAAAAAGGTTGCATTAATAAATTAGCATGCAGATCCCACCCCAAAAAAAGAGCAAGGGACAGAGTCTGACACTGGCTATTTGCTATTTTTAACAGCCCCTGGCAGAGCACTTGCATTCCATTCACAGCGAGCCAGGAGCTGCAGCAAACAGGAATTGTTATTGTTTACCCAGTTTTACACTCCCCCTCCACAGCTGAGTCCCTAAACTGCCACTGGTGTCACCTTTTGTCTGTGCACAGGATGGGAAAGGGGCAGAAAAGCTGCATTTCAATGAGGAGGCAGAAAAAAACCGAGCGAGGGTTGGGCATTTAGAAGCCTCTCGTTATTTTTCATCTGCCAATGACTTCAGCCAGAAAGTTCTTTGAGAATGTTGTTTAGTTGTTTTTCACTAAAGGAGAGAGGCTTTAATTTGCTGAGAAAACATTTTAGGTTGTGGACACGCCTGCTCAGCGAGGCACAGGGGCAGGAGAGCCTTTGCTTGCTTTAGCACAACGCTTTTGGTCTCAAAGAAGAGGTTTATGTTGAGAGTAATAGTGCAAGTGCTCTACCTGAGCCATTATTGTCACCCCAACATCACACAGAGTCTCATTGCCTGGTTCATTCTCATTCAGATGATATTGTTCTTATTTCTAAGCAAAGGGAAGCCCCAAATAAGAGAATTAGCACATCTTGGTCCAAGGGTGTTACAGTAACATTTCCAGTGTCATTCCAGAAAAATATTAAATTTCTAAACAGTTCTCCAGAAGCAGCAGAGTTGACTCTTTGATGATTTTAATATATCTCTGTAGCTTTGTAAGAACATCTCTCCTGAATAAATCACTTGAGCATTTACTGACATCCCATTCAAGTTAAAATTTGCACACAAATCAAAAAAACAAAGGTTTGGCATCAGGAAAAACATCCTCAAGGTTTTAAATCAGCAGGTAACTCATCATTCCATAGAATAAGAAGCCCCAGAGTACTTTCCTCACTAAGGAGCCATCCAAGTTCTTGCTCTTTGAGTCATTGTGGGAGGTAACCTTGCAAGGATATATCAGAATGTATATGTATATATATATATATATATATAAATCTCCTGGCTGCCCATGAGACCCTCTCCAGTGCTCACTGGTGTGAGAAGGAACATTTCCTTTAACCTCCCTGAATTTCAGGGGCATTGTTTGAGGCAGAAGAATGTGGCCAGTCTGATTTTCTAAAGTTTTCAGGGAAAATGAGTGCCCGAGACTCAAACACTTCGAAGACTTCCAGCTGTACCCCAGCCAAGCCAGTAATCCCTCTTCCCTCTCACTCTGACTTCCAAAAGAGTGTGATTTGCTTGCCATTTGAAAGCCCTTGTGATGACCTCCTAGATAGGGCTGTCATTGGGGCACTGCTCTTGGCTGAGGAGTCCCAGAGGAAGCAGTTTGGCTCCCCACTGCTGTCAGCCCCTCGCTGCCTCCCGGGCTCTAACGGGGGATGAAATGCCTGTCTAATGGAACAGCTGCCCTGAGCTGATCCCTCGAGGAGCATCCATGTCATCGTGTGCCACCCTGAATTCGGAAACACTCCTTCCTGCAGGAGCTGGCCTTCAGCTCACCAGCTTTCCAAGAGAGAACAGAATCTTATTTATTTTTTCCCAGTGTTTTAGTTTCTTTGGTTACCTGCAATTCCTCACCGCCTCTCGCCTTAACGCTCTGTGTATTTTCCATTTTAGGTTCTTTCTTTCCTGCAATCAAACCCCCGGACACACTTTTTAAAATAACATTTTGGCTTGGATATTTAAACAGCTGCATCAACCCCATCATCTATCCCTGCTCCAGCCAGGAGTTTAAGAAAGCGTTCCAGAACGTGCTGAGGGCTCAGTGCCTCCCGAGGAGACAGCCAGCCAAGAAGCAAGTCCCAAGTTTCAACCTCAACCACCCCAGCAGCCAAAGCGTGGGGAGCAGCAAAGGGGTGGTCAGGATCCCTGTGGGCTCTGGAGAGACCTTCTACAAGATCTCCAAGTCGGACGGGGTGTGTGAGTGGAAGATTTTCTCGGCCGTGCAGAACATGCCCGCGAAACGCGCCGTCTCCAAAGACTGCACGGCGGCCAAAGCCAAGAGCAAGGGGTTCCTGCAGGAGTGCTGCTGTGCCGGCTCCTCGGGGAGCCACGGGCACCCCAAAAGCCACAGCATCCATCTCGGCGAGAGCGGGGAGGACGTTTAAGGGGCTGTGGAACTCGGGGGTCTCGTGGGAGGGAGCTCTGTCCATGGGGGAGCAGAAGGAGGTGTTGGAAGGGGCGCGTTGGAAAGCGGGGCCAGATCGTGGAGGAGGGATGGCTGGGAGTGCTGGGAGCCTCAATAAAGGCCCCTAAAGACACTGGATGGTCTTCTGAGGGACTGGTGTCTGCAAGGGATTATCTGCTTGACGTTCAAAGGCTTTGTCCCCGTGTTCTCCTCTGCCAAGTTCCTCCTGCTCTGCTTTGGGTGCAGGGGAGGAGAAGGAGCGAGCTCCACAGACCCCGGGCTGGGTTCAGCATCTCACAGCTCCACCTTTAGAGCCAGTTTGGGATTCTGCCCCCACCAAAAAGCCCAAACCTCAGTTGTGGATTTCACTGAACTCCATTGCCAGGGGGAGCTGGGCCGTGTGCCTGCACTCCAGCGAGCTCCAGAGACCAGCCAGGACTCTTCTGTTTTGTGCCACCACCTCCCAAACCTCCACCCCAAACCAAAGGAAAATTTGCATGTGCCCTTGGTTTGCTTGGACGGTCTCTGCGCTTTGATGTGGGTCTAATAAAGCCCAGAACTAGGTAAGTCATCCCCCAACAGGGCTCAGAGAGGCCACTTTCACTCACCCGTTTGGTTTTCTCCTTCTGGGTCCAGCAGGAACCTGCTGGGAGGCTCAGAATTCCTTGCTCAGGTGCTTGATAGCCAGTTCAGTGCCACAGCCACTGGAAAAGCTGCAGACCTTTTGCTGTCTCCCTCCCAGCTCTGCTATGTTCTTTTTCTGACTCCTTCAATGCCAAGTGCCCTGAGCTTTCCATGAGATCCTGGGTACCCTGGAGCCAGGAACTTTGCCCTCGCTCTGAGCAGTGGGAATTAAGTGGCTTAAGGACATCCATCCCCATGGGAAAGGGCCATCCCTTGGGAGTTTGGGAGGGGAGCATTTGGAAGCATGTTCTATTTGAATACAGCTAATCCAAATAAATAAATAAATAGAGATGTTCAGCATCTGGAAGAAATAGTGGGAGGAATTCTCGGTACAATATTAGAAATGAGCAGCTCTTGACATAACTCCCGAGCCTGCCAAGTCAGAACTCAGCTCCTTGAAACAACACACGAGTCTTTGCTCCTGTCCCAGTGTCAGCTCCTGAGTATCCCCTGGCTTGGCCAGGGAAAGGGCTTGAGATAAGGTTCTCTGTCACAGGAGAGGGCCTTGAAAGGCCACCTTGGTGTTGTTGATGAGGAATCATTGTTTATTCATCTCTCACTCCGTATTAAGTGCCCAATGTCAAGAGCATTTCAGTCTTCTGGGTCTCATTCACGCACTCACAGAAGACAAATCTCTGGCATTAGCCCCCTTTTAGTTTAACTGAGAAATCTCCCTCACTCTTAAGGTACTTCAAGTCTAGAATTCGCAACTCGAAGTGTGGAAATACCATGAAGAAAAAATCTTCTCATGGTACTTCAAGCCAAGACCAGAAGGAGAAAAGCTGGAAATCTCATAAGAAAGTCACGTGGGACTCGTGGCCGAGGCTTTCGGTCCCCCAGGGTTCGGGTACGTGGGACGTTTGTTTGGACAAAACCTCAACTTTGAAACAGCTTGAAAAACACCCATTAAATTGAGGAAGACTGGCAAGATTTAAAGCCTTCACTGCACACACTTGCTGCCCAACTCTATCTTATTTTACAACCAAGACTTCTTTTACAGCCAGGCAAGTCCTTTGTGCCGTCTCTGCTTTGGAGCTGGGAGATTTACACAGAGTCACTCCAGTCATTTTAGATTTATGGAGCATTCGTGGTGTCAGGGGGTTGTTGTGGAGCTACACACAGGCTGACACAGAAGGATTCATTTAATTCCAGAGCAATTCTGATGCAGCAACACAATCTGGATCTGTGAGATGAAGATAACTCAGCATGCTGGTGGCAGTGTCGGGGTGGACAGGGATAGTCCCCTCTGTAGCACAGAGTCCTGCCTGGGAGAGACAGAGCTCACAATAATGAAGCCGTGGTCTCATCTTTATCCCTTCTTTTGTGTCACCAAACAGATGCTAAAGGACCTGTGTGTGTGTGCAGTGACCCTGCAGAGCTCTCAGCCCCCAGCCTGGTGCCAGCCACCCCTCTGCTGCTGCTGCCAGCACAGACACACACCATTTCTGGGGCTCACCCCGAGAATTCTGCAGGAAAACTGCCCCATCCCCTCGGTGCAAGCAGGGCCCTTGTCATCAACATGGATATTTGGACTGAAAATCTCAAAACCCATCGAAGGAGCTCTAGGAAGAAGGCTGGGGGAAGGAGTGCAGATTTAAGCCTGGATTTTTCTCTTGTTTCAAGTGAACTTGGTGGAAGAGCTGCAGCCACAGAGGCTGAACATCTGTCTGCCTCAAGGCAGGAGCAGGACAGGAGGGTTCCCAGTGGCTGAACATGGAAAACCTTCCCAGCCCCAGGATGGGCTGTGGGAAGCAGGGCAGGAGCTCGGAGCAGAGAGCTGCTGGGATGGGTGAGGACACAGAGCAGGGTCCTCACTGCCCCCCAAGGCACAGCCAGGGCACACACTGAGCTGAGCTGGCACTTGGTGTGCCCTCATGTGAAGGGGGATGTGCCACCCACTGTCCCCTGGCTCGGTGCTGGCCCCAGGGAGGCACAGCGAGGGTCCCAGCCCCAGGGGGATGGAGCAGAGTCCCTGCTGCAGATCCCAGAGGTGCCTTCACCTCCAGGCTGAGGCTGAGCAGGTCCCCAGGGCAGGGCAAGGTCAGTGGGCCACTTTCCACCGTAATTCAGATTTACTATCTTATGGTTTTGAGGCTTCGTGTCCTCTGGAACATTATTCAAATCCCAAATACTTGAGTTCTGCCCACCATCCAAATAAGTGTCCTCTCATGTTTATATTTTTTATTTTGCTCTGCCAAGTCCAAGGATGAATTGTGCATTGTGTAAAAGAGTGTTTTCCTTCTCCAGGCTTCAAAATCCGTGGCATTGAAAAGAGAAAAGATTAAGCTGCTTGCTTTTCTCCTCCGAGTAAGCAGATGGATTTCACAAAGCATCTTCAGGTTTACTTACGAAATTTCCCTGTCTGCCTTTTTCAATTTTCTGAAAGGTAACACTGACAGGCTGCAGGTTCTTGAACTGAAGGCAGAGAAAAAAGACCTTCCTGCCTCACTGAAGTGGAAATGCTTCGTTCTGGCTGTGCCTGTGGCTGGGCTGCTCCTGCCTGAAGGGGTTTTATCGGGAGCTGCATTTTCCAGGGAAGCTGCTGGGGCACAGAGAGCCCCAAAGAAGATTTCAGCTGTCCCATCTTGAATCCAGGCTGGGGAATTAACTCCATGTCCACTCAGAGCTGCCTTTATCCTCTCCCCTGTCTTACCACGGGTTGGATAAGCAAGACAGTGTTGAAAACCCCATTACTGGTGAGCCCAGTAATTTGTGGCTGTTCCCTTCCCACAGCAGAGCCAAAGAGAAAGGCCAGGTGGTCTCCCAAGCAGCAGGTCTGGGAGCTGCCCCACAGTGCAGGCTCTGCCAGGAGGAAAAGGTGCCCAAGAGCTCCTGAGAGCTGCTGGGAGAGCCCTTGGTGTGTCTGCCCCCTCCAGCCCTCCTGCCCTCAGAGCCTCCCTGCCACATCATTCCCACTTTTTATGAATGGATCTATCCAGTATTAATTCTATTTCTTGCCTAATTATAAGGAGACTTGCAGGGAGGAGGCTGGGCTGTCTGGCCAGGCTAATCCTGTCTTTTCCCATCAGTGCCCATAAGGAAACTAAACCCTCTCCATCTGGAAAATGCAGCTAATCCATAAGCACAACCAACTCTTTTTGAAGGCATTTCCAGGCACATTGTTTAATACCCAGCAGTTTTACCCAGCAAGGCACTCCAGAGAGAGCTGGTGGTGCATTCAAACACAGACCTTCCACCCAGCTTGATAAATGGAATTGAATCTCTGATTTCCCAGGAGGAGATGAAGCATTTGTCTTAGGGACTGGAGGAAAATGCCATGTCTTCCTGCTGCACATTTCTCATACCGACTGAGAAGGAGAAAATAGCAAATAGGAGCTGTGGGGAGAGGAATTGCTGAGGAGGAGAGCTTTGTGCTGCGACCCTCACCCCAGAAATAACACATCTGGTGCTTCCACAGCACCCTCAGAGGTCCAGTTAATGCAGATTTCAGTCTCAGGATAATACTGAGCTCAAGCCCAGGCTGAGAATCAGCCTCTCCTTTATCATCACAACAAAATTAAGGGTTTTTTTCAGAGTCAAAAACCTCCAAGTGTTAATAGTGAAAAGCAAAAATGATTTTCTTTTCCTCAGCATCTCGCCCAAATACCAAGACCTCCTTGCCTTGATCTGAATTTCTTCTCTGGGCTGCAAAAACTCGTGTAAACCATTTTCTGAGGAAGGAGAACACGAACCTCCCCAGCAGTTCAGCAGATTTCCCCTTGCAGAGCAGTTCCCCTGGGGCAGAGGGGCAGAAGCTCTGCCGAATATCCCGAATTCTCAGTTCTCCCTGGCATCGCACTGGGGGAATGGCACTCCCCCTGCTTGGGGCTTTTTCGGGGCTTTGCCAGTGTTTGGTTGCAAACCTGTTCTCTCTCTCCTTGTGTCTGCAGCAGCATTTTCACCTGCATGTTGTACAATTTGGCTGCCCGTGGTTCTCAGAGGTGTTTCCTGAGAGAGGCACTGCATTTTCTGAGCTCTCCATTCCAGTGGCGCTGAATTTTCTACGTGATGTTTTCAGGGTTTGTCACAAGATGTGTTTGATGCTGGTCATTTCCTTGGACAAAACTGAATGTGTATAAAACCTTGCCAGGTGAACAAATAAATTATTGGGGGGAATGTGCACTTGGGGAGCTGCAAATCTGTTTGCTTGTTTGTTTTTCCCCCAAAATATTTATATCAAGTGTCTTCTCCTTTTCAACCAGAGTTTCAGGTAGAGATTCCTCCCAATGCTTCTGATCGCAGTGGGAGCAAAGCACAAGGTGAATAAAGGCATTAAACTTCTGTTTCTACTGTAAAAAGTTCAAGTTAAGTTCTTAAAAGTAATTTTGAACAAGCTCATTTGGGCCCCAGATTCTTACTCTGCTCATTCACTTAGCTTAGAGTAAAACATCTTGTCCCAGCTGCAATCCAGCCCATTTTCTGTATTCCTTATAAACAAATACCAGGAGAACAATCCCTGTCAACCCAGGAATGTAAATCCTCTCAGGGAAAGACGGGGCTGAATTATTATTTCCCGTGGTTTATAAAGGGAGAACTGAGCCACAGAGAAGGAAAGGCAGGTTTCCAAAACAGCTGGTGCACCAGGAACGTGGAAAGCCCTTGGAAGTCACTGGTGAAACCCTTGGAAACTTCATCCTAAGGCTTGGAGAAAAAACTGTAAATTTAAATAAATAAATAAACCCAACCAAATAAAACAAAGCAAACAAATAATAAAAACCAACCAACCAAAATAAAAAAGCCAAACCCAAATGAATTTGTAATGAAGCCTTTCCACCACAGAATTATCCACGTGCCCTTAAAGGTTCCCCAAAGTTGAACTGAAATTCACTGTCATAACTGCAAGAAAAGGTGTGAAAGAAGGCTCTGCTCAGTGTCTCCATTCACATCACACCCAGCTGGGAAGGGAACAGCTTTATCCTTCACAGGGAGAACTCCAAGGGAAATTCAGAGTATTAACACCCACATGTGACTTTGGCAAAAACCAATCCCAGTCAATACAACAGCATTTTGGTTTAAACTGAAGGTTTAGGTGGGATATTGGGAAGGGATTCCTCCCTGGGAGGGTGGGGAGGGCTGGGATGGAATTCCCAGAGGAGCTGTGGCTGCCCCTGGATCCCTGGGAGTGTCCAAGGGCAGGTTGGAGCACCCTGGGCCATGGGAGGTGTCCCTGCCATGGCAGGGTGGGATGGGAGGATCTTGGAGGTCTTTCCCAGCCAAGCCATTCCACGATTGCCCAGGGTGTGAACACAGCACTCCAGCCCCTGCTGATGACAATGGCACTGCTGCATCTCCCAGACAGACTCTGCCTGTGCTCTCCAGAATACTGAGGCCTTTCTCATAAAGATTCACACCCTGAGAGAAATGTTATGCCAGTTTTAATCAGGGCCCTGCAGGATAAAAATCCCCTGTTTTGTTTTGCTAAGGAAGCTGCAGGCAAAGGTGGGAGCAGTCGGAGCTTTCTGGAGGTTCCCCCAGTTGTGGCACAGTGAGTGACACTGAGCTGGCAATCCCAGCAGAGCAGAACACCCAGCTTTCCTTTCAGCTGCTCATTGGCCTCATGTTGGCTTGGGGTTTGCAGTGAATTTCTGTTCATTGCCCTTCTAAGTGAACCAAACAGGGATTTGTTGAATGCCACCAACTCCCAGAACTGACAGGGGGGCTTCAAGGAAATGGGTTTTTCCTCCCCAGAATCAAAGCTAAGCCCAGACTAACACCAAGCTGCTCCAGTCTGGGCCTGGGCATGCAGTGACATCACCCTGGTGTGAAGCAAATATTTGGAGCATGAACAAAACACCAGCTGATGTGGCACTGCTGGTTTGGTTTCTCTCTGCAATCATCACCTCCTTAGGCAGCAGGTTCCCACATGTCACTAGAAATTGTCCTGGTAATATCATTGTCCATCTCCCAAAGCAAGGGCAACACGCAGGAATTGTGTCAAAGGGAGGGGCAAGAAATTCTGCATAAACATTTCTAAGAGTTCCATTGAAAGCCTGAAGAGATGGGACAAATAAAGGAGTGGGGTTGGGTTTCAGCTGAGGATCAGACCCAGATACACTGGCACAGCAAAGCACATCTTTAGCTTTTAGAGTTTGTTATAACTATGTGCTCAGGGAAACACAGAGATGATGGAGAGAAGCTTTCTGGGGATGTTTTCTTTTTCTTTTGCATTTTCCTCCCGATGTATTTTGGCAGAAAAGAGGAAGGGAAAAAAATGGGAAAAAAATGAATGCCTCTCATATTAAAAAAAATGAAGGGCTGATTCTGTTTCCCTTCAACATAATTAAAAATATATATTGAAGCAGATCCAGCATTCCTCATCCATACTGAGCAGGACAGTTTGCCACTGGGTTACCTTTGGCTCCTCAACCTCCAGCTCAAGGATTCCTGGTTAATGCAAACCCAGTCCCAGAAAAACCATTCCCAGCACACTGGGAAACAACTGCATTGGGAAAGGGGACAGATGAAACCAACTCAGCAATTAAATTCTCATTTTTGTGCACACACACATGCAGAGCCCATCTGAGCTGAGCCCAGAGCTCCCAGTTCAGGGTCTGAAGGCATTTGCACACCTGAGAGCAGCTGAAAAAACTGGAGGGAAAAATAAAGTCTGCAAGAATGAGAAACCTCTCTGTTGATGCAAAGCTTTGGTTCAGAAACCTGAGCTCTGGGTGAGATTTCCTCTCAGACAGAAGGACCTGTTGCCCAAGAGCAGAGCACACCCCTCATTCTGCACATTCCAGACGGGTTTCTCCAGACCTTCCAAGCAAAGGGAAGGGGTGTTGGGAACTTCATGAAGTCACTCTGTTGTTCTCCCTCCCTGTGGACAGCCCTGCCCTCCACTGGCTCATTCCCCTCCTTCCCACCGACACAGCCCTGCCTTTCCTCTCAGCTCCTGTGGGAAAAAGGCTTTCCTCTCCCTCTGGGTGGGGAGTGCCCATCCCCTGGTACCCAGGAGGCAGCACCTTCCCCCCTCATTTCTCCCCAGCAGCCCAGCCTCTTTGCTTGGGGTTTTTACCACTAAACAGCCTTTTTTATCTACACTCACTACTGCATTGTGGTGGTTGCTGTTGACAAAAAGCTCAAGAGCTGCTGCCTGGTCCTGTCCTGGCCTTTTCTGCCCATTACAGCTGCAGAGCTGGCAGCAAGCAGAGCCTTCCTGACAAGTTAGTTCTTTGCTCACACTCTCTGCCTTCACTTGTGGTGCTTCTTTATCACCGAGTGGCTGCTGGAAATCACCCTGAGCTACTTGGAGATGAAACATTTACTATTTATTAGTGACTCAAGGCACAGTATCGATGTTTATTGGCCCCTTGCCTCAACCCAAATATCCCCTCTGCTGGCAGCTCCCATGATTTATCCTGGAGAGAGGCTGAACTCCAGCCCAGGGACTCCAAAATGCTACTTCAGTTTCAGGAATGTTCTGAGTTTCCCTTGAGAGCCATAAAAACCTCAGACCAACGGGGCTATATCCGGAGCTGTGCTGGAGGAGGGGGCAGCTCTTAAAAGCCTTTCTTTTCTTCAGCACTTGGAAAAGGGAGGACAAACCGAACCTGTTGTTAAACCCAGGGGTCACTAATTAACCCCCCCCAACAGCAAAAGGCACAAACCCTCTCCTAACATGTTTTGGCATTTAGTTTTAATTCTAAGAACTGGAGGAAAACAGCTGTTTTGGAAAAGGGGAAACTTCTTTCCCTGCTTGTTCATAGTTTGAGGATGCTCAGCCCAGCAATATCCAGTGCCTGAACTCCAGAGGGGTGATGGAAAGGGGATCCCAGGGGGAGCTGCTGCCTTCCCTCTGCCAAACAGGTATTTCTGCCAGGGCTGTTCTGGTGTGCAGGGAGAAGGGACACAACACTGGGGGGAGCAACTGGTCCTAAAATCCCCACAAACCTGAGCAGTCTCTGGGTTCAACCCCAAGGGTCTCACACCCACTGTGGATTTTTTAGCACATGGTGGATTTTTTACAGAAACCAATAATATAATATGTAATAGAAGAATTTCTATTCTATTCTATTCTATTATCCAGTGTACTAGCTGAGCTCTAAGAAACGAGTCTTTCTCAGAGATCCTGAGAAAGGTCCATCCAGAGATTTGGTTTGTCCTCCACCCAGGCACAACCTTATTATTTACCTATTCAAAAAGGCATTTTGTTGCTACCAAATATCACAAAATGTGGAGGCAACAGACTAAAATTCCTGCTCGTTTTAACTCACCTGCTGCTCCTTCCTTTAAGAGAAAGAATATTTAGAACAGATTCAGTAAAACAAGGAGCTTGTCTGGGCTCAGGGTGGTGAAGCAGGAGAGGATTTGGAGGAAAACTTTGAATAACCAGCTCAGGAGGAATTTCCTCACAAGGTACACAGAGAACTTGGGTCAGTTCAAATGGGGTAAATTCCCATCCCCAAAAAAGTCTGTGCGTTCCCATCTACTGCCTGAAGAGTTCTGTGAGAATTTATAAAGTGCCCTGTGAATCTGAACAGCCAAAAACCTGCCAATGCAGAGAGAAAGGAACATGCACTTATTTATGAGCACTGAGTCCAGACCCATAAATTGCCTCCTCCCTTTGCCAAAAACACGAGGTCCATGTGGTTGTTTGCCAGCTATTTTAAGGCACTTTTATGCCTTTCACTGTGTTGTTATATGCAGAGAACATTTGATTGGGAATTCAGTTGTGTGATTCTGAATGCATGACACATCCCCAAAAAGAGGCTGTTAAATTAAATTACAAGGCTTGCTTGGGTTGTTGTTTCATTTGCAACATGCCTGGAGTGCCTGCTGCCTTCCCCAGGAAATATCTGGGTATAAATCTCCTCCCAGGCTGTGTTTCCATATGGATCTGGGCAGATTGCAAAGCTCCAGAGGGCTCCTGAGGATCACAAGCCCCTGGTGCTGCAGAGGGATGCTGCTCCAGAACATCCCTGGGGACATTGCTGTGCTGGAAGGGAGGGATTACATCGCAGCTCAGGGGCTATCAAAGGAGGTGGCAAAGAGCAAATGGGCCCATAAACACCTTTGCCTTTTGTGGTCTGCAAGGAAAACTGGGGGAGGAGGGTCTGGCAGCACAGCTGGGATGAGCAAACTCTGTCCGTCTTACCCAGGAAGGTGGGGGAAAGCCCAGAATTGGGGGAATTGCCCCCCCTGAGTTTGCCCTCCCATTCTCTTGCCCCCCTAGTCTGCTCTGCAGCTGAGATGGGAGCTGGGGTGCCCCAGGCAGGGATGGCAGCAGGGCAGGGCACTGTCCCCTGGTGCTGCTGGGTGGGCTGGGACACCCAGGGCTGTCCCACGCAGGACCTGCCAAGGAGCCCCAGCACGAGGGGGAGATGCCAGAGAGGCAGCTCTGGAGAACTTCAGCCTCAGAAACGTCAGCAGAAAATGCCTGGAAATCACTGAGATTCCAAAGAAATGTTAAAGCTGACCCAGAAAATCAGCCCTTCACCCGAAACCCTCTGATCAGCACAGTGAGCTGAGGGTGCACCTTCTTCTCCTTGCTCCTCAGTCCTTCTTGGGGTGGTTTTGCTCACTGCAACTGAGAAAATCTTCTTTTGGGGGAGATTGGGTGGGGAGAGACTTGTCAGGGGGAAGAGGCTCAGCTGGGAAGGGGCTAATGCTGGAGATGGGAGAGCCAGGAAAGCACCACCAAGCTGATCCTTCTCCCAGGAACCCCGGGAGCTTTGGAAGTGTGTTCACCTAATTGGTATTGTTAATCTAAGTGGAATCATGTCATCTTCATTTGTAGCGGGGTTAATTTTTCTTTAGGAAAACAATGGCCAGACCTTGGTTTAATGTGGCCACATGTGCTTTTCATCCCGGCTATTTTACTCGAAGTGATGAATTAGAGGGGTAATTTCCTTTCAGCTTTTGAAAATTAGCACCTAATTAGTCCTAACCTAAGGGATATTAGCACCTCCTAGGAAAGCAAGGAAGATTTTAATTCAAATTTAGAAGAGAGAACTTCTCAGTGAATGGCAAGGCTGGAATTATGCAAAGACCAAAAAAAACCAAACAAGCCACGGAATAAAAGTTAACATCCTTTGGGATGTTGCCCAGTGGGATCGGGCGCTGGGAAGAGCAGGTGGCCCCACGGGATGTCCCCGTTGCAGTGATGGCTTTAACACACATCTTTGTGCCACAATTTGGGCACATTCCTGTTCCCTGACACACTGGCAGCAATTCCTCCTCCACCCCACACCTCTCCTCACCTCTGCTACAGCTTGGGCTGATTTTCCCTGGGCAAATAAGGGCTTGGTGGTGCCCAGGGCTTTTCTGCCCTGGTTTTACCCCAGCTGTGCCATCCAATGTCCTTTGGGGTCACTCTGAGCTTCCCACCTACATTTGGGGGATGATTTTTCCATGAGCAGCAGAGCTGAGGGAGGCACTTTGTCTTCCCAGCACAGCCAGGCTGAGGGGAGGCACAGCCAGTTTATCTTTTCACTCCACACCAAATTATTCAAAAGGGCAAGAGGTTTGCCTGGAAACTGTGCAGGAGGGGGGAGGGAAAACTTCCAGCCAGCGCCGGGCACTTCAGCAGCATCTCTCACCAGAGAACGTAAAAGGGCCTTATAAATATTATTGAGGGATTAAACTGTAGATTTTTGTCTATTTTGCATCTGCCAGAGCTCTTCTCCCACTGAGGGCAATACACAGTTCCTGCTGTCCTGCCCTGGGGAAGAGTTGGAGTTGCTGTCTGAGCCCTGTCAAAGAGTTTTAATGTCCTTTTCTCCAGCTGGAAAATTGGAAAATGTGGCTTTGCCCTGGATTCCAGGGTGGGTCCGGGGGGGTTTGAGGTGTTGAAAGCAGGAGCTCTCTGTATGTCCACCCGTGGAAAATCCAGGTTTGAGGTGTTGAAAGCAGGAGCTCTCAGTATGTCCACCTGTGGAAAATCCAGGTGTGGGTGTTCTCAGGTGTGAGTGGCGTGGCCAGGGCTGTGTCCATCGGTCCTTCTGCAGGTCCTTGGGGTTGGGGCCAGAGCTCTGCAGGAATCTGGGCTGGGATTTGCCCAGAGAAGCTGCCCCATCCCTGGCAGTGTCCAAAAGGCAGATGGCATCTGGATGGTCTTTAAGGTCCCTTCCAACCCAAACCATTCCAAACTCTGCAATCAGGAGTGTGGCTTTCCCCCTGGGATCACCACCCTCAGGCTCCATCCCTTCCCACTGCTGCCAGGGAGCTGCTTCCATGCCCACAGCCAGGCTCATGCCAAGGTGCCCCACTAAATTATGACCTCAAAGTGTCTCCTTGGCACCTGCCTTTGGAGGGGGCATTCATGAGCTCTGCCAGCCCCATTACAGCTGGCACAGCTCTCCAGAGAAGACTTAAAACAAACCTTGCAGGGGTTTGGATTACACCCCCCTCTGTAGCTGTGGCTTCTTCATAACATGGGGATTTAAAAAATACATTTATTATAAATAAAAAGAACCACTTAAGATCCGAGTGACAGCAAAACCCAAAGCACATAAATGCCAGGGGCTTTTTGCAGTTTATAAAACCTTGTTTCTAAGTTTATATAAAACATCTTGCTGGTTTTTTTAAATACTAAAAGAGCTGCAGGACCCGATCCAGAGACCACTGAAATGGATGGGAGTCCTCTCATTGATGTCAGGAGTTCGGGCCAGCGTGGTGCCAGCCCAGGAGGGATGCACAGGGAGATGTCTCCAGCTCAGGCTGCACGACTCTTGCCCTCTGGTGGCTGCTGCTCGTTCGAGAAATAAAATATCAGGACAAAGTGCTTTCGAGCTGGAGTGGAGACAGAAGCAGCAGCCAAGCTCCCTGTGCTGGGAGGGGGAGGCTGCAGTGCCAGAGGATGTGTCTGTCAGCACTGGCCCCACGACAGCAAAAAGGGCTCTAGGTCTAGTTTTCTAGGGGATTTTTCCCCTCTGATGTTTCCAGATTTCGACCTGGAATTCTCTGTATTTCATCAGCTCAGAAGGTGCTGCCCAAAACAGCTCAGCACCACCCACCCAGTGAGGACTGGGATAAAACCTGATTTCCAGGAGACCCCAAAGAGCCCACGAGTCCAAAGGGTCCCCGTTGCAGCTGGATTTGTCCCTCTGCAGCCCTGGCTTTGGCTCTGAGGCTTTGCTGGACCTTGCCAGGGGGAAATTGTAAGCCTAAATGCGGTGATTTTAGGGTTTTATTACTTCTTTGAGTCTGATTTATTGCCCTGGCTTAAGAATAACCCTCAGCATGTTTGGTTTAATGATACATTTCCTATGTGACAACTTCCATCAGAACCCTGAGCTGCTTCCAAAGGGGGGCAGAATTGGATTTCTACTTTACAGGAGGGAAACTGAGGCACAAAGCCAGCCCCAAAACGGGGCCAGACATGAGCAGGGCACTGGTTTGAAGCACCTCCAGTGCAGGCAGCCCCAGCTGAGGGACAGACAGCCCTGAGAGTGCAGGGGCAGAACCACTTGGAGGCTTTGGCAGCTCAGCCCAGGAGAGAAGCAGCCCCTTGTCCTCTCAGGAACAGGCTTGAATCGCTGACTGGGATGCAGGACCATGGGCTGGAGGCACTGGGGTTGTATCTGAGCACCTCTGGAGCTGTTCTCCTTACTCTGCCTATCGAGGCACGAAGTGGCACGTTGTTTTCTCTCCTGATTTTGTAACCTGGCATATTGCTAAAAGCATCTATGCTGATGCTAATCATGGCTCAGCTCTCATCTGGATCCAGCCCACAGCTCCCTCTGTGTCAGCTGCTGCTTCTCCTGGTCCATGGGGCTGCCAGGAATGTGACTCCCTTACCTGGGGACTCACTGCAGGGAGCTGGAGTGGAGATGAGTGAAATCCGGAGGAGGGAAAGTGATGATTTTAGCAGGAAAAATATCCACAATTATTCATAGGGATGTCTCTGTCTCTGTCTGCACTGTCTGACTGAGAAAACAAACTGTTCAGGATTATTTTGAGTGGATTTGTCATAGCTGAAGTTCCCAGGACAATTGTTCAGCCCTTGCCAGAGGGAGGGAGGAGATGCCCCAAGCCAGAATCTGATCTCAGTTACCAGCCCACGAAGTTCATTCTCTTTCCATGCCAAGGATGATTTGTACCTTTAAATCCCAAATCCAAACCCAGCATGGATACACAGGGACACTGTGAGCACAGAGAGAGTCACAACAGAGGAACTGGGAGCGGGGTGTGACTCCAGAGCAGCTCTGCTGAACCAGCCAGGATTCAACAGGCTTGGACGTGTGTCTTTGGGGCCAGTGATTGTCACAACACAAAACCTTTCACACTGGGCAGTCGGTCAAACCCTCAGAGCTCACCTCCCCTCTCTGTTTTCTGTATTAATGGCTGTGTTTGCCCCAGACAATGCAGAGCCCAGTTTTGGCTGGCTGCTCCTCTGCTGGGACTGTGTCAGATTTGTAATAGCATGAATTTATAATAACCGAGTTGTGGTTCTTTTCCTACTCATCCTGCAGGAGCCCCTTCCTTTATTCCAATTTTCGAAGCCAGAGGCAGTTACACAAAATCTGCATTCCAGGCTGATGGATGAGCTGCCATCAAGCTGCTGTTGTTCTTGCAAATGTGATTGGGGACTTAAAGAGACAAAAAACTCCTGAAGGGTTTTAATGAGCAGCCAAAACCATGGGAAGGAGCCAAGAAACTGCCCCTCCTTACCTGGCTCTGCCAGGGAGAGGGTTGGGGGGTCTTGGGCAGGGCAGTGTTTGCCATTCCAGGGGCTGTTCCAAGGGCAGGTTCTTTGGTGGTTTGTGACCCTTCTCAGCTGCCTCTCATGTGAATGTCCCGTGGGTTCGTGGCCTCCCAGGGTGGGTGGGTTACTCCTTTGGTTTGCTGTGGAGAGATTCCACCATCACACCCCCAAACCCTTCCCCTGCACCACCCCAAGAGCCTCGTTTGCTTCTCCTGAGCCCTGAGCTGGGCAGACCATGGTCTGGTCTCCAGTTCTGTCACAGTCCCAGTTCCTCAGCAGGCACTGGGCAGGAGCTGCTGTTTGACCAAAAGGCTTTCTCTGACTTTGGCAATGTTTAAGGCACCCCAACATTTGGGTCCCTGAGAGCAGCCCAGCCCGGCTCTGGGCACAGAGCAGCCTCCTCCTCTCCATGCTCTTGTCACATCAGCCCTGGCTGTCCCTTGGCTTGTCCTGCCCAGCCCTCCCCACCTGAATTTCCAGCAGCAGCAGCTGCAGCAGCAGAGCAGGAGGTGCCATTTCCATGGCTACAGGAGAGGTGCTGGAGAGGCTCTTCCCCAGCTGCATCACAAGCACTGCCCACGAGAACCTCTCCTGCCAGCACAGCCCTGCCATGGCACCCACACCTGGGGCTGCAAACCCTTGCCAGGCTCCTCCTTCCTCACAGGCAGCAAGAAATGCCTTTTGGGCTCACGTTTCTAACCCCCCAGTTGATCATTTTTACAGCCAGGTGGGCAGAGACCACTCCAGAGCCCAGCTCTGCCTGCCTGGCTGGGCAGGGCTGCCCAACACTGCCCTTCCCATAGGACTGTGTGACCAGGACATGCCCAGCATCCCCTCAGTGTCCTGCTCCCCCTCTGGACTCCTTTGTGCCTCTTGAAACAACACTCTGTCACAAAGACAGTCCCTCTGTACTTCTGGCTGTCCCACAGGGTTATTTTGGGATGCTGGGAAGGAACTTTCCCCTCCATTGTCACTGTTTAGCTCGTGTTTTGCTTGTCTTCAACCTTCTGTCTGTCCTTTAAAGCCTAAGCCAGAAATATTCCCTCCCTCCAGGATCTGCACAAAACCAATCCATCATTCAGGGGAGCAAAGGAACCTTGTCATGCCATGGACCTTCTTCATGGGGTGCAAGTCCAGCCCATCGTGGTTTGTTTTTATTTCAGGTACAGAGCAGAGTCAGGGGGTGAGCTGAGAGGTGTCTTTGGGGACCTATTCCAAGGGGAGCAGCCCTGGCAGTAGGTTGGAGTCTCTGTGCAGCACTGGTTATGGTGGAAATGTGCCCTGCAGAGCCCCAGCCTTGTCTGCTCAGAGACTTCTGCCCCAGGTTCCCACAGAGCAGCACAGGGGGAGCAACTGGATGAGTAAAATTGTGTTTGAACATGAGGGAGGGAGAACACAACCCTTGGGGTAATTTATGAGGCACGTTTATAGCTGTTATTTATAGCTCTTGATGGGGGATTCACATTGTTCTCCACCATCTGACATTATTTGGCAGTTTAGTGGTGCCTGCAAAAAAAACCCCCAACCCCCAACCCCCCAAAACCCTCCTGCAGGACCACGTTTGTTGATTAATAATCTCAAAAGCTCAGGGTGTCAGCAGGTCCTCAGAAAGGCTGTCCCGGCTCTCCTCTAATAACTTATGGCTTAAAGGTACAAGGGCTTGATTAAAACTCTCATCACACTAAATCAGCAGTAGCTCAGGGAAAACAGGTCCTTTCCCTCCCCCTTCCAGAGAAACTTTACCCACTTGTGCTTTTCTGGCATTTGGGGTCACACACAAAAATCCTCCTTTGGTGCCAGCAGCAAAGCACTCACTGGGGGTGCAGAGCCCTGTCCATGGCAGGGCTTTTTCATCCACGTGCCTTCAGCGTTATTTTGGGAGAGATTGATGAATTCAGGTGCAGTAAAAATAGCCCACTGCAAACAAACAAATTCCTCTTGGGCTCACTGGAAGGGGGAAGAATGTCCATGTGCATGGCCATGACCTGGGGCCACTGGGAGGGTGGGCTGGGCTGGGCTGGGATCCCCAGAGGAGCTGGGGCTGCCCCATCCCTGGAGTGCCCAAGGTTGGAGCACCCTGGGCTGTGGGAGGTGTCCCTTGCCATGGCAGGGGTGGGATGAGAGGATCTTTAAGGTCCCTTCCAACCCAAACCTTTCCATGGTCCTATGGGAGGAGTTGGAGTGTCCTTGGCTGGGAGCAGCTCTTGATCCCAGCATTTCCCTGGCATCAGGCAGGACACACATCTGGAGATGAGCACAACAAACCTGTCCCTACATGGGCCCAACATCTGGATCTGATTTGAGGAGGGAATAAATGCTGCTTCCTCCAAGCCTCTGTGATGGAAGGGCCCCTTTCCCTGCTACCCCTGGAGAGATTTCTCAGTGTGTTCCTTAAAATATAAAATCTCAGGAGACTTTAAATTGACTGCTAAGCCCTGGTCAGAGTAGAGCCCCCTCATTAAGTCCCCTCTGAATCCATCAGGGAGGCTTTTTTGGAGGAAAGGACAAAACACAACCGGATTAGAGCAAAAGTGAGGGATAATAGTTCATTAGAGAGCCTGGGAAAGCTGGATGCTGCCACCAGGCAGGCTGGAGGGGCCAGCAGAGCAGAGGGCAGCAAAGCACAGCAGGGCTTTGCTCCATACTCAGATAATGTGGGACTGAAGGGCCCAGCTGGGCTGCTCCTCCAGGAGTTCCCATTTCTGTCTGACCAAAGAGCAGCAGGGAATGGCCCCGAAAGGAAGGACAAATCACAGCCCATGATGTGCCTTGTCCTTTCAGGTGTCACCCAGAACAAACCAGTCCAGGGCAGCAGCAGGAACTGGGAGCCTGAGTGTAGCAGACGTGAGGTTTGGATGTCATCCTGTCCCAGTCCAGCTCCCTGCTGCTTCTCCTCCCTGTCCCACAAACACCTCGTGCCACCAAGGTGCCATCCACCCCCAGAGCTCTCCCATGCTCCGTTTGTCTTTGTCCTGGAGGATTTATCAATAAACCAGGACATTTTCCTGCCTGGGTGATGTCATTAGGGGACAGGGATGCAGCAGTTTTCCTCGTGTTTTTGTAACAAAAATCTTGCAAGAATCTGTAGAGAAACCTGATGGGGAATTTCGAAAATGAAGTGAAAACCAGATTACATATACAGCCAATTTCGATTTGGAAAAAGAAGGTTATGTCAGATATAAATGAGCCAGCACCTGTCTCATGAAGGACAAAGTAAAATGTGGCAGGTTTTGGTGTTAAAAGCACAATAGATGCACAGATGCCAATGCCTGGATGCTCTGGGGAGGATGTGATGGGAACAGGAGGGAGAAACATGCTCAGGAAACTGAGAAAACCCAGCTCAAAGACAGGGATCTGGTGCCCTCCTCTGGAAGTGACTTTGGAGGACAGAAGCAAATACCTGGTGGGTTCAAGGAGCAGAAAAGTCTTTGGGGCAGGAATGCCTATTTGGACTTAGAATAATTACCAAGGGATTTTCAGCCCTTTGAGGCTTCCAGTCAGCACTGAAAGGCTCCCAGTAAAGCATCTGCCAAGGGTCAGTGGGTAATGGGTAAAATAAGCATTTCCCCTAATTACAGAGCAGTCCAGTGGCAACGTTTGCAGCTCTACAAGTAGAAGAGGAAGAGGAGAAGAATTAAAAAGAGGGAATGAACCTCCTGCAGATATCAGCCCCTGGAGAGGGGCACAGCTCAGTGCTGACCAGGATTAGTTTTGATTATTTTCAAGAAAGAAAATTATTTTCTTGCTCTGAGCGTGTGTTTTGGTTGGTTTTTAAGGGAAAACTTTTCCTGCTGTTGATAAAAACAATAGAGGGCAAAAAGCCTGTTGATGTTCCAGTTAAAGAGTAAGGAAGGAAAAACCTGCCATTTCTTCAGGTCTGCTTTACCTGTTTAGTGAAGGGACCACAAAGTCCATCCCATCCCACCCCTGCCATGGCAGGGACACCTCCCACCAGCCCAGGGTGCTCCAACCTGGCCTTGGACACTCCCAGGGATCCAGGG
>JAWWEE010000055.1:4205213-4246314 GCA_035221455.1 Xenops minutus | reverse complement strand
CCAGGAGAGCTGGAGAGGGACTTGGGACAAGGGATGGAGGGACAGGACACAGGGAATGGCTTCCCAGTGCCAGAGGGCAGGGATGGATGGGATATTGGGGAGGAATTCCTGGCTGTGAGAGTGGGGAGGGCTGGGGTGGAATTCCCAGAGGAGCTGTGGCTGCCCCTGGACCCTCAGGAGGTGACAGCTCTTCTCCCAGGGCACTGACTCACAGGCATCACCTCCTTCCTTGCTTCTCCTTTCACCCCCCAATTGCTCATCAATGTTAAGATCAGATCAGACCTGGATCAGGTCTTAGACAGAGCAGTCAGTGGGGCTGGCACAGACCCAGATCAGCACAGGTTGCTGAGGTGGCTCTCACTGCTGCCAGCATAAGGAATTGCCTGATTAAGAGGCTGCCAAAACACAGCTATTCCTGTGCAGCCCCAAACCTGGGCTGCCCCACTGCCCTCATTTCTCTCTGCCTTGGCCCCTCAGCACACACTGCATTTAGATTTGGCTGCTGATGATTCTTCCTGACCTCAAAACCCTCCATACTCTGTTCCAACAGCTTTGCTGAGTCCCTGGAATCTATTTCCTCAAGAAGAGGTTCCTTTTGTCCCAATTAGGTGCTGGAGGAAGAAATTAATAATATAATAAAACCAATGCTGATGTGCTTTAGCATCAGTGCATCTTTCACTGGGTTATTATTGTTGGGATAAGCTAATAAATCCTATATACAGCTACTCCCCAGCCCTGCTTGTTGGGATCTGATTGCACATATGCTAAATATCTAATTTAAGGTGCCAGGAGCCAAATAACTGCATGTCATTGGTGCCAGAGCCAGGATGCCCACGTCAATTAGAAGTCTTTTCATTAGCAGATAACCACAGCCTCTCCTCAACAGATGAAAAGGAAAAACCCTCTTAAGAGCCAGGCACAAAGCCCAGCTGTGCTTGGATTTGGGGGAAGGTCCCTGGGAGGGCTGAGCTGGTGGGTGCAGGGATGCAGCACCCAACACCTGAGCAGCTGGCAGGGCTCTGGCTCTCCCTGAGCCCTCCCCGTGACCCACTGCCACCCCAGTCACAGTGAAAGTGAAACCCAACCACCACCACCCCCAAATCCCACTGGTGTTCCTCCACTGAAACCCAACCACCACCACCCAAAATCCCACTGGTGTTCCTCCAGTGAAAACCAACCACCACCACCCAAAATCCTACTGGTGTTCTCCCAGTAAAACCCAAGCACCACCACCCAAAATCCTACTGGTGTTCCTCCAGTGAAAACCAACCACCACCACCCAAAATCCTACTGATGTTCTCCCAGTAAACCCAACCACCACCACCCAAAATCCTACTGGTGTTTTCCCAGTAAACCCCAATGACCACCACCCAAAATGCCACTGTTTTCCCACCCAGCTCCGACCCTCCCCATTCCATCTCTGCCCCCATTCCTTGGCTCTCCAGGCAGCCCCACCCCGAGGGCTGTGCCAGTAATTCCAGGGGCTCTTGTTCCCATTCCAGCAGTGACCTCTGCAAGGCAGGAGTTTTCAGGAATTTCAGATGCCCCTGCTTTGGCAAATACTGTTTTAAAGCAACTGGCCAAGGCACAGGTCGCTGTTGTCTGCAGGGAATTCCTCTGGGTCCACCTTCACCATCAGCACCTCCCAAGGCCCACAGGACCTTCCCTTCAGTCTCAGCCCAAACTCAGAGCTGAAGGCACCAGCCAAGGATGCAGCGACACACAACACCCATCACCTGGAGACACAGATGCACCTACTGAAACAACACCATTTTGTCTTTATTAGGAGTTCCCATGGTAATATAACACAGAGTTCTGAAGGAATAAAACACAAGACTTGGGGTGGGGGGGTGGTTTTGCCATTGAGACAATGGGCAAATATCAGTACTTCTCTTTGTCTACACACATGATCAGCTTTAGCACTTACAGCTCCTCCACTCATGGTTCACAATCACAAATCCAAGGGTTAAATCCAGCTAGTATTAAATCCTACTGTTTTTTTTTTTTTTAATTTTATTTTTAGAGCTTCAAGTCACTGCGGTTAATTAATTAAGTCATTGTCTTCTTTTTTTTTTTCTTTAAGCATTTACATATGACATTCATTAAACAGACACAAAGCGGACAAGCTCTCACAGGAAAAAACATGCTTACATAGCCTGCAAAAATCTTTTTTTTTTGTGATTTTTTTTCCTTTCCTTTTGAAGAACAAATTAAAACTCAAAAGTCATCATGAGTCAGTGAAGGAAAAAAAAAAAAGGAAGACTTAAGTGAATACTGAAGAGCCGCAAGTGTTTCGTAGAATTGAAACGGATCTGCAATTCTTTCTTTTTTTTCTCCCCAACTCGTTCAAATTGATTTTAACATACAGGTGACAAAAAAAGAAATTAAAAAAACAAATGAAAATAGCTGCAATATATATTAAGTTCACGGATTACTTAACAAACAAAGTGCAAACTCTTTATGCAAAACTAAAAGACCCAAGAGTTGAAACTAAATGCAAAATGCAAGGAGGAATATGGCAAAGTTTTCCTTAACTTTTGTGTTCAGAGGGGCCTAAAGGAATGAGGTGCTGCAGCTGGGAGGGTTTGGGTACCAGATCCTTTACAAATCCCAGCATTGATACTTCATAACAACAAATTTGGTATCTGTTTCTCAAAAACCTTCATATGTAGCTTTTTTTTCCTAAAAGAACCTGTAAACACCATTTAAGAAAACACTCACAGCTATGGAAAAACAAGGGAGGTGGCAAAGTACAAAGAGCAGAGAAAGCAGAAGATGCAGCCAAGTGCCAGGGCAGGCAGAGAGTGGAGGTGACGTGGGTGGCAAAGCTCTCTGTGCTCAGAGCCCATCCTTGGGAATGCCTTGGGAATGCCTTGGGAATGCTGGGGATCACTGGGAACCTCATGGGGCACATTTACTCTCCATGATCTGCAAACAAGAAGCCTCCAGGCCCAGGGCTGAAAGACCTTTGGTCCCTCGGGATGGTGCAATGCCCAGATCTCCTGCCTGCCCCAAAACCTGGGGCTCCTCCAGCCACACAGGGACCACTGATGGTGTCCCACTGAGGAATCTGAGGAAGGCTGGGCAAGGGCCAGGCCTTCCCAGGGATATGTGCACAGATTCCTGCAGGAATGAGAGGCTGGGACATCTCCCCAGACAGGAGATTCTCAGCTGCTCTGGGCCCAGAGCTCCCAGTTCCAACAGCTGGGCCTCTGGTCCCCGACTGGAATTGCCACAGATGCTCAGCCAACACCCCCTGACCACTCTCGGGGCGAGAGCTAAAGATCAGCTCTCACAAAGCTTTAAATAACCTCTCTCTGATGGCCAGGGAGGGGTTTCTGCTACAGAAGCCCTTCAGCCAGCGTGCTGCTCTCTGCCCTGCTCCTGGACATCCACCCCCAGGGACAACAGGCAAACTGAACAGCTGAAAACCTCTGGAGATGCTCCATCCCAGCTCCTCTGTTTGCACCAGCTCAAGACCTGGCAGGCTGAGGTGAAGAGCAGAGCTCATGGACCTGCTCCACGACCCACTGCAGCTCCATGGCAAGCGGTGGCTGGGATGATGCAACCAAGGGACACCTGAAGTACCAGGGTGGCAGTGACACTGGTGGGAGCCTGTGACTTGGATGAGGTTTGGGAAGAACAGGGAGATTATTCCCAGTTCTCAGATAAGGCTTCGTAAACACAGCGATACAAACATATCAAAAACACACACACACAAACATTAAAAAAAACAGCAAAAAAAGTCGCCTCGAGGACCCGAGTTGCAGCAAAATCCAGAAGAAAAAGAAACCAAGGAAATAAAGGAACCCAAGAGAACCCAAGTCCCCAAGGATTGTGGCTCACCCAGTGGCTGGGGTGATGTTCCCTGGGAATTCCTAGTGCTGGGTCCTGCTCCTCTCTCCTGGCAGCAGCAGCTCTCCAGTGCCCTCCGAGGTGGTGCTGGGGAACAGCTATGGGCAGGCTGGCACCCGTGTCCCTCCGTGCTGGCCTAACTATCCTGCTGCAACACAGAACCCTAAGGAATATCCAGTTTAAAACCCTTGAACTACTCTTCTGCTTGACATTTTAAAAAAAAAAAAAAAAAAAAGCTTTTTTTTTACATTTATTATTTATTTATTATTCTTTTTTTTTGTGTGTGTGTGTCTTAAAGGCAGCTCCCGGGAAATTCACTTTATCCTTCCTTTATTAAAAGAAAGATGCTGAATGGGACAGAGGCCACATATCTCAAATACCCTCTTTACATTTACTCTTGCATGTCAGAGGTGCCAAAACAGGGTTTATTTCTTTAAATGTGTAAGGGGGGAAGTGAGAGGGGGTGGTGAAGATGAGGAGGGGATCTGAGGGGACTGACAGAGGCGCTTTTACTTCAGCCCCCCCTCACTGGTTGCCCGCAGTAACTGTCACAGGCTCTAAAAGAATCAAGGAGGGTCTCCAGGTGCCCTGGCCCCCTGGTTTGCCTGGTGGGCACAGGAGGGAGGCTCCTTAGCCCAAGCTGGTGATGTTGGCACGTCCGCCCGGCGGTGCCACGATGCGCTGGGTCGTGCGGCGCGGGATGTTGTCGTCGATCTGTGCCCCTGGGGGAGAGAGAGAGAGAAAAGAGGGGTCACCAACTCTGGGGGTGCTCAAAAGCCCTGAGGATGTGGCACCTGGGGATGTGGTTTGGTGCTGGGCTTGCTATCTTAGGTGGCTTTTTCATAATTCTGTATGATCTGGAGGAAACGCTCTTATTGGCCCCCAGTGCCCAGATTCTGCTGCAAGCTGTTCTGTATCAACAATGTCTCTGCCCTGAGCACCTGAATGACCCAGCCCTGAATGCTTTTCTCTTACAGAGCCTTCTTAACCCCTTTATCTTGCCCTCCTTGCTCTGGAACAGCAGCTGAGAAATCAAAGCTGCCCCATCCCACGTCCACAGCTGGTCCCAGCTGGCAAAGCTCTGCTCAAGTTGGTGCCACCTTAAAAACAGATGTTGCCAACCTCGTAAAAAATGGAAAATTCTCACTTTTAAACACAAGGGCATGGAGTGACAGGACAAGGGGAAATTGCCTTAAGCTGAAGGAGGGCAGGGTTAGGTGGCATATTGGGAAGGAATCTTTCCCTGTGAGGGTGGGGAGGGGCTGGGATGGAATTCCCAGAGGAGCTGTGACTGCCCCATCCCTAGAAGCGTCCAAGGCCGGGTTGGATCAACCTGGGCTGGTGGAAGGTGTCCCTGCCCATGGCAGGGGTGGCACTGGATGGGCTTTGAGGTCCCTTCCAGCCCAGCCCACACTGGGATTCCACAGACACCCAGCTGAGCTCAGAGCCCAGCACACACTGGGGTGCTCAGCACTCCCACCATGGCACGAGAAGCAGCAGGACTTCATGACAGCTCCTGTGCTGCTCTTCTCCCCTCCTGAAGGGACCACACCTCCCAGCCAAACCCCCAGAGCCCCCAGAATGCCATACCAGACAAGCTGAAGCCAGACTGGTGCAGGTTCCTCACGGGGGGTGCCTGCTGCTTGGCAGGAGAGGTCTTGGCTGAGGACGCCGGCGTGACCGTCTTGGGTGTCACCGACACTTCGCACACGGGGCCGTCGTAGAGACCTCGGGGGACACCCCGCAGCTCGGCCAGCTGCAAACACAGGGGCAGGGAGCCCTTAGGGCAGGGCACAGCCCCAAACACATGGGGACAGGCAGCACTCAGGGCTGGGCACAGCCCCAAACAAACAGGGCAGGCAGCACTCAGGGCAGGGCACAGCCCCAAACACGCAGGGACAGGCAGCACTCAGGGCAGGGCACAGCCCCAAACACACAGGGACAGGCAGCACTCAGCCCCAAACACGCAGGGCAGGCAGCACTCAGGGCATGGCCCAACAGCTGCCCAGATGTGGCTCAGCCAGAGGCACACACTGCAAGGCTGGGGCTTGGTAAGAGGATTTGAACACACACATCATCTGCTCCACGCTGATCCCTGGGGAGCTGCTCCCTGTCTGTACAGAGGTTATAGCTACACCTAGTTTACAGCTCTATCTGTTTGATATCTCTGTTTTATAGCTCTATCTATTTTAGATCTGTATCTATTTGAGATCTGTATCTATTTTTATCTATATGTAAAACATGCTCTCTATATCTATACCTATTTTATATCTCTATTTTATATCTCTATAATCCTATGAATTACCACAGACCATGGACTGTGCTCTGGACTGCTGTGGCTCCAGCCCACAGGACACCCAGCCTGCCCTGCAGGTGCTGTCCTTTGATGACCCTCTCCCACCTGCCATGGCATTCAAGGCTCCTGGCAAGCTCATTCCTCATGTCCAACAAGCCAAGAGGGCTGAGCCAGGCAGGAGTGCCCAGAGGAGCCAGGCTGGCTTCCCATCCCCAGCCCCGGAGCTCTGCATTGGGTTAAATGCATTTATTCCAGTTGAGATGCTGCCCAATTGGATTTATAGGTCAGACATGTATTTCTGTGGGAGAGCAGAACACAACAGCAACCAGGGATCTGTTCTCCACTGTGCCTGGAATTTTGGTAACTTGCAATTTCTTCAGAAGAACAATTAAGGAAAGATCACTTGCAAGGAATGGAAGGATTCCCCATGGCCAGCAGGACCAACACAGCTCTGGCTCTGTCCAGGAGAGGGCAACACTTCAAACATCATAGTCATTTCTCCTCAGAGATCTGACTTCATCTAGAAATAAACCTCTTAAATTCTCAGCAATAAGCTGCAGCTGAGCTCAGTGTCATCTCCCCTGTCAGACACATCCAAAGACACTTTTGAATGGGTGTATTTTACAGAATCCCTTCCCAACAGTTTCAGCCTCTTCAAAATAGAAAATTCTCCCTTTTAAGCAGTCAGTAGGCTGTGCCTGTGACTCATCAGTCACCAGACAAGAGCATCTGATCATACCTGACACAAGGGAAAGCAGCAGCATGTATCTGTAACAATAAATTAGAAATCTAAAGCATTGCTGGATGGTTTGATATATAAATGCTACTGATAACCTCTCTTGGTACCTCTGTGGCAGGTTATTAACATGTCCAAGCTGGAGGGTTCCTGGACACATGCTCTGTCTGGGTGTCCCAGGACAGAGAACCAAAGAAAAATAGTATTATTTTTAAAATATTACTAAAATATCACTATATTTAATATTATACTTTTTAATTTTATTACAAACACTATTAGGGAGAACATTTGCAGCAAACCCAAGCTCAACCCAAAGCATATTCCTGCCATGACTCGAGTGACTAGCAAACCCCAAAG
The DNA here is from genome assembly GCA_035221455.1 of Xenops minutus. Taxonomy (NCBI): domain Eukaryota; kingdom Metazoa; phylum Chordata; class Aves; order Passeriformes; family Furnariidae; genus Xenops; species Xenops minutus. The sequence goes on along the minus strand of JAWWEE010000055.1, from coordinate 4,239,070 downwards.
AGCACTGAGAGGGACGTGTCTCCTGCCCAGGGAACATCCCTGTGGGGCAGGAGCGTGGCCTGAGCCAGGGGCCAGCAGCTCTGGCAGCCCTGCAGGTGAGTGGGGAGGGAAGGGACGAGCAGCCCCCGTGGCACTCACCCTGCTCCGGGCTTTGATGCGCTTGTACACGAAGTCTGGGAAGGGTTTCCTGGGGATGTACCTGCCCGAGCCCTCGGTGACGTGCAGGTTGCCATCCTCCAGCACGATCTTGCCCTGGCTGATCACCACCAGGGGGGAGCCACGGCACTCCATGCCCTCGAAGATGTTGTACTCCAGAGACTGCAACACACGGGAGCAGCGGGTCAGGCAAGCACGTCACCCCTCATTAGCAATCACCAGCCACGCTAATTGCCAGAATCTTTAGGGCAGGTGGAGGCAAACGCAACAGCTTTTACTTGTGATTTATAGGATTCAATAAAGGCTGGCCTTCATCAGCCTCTATTAAGGATTAATACAACATCTCCACTGAAACAAGATTCATAAAGAATCCCAGACTGGTTTGGGTTGGAGGGGACCTTAAAACTCATCTCATCCCACCCTTTGCCAAGGGCAGGGGCACCTTCCACTAGCCCAGGTTGCTCCAACATGGCCTTGGACACTTCCAGGGATGGGGCAGCCACATGGCAAGAGGAAAACCAGCTTCAAATGGGAGCATCTCAGAGTTCAAATGCATTCAGGCACCTCTCTCTGAGAACTGGGGGGGATTTAGGAGCCAAATAAAGCTTTATCTAAGCTTCATATTAAAAATAGTGGTAATTGTGAAAATCTGTAATTCAAACCAGCCTTTTGGCTGATGGGTCAGGGACCAGGACAATCTTGTTTTACTCTAATGGGATTGCTCATCCTCAATTAACAGGATTGGAAACATTACCCCAAGGAAAAAAGGCAAGTTTCAAAGGAATCACTGTAAATGTCACAGCCATGGAGCTCCTGGAAGGAGAGGCACTGCAACCATGTCATTTGGGGACTGTTACTCTAGTGACCATCTGAGTCAAACCCAGGGCTTTCTTGCTGAGTTAATGATGGAGTTTGCCCTTGAAGTGTGTTATAATATGGGCAGGCTTGACTGCAGCCTTACAATGAGGCAGGACAGTGGTCAAACCAACCCTGAACCGGGGCCAGGCTGAAAATTCTCGTGGTGGCAAAGGAGGAGGCTTGGTTGGGAGCTTATGGATTAGGCTGGTTCCAAAAACAACACCCTGTCCCTCTCCAGCTCCCAATACTTCCTTGCCAGAGAGTGGCAAGAGCAGTGTGAATTCTTGGAAAATATCTGTAAGTTGCTCGAACATTTAAAAAAGTAACAATCCTGCAATGCCACATAATCACTGGGGCTCCCTGAGCCACAGCACCAGCCTCGCTGTCAAAGGGCCTTTTGTTCCAGGCTTCAGCAGCCCAGGGTGCCTGGACTCCAAAGGCATCACTTGCACCAGTTTTTGCTCTAACAAAAACCACTTGTGAGAGACACAAAAATAGAGAATTATTAAGATTGGAAAGGATCTCCAAGGTCACAGAGTCCAACCTGTGCCTGACCCCCACCTTGTCCCCCAGCCCAGAGCTCTGAGTGCCAGGGCCAGGCATTCCTTGGACACCTCCAGGGGTAGGGACTCCACTGCCAACGTTTAACAACCCTTCCCATGAAGAAATTCCTCCTGATGAACCTCTCCAGACCCTTCAGGTGTGATGCCAGATACAAGAGGTGATGCAGTACCAGGGCAAGAGGTCAGAGGTGGGTTTGTAAAAAATAAAGCTGTGATTTCTCAGACAGCCCTTCAAGCTCTTGGAAACAAGACCCTCCATCCTCCATGGTGTTGGCACAGTTGAAGGATGCAGCCTTTGGCCACAGCTGACCACTCAGTGTTGTCAGAGTTTTGGGGGACGTGCAGACAAAAGTATTTCTGAATGGAGTTTGTTCTCCTTCAGCCTCACCCAGATCCACCTCAGAATTACTGAGTCAATCCTGACTGCACTGGGGCATATCCACAAAAGAGAAAGTCTCTGAGTTCTGTGTTAGGCCATTTAAAGAGCTCAAGTCCTTTCCTAAAGACAACAGCTGTTAAATAGCAATGGTTTTCAAGCACTCCACCCCACCAAACTCCTTCCAGCTCTCTGAGCCATTCCTGACCCCAGACCCAGGCTCAGACCACTAAATTTGGCACCTAAAAGCAGAGACTCCCGGGGCTCCCTCTTCTCAGTCATTCCTGTCCAGACTGGAAGGAGTCTGGAAGCACCTCCAAGGTGGCTGAAGTGACCAGACTCCTGGAATTGCTGTCAGAAGGGTAAGCAGAGGCAGGATGAAGCCAGGCCATCTGTGACCAATTCTGACACTCAGTTAAGTCACAGGGAAGTGAACCAAACCTTTTTTAAAAAAACCTGTTTCTTTGTGAATGTGCCCAGGGATGCAAGTGTGGAAGGAAATTTTGCTCCTTCAGCTCCAGAGTGAATGAAAGCATTCACGGGGAAAAAAGGAACAAGGAGGTTTTTTCCAGGGAAACATTCCATAGGTTCATGGCCAGCAGGGAAACAAGTAGTCAACAGATGCAAACAGTGGCTGCTTTCTCTGAGACAGGGCTCCAATGTCACGGGGAGGCTCCAACCAGCCCTTTGCCCTGGGAATACTCTGCAGATTCCCACAGGCTGGGACAGCTTTTGCTCTGCAGGATTCAGGTATAAGGTGTGGGATGCAGCCACCAGGGCCTCTGAGTGCCACCACAACGTGGCAGAAGAACCAAGGGGAAGGTCTGGCTAGTTTGGACCCTCCATGTGCCAATTAACATGGGGAGGATCACATAATTATGACTCCACACATCAGTACACAGTGTAAATCCACTCAGCCCCTGGATCTGGGTCAGATCTCCAGCAAAGGTGTCCATGAGCAGACAAAGCTTCACAGACCCCCAACTAGAAAAGGGATGAATTTTTTTTAGAAAAGGAAAAAGCTCCCTTTCCCACTGCCAGTGAGCCTGGAGGTCATAAACAACACACTGTCATAAGAGGCCTTTTGATATTTTAAAGACTTAAAGAGCTTTGTGTGTGCTCAGATCCAAGCACCCAAGACTCAGAAGGAGCAGACAAGCTCTTTGCTCCAGGGGCATCTCTGGGGATCCACGTGATTTCAGATTTGTGCTCCTGCTGCTCACAGAACTGAGTGTGAGAGCCCAGAGGGGTTCCTGGCAGCACAGCCTGGCCCCGAGGAAGAGGAGGAAAGGGCAGCAGGGCTCCCAGTGCAGGGAACATCCTTACTATGTTGTGAGTCTTGGCAGAGATTGTCTTGACACTGTCAGGGTCCCAGATAACCAGGTCGGCGTCCGAGCCCACGGCGATGCGGCCCTTCCGTGGGTACAGGTTGAAGATTTTGGCTGCATTTGTGCTGGTCACAGCCACAAACTGGTTCTCATCCATCTTGCCAGTCACCTGGGGAAAGACCAGAGGAGCCACTGCATGAGCAAGGTGAGGGCCACTCCAAAAAGGAGCAAAAACCTCGAGTGGAAGGACTGTAATGAGTGACTGGGGGGGATAATAACAAACTCCTGCAGCTCTTGCACCTCTAAATGGAGAGCTGAAACCTAAACCTGTGACATACCACAGCCTTATCCCAGATGATGGACATCCTCTCCTCAGTGCCATTGGTTCCCTCAGGGATCAGGGTGAAGTTGTCCTTCCCAACAGCCTTCTGAGCAGTGTTGAAGGTGCAGTGGGCACTACCAGTCACTTGGAGGTCTCCACTGGAAAGGACAACAGGAGGTGTTTAAGGTATTTTATTGGCACAGCTTTGCTCCTGAAGGTGAAACAGCTCTGTGCCTGCTGGCAACAAGTCTTTATTTTATCACCCTCTTGCCTCCCAGCTGCATGAACAGAGAGCTCTACTCACCAGGACAGCAGTGAGTTGAGAAAATCAGGAGTGGTTGGGTCAGGACTCAGTGGTGGGGATGTCACAAAAGCTGCTGCCTTTGCCCAGTTCTTGCTCCAGTAATGGGATCCATCAGTCCCCAAGCTGGCTGTGATGGGCTCTCCATACACCACAGTGCCTACAAGACAAACCCACCATGAGCACCAAGAAAAGGGCACCTCCAGCCTGGATCCAGGCAAAAAGCATCATCCTTCTGAGAAAGGACAGGGTGGGGAAGCTGTGCCACCATCACACACTGCAAGATTTGAAGTAGTAATAAAGGTACTGCTACTGATCAGAGCCTGGGGCAGCAAAATGTGCACAATCCTTTACACAATGGCTGAGGTTGGCACTGATTCACTGGGCTTGAAAGGGTCAGTGTAAGCATTCACCTTGGGACCCTGTCTGTGCCCTCCCCACCTGTGCATCCTTCCTGCCCACTAACATTCCTGGAACCACATGAAGGAGCAGCCCATCCTCAAGGCCAGGATCCTCTGGAATGCACCATCTGCACACCAAGCACATGCAAGATGCTGCAGCTTCAAAAGCAGCACAGGCTGGCAGCCCCAGGGGGCTGCTCCCCAAATGCCCCCTCCCCAGTGTGTTCTGTGCCCACCCACCTGCCTGCTGGGCACAGCCACCCGTGTCTGTATCTGCCTGCAAAGACACCAACCCTGAGCACTTCACAAAGATGGGCAAAGGCAAGCCCAGCACTGGCAGCAGGGTCTCACCCCTCCCCAGGCCGGGTGGAAATATGAGATATTTATTTCACTGTATTGTCAGAGCTACTGCTATGTCTGTGGGGTCCCCAGATAGCTGGGAAAGAGTCCATTAGCTGAGGCCAAATGATGAAGTGGCTTCAAGCTGCTGCCAGAGCCCCACTGGCACAGGAGGTGCAGGAACAGCCTCTGTCAGAGGGTTTCCAGCAGCAGAGGAGGAGCTCCCTGCCATCAGTGGCCACAAATAGGGTTCTGAAATCACAATAAAGCAAAACACACGCTGGCTATTAACGGGAGGCCTGTTGTGGGCCAGCACATTGGGGGGATTGTTCTGCAGGGAGTGATGTTTTGAGCTCCCAGATTTTCCAGCAACAGAGTCTGCAGGGAATCTCCTCCATACAAAAAGCCACTGGGAACATCTGGCTTTAAATAACATGCGTTCTTTTCCATTCAGCAAATCAATTCTGGTTTGTTTTCGCCTTGGACAGTCTTCAGTTATGTTTCCTCTGTTGCCTGGGAGGGCAAGGCTTGTGTGTGTGGCCCTCCTGAGCTACTGCACAGCATTTAAGCTGAATTATTTAAATAAAGGAACAGAGAATGGTGTACCATCTATACCCCAAATTCTCCTTATAAGGAGAAAATGCAATTTGAGCGAGAACTGTGTGTTCCAGTTCGGGATGGAAGTGCAGTGAGTGCTGTGGATCATTCATCTGGGACAAGCCCAGCACCTTTCACAGGCAGGATAACACCCCCCAGGCCAGGCTGTGTGTTATGGCTTCTGTGATCCAAGTGTGTGGTCCCTCATCCCAGTGCCCCTCTCTCCTTGCAGCTGGTGGTCTCAGGGGACAGCCAGCACAGCAAGGTGTTTCTGTGGATGCTCCACCTCTGGGGTGCATATTCCTCCAGTGTTTTATGTGGAAAAGGGCAGGGATGTTCCCCTGGCTCACAGGGTTCAGCTGCACAAGGACATCCAGGTGTTTCCCAGGGTGATCAACATCCAGCCCCTTTGCTGTGCCAACACATCTGCCTTCAGCACAACCCCCACCAATGGAATGGGGAGAGGAAGGGTTATCCCAAAACCCTTGAGCTGATCCAGGCCATGAGGGCACAGAGATGCCTTGGGAATCAGTCCTCCTCACCAGAACTCATTTAACAGCAATCACAGGACCAGAATCCTCCCGAGCCAATGCACAGACACAAATCTGTTTGCTGCAGTAGGAAATCAGCTCTTCTCACACCAAACACCCAGATGGAAAGTGATGTCATTTGTATATCCATCCAGGCTTATTTGGACTGCATCAAATTAAATCCAAGCCTTGTGAGGAAAGAAGGGGGCAAATCATCCATCCCTCCTGCTTACTCACCCACCCAGAGCTGCTTTAAATAGAAATGAGGGGTTTAGTCACAGGATAAAGCAGGAGACAGGCACTCATTGTGGGTAACCCTCGCTCCTCGAGGGCAAGGCAGCAGGGTCAGGGCTCCTGCAGCACCCAGAGCAGCTCAGCTCCCTCTCACAAACCCTGGCCACATCTGCAGCAGCACCCACAGCACGCCTGAGTGTTGCTTCTGCAGCAGAGTGATCCCAGGGGATTGCAACTCCCAGCCTAACCCAGCCTGCTGATCCCAATTTCCTGTTTGGATGTCAGGCTGGCAGTCAGAGCACATGAGGATGTAGCTATTCCACAAGCAAGGAGCACAGGGGGAAGCAGGAACTGGGACTTCTCTGGCTACTCCAACTAAATCCAACAGGGCTGGTGAGTCAACACCTCTGTGAGGGCTCCTGGAGTCACTTCTGACCCCAGGAAGATCAGCAGAAAGCACCAAGGAGAAACCACAGCAGCTGGAAGTTGCAGTCTCCAGGGGATTCACTAATGCAGACAGCGTGGAATGGCTCTGGCTAACAGGAAGGCTCAGTGTGGGAGGATGAGTGTGACCAGAGAGGCTGGGGATGAGCACAAGAAACAGCTCCTGGCTCTGACACGACCCCTGAAGCCTTGTCTGTGGGAGAAGAGACAGAAGCAGTTGCTTGGGACCTTTAAAAACAGAGCCTGGACGGCAACACTGGAAAAAGAAACCTTTCCTGTGGGGATGAAGCTGCTGTTGGCAGGGAGCTGCAGTGCATGAGCTCAGAGGGAAATAACTTACCCTTTTTCCTGGCTTGAGCAATGACATCAGCAGCGCTTTTGCTCATCACCTTGGTGATATAAAGGGGGCAGTTGGTCTGGTTGGCAATGGTGATTGCCCTGTTCACAGCCTCTGCCTCCACCTGAGGAACAAAGGCAGGTTAGGGACACCCCACACACCTCAGGCACCCTCAGAGGGTCACAGCCCCCACAGTCACAGGAAACAGGCCCTTCCCAGCTCTGCAAGTCTCTACATTCCAATGTACAGGGTAATCACAGCAATTAAACGACATCAAGCTGCACTCCCCTCTCATTACCACCTTTCCTCCCAGGCTGCTTCAGCTTCCCTGCCAGCAGACTGAGTCTGACCTGAACCAACACTCCAGGTACTCAAGGTCAGAATGATTAAGCCCCTTCTTTAACCCAGACACAAATAAGCAACTAAAGGTTGACTCAGCAGAACTGCTCCTGTCCCAGCCCCCAGAACAGGGAGATGCTGCACCACACACTCTGGAAAGCCACGTTTGCAAACAAACCTCCTAAATTGTACCCTCCACTACAATCCCTGGCCTGGGATCTGACAGAGTGTGAACCACCCAATAAATCTACTCCTTTCCCGTGCTTGTGGACAGAGATTAAACCTCAGCAAAAAGGAGGGTCACCTTGGAACTGCAGCCTCAGGACCATCAGCATCACTCTGCAGCTTTTCAGGGATCACACATCCTAATCAAGGGATCCACATGAGGGATTTAGCAGCAGGGTGATGCTCGTGGTGCCTAATGCCATGGAGAGCAGAGCCTGCAAACAACAGGGCAACAAACCCAGAGCAATCCAGCACCTGATTCCCCAGTGCAGGAGGCTCCCAGCACCTCCCGTGGACTCCGGTGGGGCTGGTTGGGAAAATCTGCTCTCCAGTGGCTTTACTGCAGCCCAAGCCCCACAAAGCACCATCATCATCAGTCCCACAACCACAACAGGTTGTGGACTCCCCATCCCTGGGAGTTCCCAAGGCCAGGTTGGATGGGGCTTGGAGCAACCTGGGCTGGTGGGAGGTGTCCCTGCCCATGGCAGGGGTGACACTGGGTGGGCTTCAAGGTCCCTTCCAAGCCAAACCATTCCATGATTCTGTGACTGCTGGCTCCTCACACTGTGCTTGGAGATAAAAACCACCTGGAAAAGAACCACCAGCTCAGGGGACTTTGCTCTGGCCAGACTGATGTCCAGGGGTCCAGCACAGCTCTGCTCACACTGGCAAAGCCACCACTGGCACCCAGGCCCTGTTTGCAGCTGGACTGCTCAAAAAACCCACCAGGACAACAGCTGGGAGCCTTTAAAAGCAAACCAGCCCCCCAGAGCCATCCTGGGGTCCCTGGGGTTACAACCCCAGCCTGTCCCCAGGCCAGGGGGGTGACTGACCCCCAGGCAGGGGTGAACACCAGGGGGTATTTGCTGGCCCAGCTGCCCCAAGCAAATGGAAAAGGCTGTGAAGGGAGTGGGTTTGTGCCAGGAGGTTTGACTCAGGCTGTCACAGCCAGCAGCACTCAGGGGCTGGAAGCAGAGCCAAGAAAAGCACAGTTGTCCCTTCTGAGAGACAAGGAGGGCACTCAGACAGCCAGAGCTCCCAGGGCATGGCATCTGTTACCAAACCCCCATTAAAGCAAGCACCTGGAAGTCACATTTCCACCCTGTGCCTCAGTTTCCCCCACATGCAAAGCAGGGATAAAACAACACACACCCCCAGACTTTGGACCAAAAGGCATTTGAGCAACTGCAAAGCAGCAGGAGAATATTTTGTGCACAGAAGAGAACAAGGCTGCTGAATTCCTGCCTTGTGCCCAGATGCTATGGTGACAGGCACATAACAATAACCCAAGGACTAGTCCAAAGGGGAATGTTTGCAATTACCAGGATGCACTGGAAGCCCTAGCACAGCAGTTCTCTAGGACTGGGGGGAGAAAAAAGACAGACATTTCCTGGAGCCCTTGGACTGCTTGTGCTTTCAGCGTTTTTGTGGCTAAAATAAAAACAAAAAAAGGATGGATCACTCTGAAAATTATCAGAGAATGATCTGAGCTGTGAGGGGGAGTTTTCCAGAAAGTCATGGGTGAGGCTGACTTGGGATGGTGGGTCTTAATTCAGGCTCTGTTTGGGGGCTGGACCAACGTGCTGAGCACTGTCACCTTGGCTCAGCCCAGGTGAGTGAGCTGAGCTAAAGCCCTGAGAGAAGGAAGCTTAAGCCTTAATTCATTAATTCCTGCCTCCTGCCAACCTGGGAATTCACATGTGCACACTCCAAGACACAAACACACGTGGCCAGACCCTGGATTCCTCACTCTGGTGTCATTCCTGCTGAAATGAGAGGGAGTTTTGGTTTAATAATGAGTATTTCAGACTTGCTCAACTACTCCTGCTAGTCTGAATGAAGCAGCTTTTCAGTCAGATGACAACCATCACAGAGTCCTTAGGATGGGCTTTCATCCCTTGAGGGGCAGCAAGAAAAGCCAACTCCAGTGGCAAGAGCAGCCCAGAGGGACAGGACAAACATCCCCTCGTGGTGAAGTCACCAGGATCAGGGCTGTGCTGCCAGCCCTGCCATGTGGCCTCTCTCAGCAGCCAGCCTGGAGGGAGCTGGGTGTTTTCAAAGGCACACAGTCACTCCCGTGCCGAGAGAGGGAGGGGAGGCAACCAGATGACATCGTTTCCTGCCCTGTTTCCTATGACTTCCAAGGAGGAGAATTTGGGATGCAAAGCTTCCCAGCCCTGAGCAGAGCACAGCTGAGCTCAGCTGCACTGAGAGGCTTTGCTGCTCCTCAGCTGGGGCAGCCACGTGTGCTGGGGCAGCTGTGCTGAGGGACAGCAGTCCTGTCAGCCCAAAAGCAGGGCAACACTCACAGCTCCCACCTGAGAGCTGCTGCTCCCCAAGGCTCAGCAGCCACACAAGGCTTGGCTAGACTGGGGTCCACATTAAGGCAGGAGCAGCCTTCCTCTGAAGCCAACACGAGTTTAGGGGTGCTCCCAAGTGTCAGATGAGCATCTGCTCCCACACTCCTGATGCAAGCCCAAAAATGTATTAAAAAAGAAACAAAATGCAGGGCTGGGTGACTGGAAAGCTCCGTGCAAGTGTTCCCTCTGAAATTCAGGAAGCAAGCTCCCAGCTCCTGGAGCCCCACATGAATTCTGGCATACTGTCCAAGTGGAGCATTTCCCCCCCAGTGATTTATATTCCTGCTGAAATGCCTCTGGATGCTGCAACCAAGGGGAGGAAATGCAGAGGGAGCATGAGGGGCACGTGTGGATGATCTCAGAGCCCCAGCCTGCAGCTGCCACATCTGGCAGGCAGCAAAGCCCCAGGAACTTGGAGGAACAAAAAGAACTGCTTGTACAGAACAGATGGAGCCCACAAACCCGGAATGCCACGGTGAGGTGGCCAGCTCAGAGACACTGAAAGGCTGGAAAGGAAGAATGCAATGGCAACTGACCTCAAAGCAAAGTTTTAAGGCTCTTTCTTACCCCTGAGACTTATTTCAAAGACTTAGAAGGATTGGGGTACTTGTCCCTAGAGAAATCAAAGGGGAAATATGAAGGTTAACTATTAAAGCAATGGGCTGAGACCTGAGCTTTCTCTCCCCTCTCTGGGACATCCTTTCTGTGCCTTCAGCAAACCACTTAATCCCTTGGTGTAAAAAAAACTCCACCACTGGTAAAATTTCATCAAAATATCAAATATTACAGTAATGGAAGCTAAGACAGTGTCAGGATTTGGGCATGTATTAAAAATTCCTGCTGATTCACTGGAAGTCTGATAGAGATTATTTCCACTAATGAACAGAAAGAGAAGAGCTTTTTCCAGGTTAGTCCCTGGAAGTGTCTTAGCCTTTCCCTCAGCCCTTGCAGCAACAACATTTACAGTCAGGATGGAATCCTCTTTCCAGCCACATTCATCCCAATAGATGCAGAGATGTTATAATTTGGAGGAGTAAATGCAAAGACAGGGAGGTCCTCACCTCTTCAGGTCTGCTCAACACATGCCCTTCAGGACCTGTGATCCCCAGTTCCAGGATCCTTTGCTGCTCCTAAAGGAGAGAAAAAAGGGCAGGAAAAAGATTTAAGGCAACAGGCAGTTTCTGCAGCAGCACACACAGCTGCTGGAAAGGGGGACAAGTGAGATCCTAAGCATCTGTGCTGGGGAAAATCACATGGGGCTTTACATAAAGGCCCTGCAAACAGAGCCCTGTCCAACTTCCCTTGCTGAGGAAAACCAGAACTCACAAACCCCTCGCTGATTTGTTCACAGGAGGTCAAGGAAACCTTTTATTTGGATTTGCTTCACACTGGGTTCGTAGCCCCTCGCCTTTCAGGACTCATTTGTGTCTATAAAATCATCTCTAGGATGTGGCAAAACAGTATCTCAGGAAAAAGAATCCTCCTGCAGCTGCAGACAAGTGAGCTCAGAGACTCAGGTGGGCTCTCTCCTAGTCAGACAGCACAGAAATCCCCTGCATGTTTGAGATGTGGTGCAGAAAATGAGCTGGAGGCCAGAGCAGATCCAGACACACCTCACATTTCTGCTTTGCTGGGTCAGGGCTGCAGAGATGCCAACCATCAGCACCCCAGGTACTGGATGATGTCCCTCCCCACTCCCCCTCTCCTTATTTACTGGAGGACATTTTACTGCACACAGTGACAGTGACACCCTGACCCCTGTGGGGAGGAAGGCACAGATGTGTCCTGTATCCCCCACAACAACCTGCTTTATCAGTGACAAAGGGTATAAAACCCACTGTCCAGCTCTGCTCACACAGCTCTGCCACGTGTTTAAAAGTCGAGGGGAGTGTTTGCAAAGCAGGAATGAGAATGTGAAGCCCTCCCAGCAGTGAATAATGCCCAGGATAAACAGGCCATACCTCAGCAATGATGTCACCGTTCTCAGCGTGCACTTGGGCTGTGGCGCCGATGTCCCGGATCACACTCAGGACCTCGTAGATCTGGCAGACAGAAAACACCCTTTATTCCAGTGGGAACACCCCAGCTGGGCAGTCTGTGCCCCAGGCTCCCTCAGCAGAGAGCATTTTGCAGAATGGAGAAGAGGAAGGGAAGAATTAAGGTGTGGCAGATGTGGTGGGCTGGGTATGCCCCATTTTCGTGCCTCTCACTGCATTTTCTCATCTGTCCAGCTGGATGTCACTGATGTGGCAAAGAAGGGCTGTCCAGGGGGTTTGGAATATTTGCCACACTGGAGGAGGAAATAACAACAGCACAAGCCCACAGCTGGAGGGATTTTAAGAATTCACAGAGTGGTACCTGTTTCATGCCCTCGTTTACTGGTGCCTGGCATGGAAAACATCCCATCAATGTGAGTGTGTGTGCTGGTGCTCCATGAAAACCAATGTCTGGAGTAGGAGCAGTGTGAATTCCCACTCCAGCAGCCACTTGGAGAGGGCTGAGGTCAGTAACCCACAGCTGGCGCCCTCAATGGTCCCTCATTAAGATGTTTCCAGAGTCATCAGAGATAACAGTGACACTCCAGCACCTCCTACACTGCTCCAAACAACTCCCAGGCATTCCTCTCCTCCCACATTTTTAGGAATATCAACTGCCACCCCCCCATTAAATGGGCCCAAACGTACCCACAAGAATAGCCAACAGCAGGGAAATTCCTTTTTTAAGAAACCATCTCAGGACCAGGCTCAGTTTCAGCTTATAAACAGAATAATTTGCCCAGAGATCTCTGTGCAGAGGCATAAAGCAGCAATTCATAAAACTGCCACTGCTCCCACCCCACAGGAGCTGCAGTCAAACCTCAGACCTCTCCAAAGGAGGGGTTTGCTATTACTTTCCCCAGCCAAGCCTTTCAGGGTTTGCTGTTGGTTTCCATTTTTAATTAAAAATATAATCTTCCAGCCAGAGCTCTGGGTACTGTTGCAAATCTGACGTTCTGTTACACACATGAAGACTGGAACCAGAAGAGAATGTCAGATCCCAGTACACTGAATTTAAACACTTTCCTGTGCTTGCAGTGAGAGAAGCAAAGCCTTCCTACCTGAGAGTCACTGAGCTGGAAACGATCTTTGAAAGCCATGTACACCAAGAAGGAGTTCACACCTGGGACAAAGAGAGCACAGGTGAAGCCCCAAAACACAGCCCCTCCACGAGCCCCCAGTGCCTGGAGGGAGGCACATCAGTGACTTGAAGCTGCTGTGGACTGTGGGCACCCAGGACAGGTCACAGCACCCATGCACTGCCCCAAGGATGAGCACGGGGCAGGCTGGGCACAGCCATGGGGACAGTGAAACTCCTGAAAGGAGAATGTCCCTGTGGGTGCAGCCCTGCAGAAGGGTGAGTGAAAATACAAGCAAAATGCACCCCACAGAAAAGCAGAGCCTGGGGCTGGCTGGCTGATCCCCCACGCCCTCTGGAATGGGAATGCTGTGTCTGTGCCACGTGTTTGTGCTGACCCAGACACAGGGAGTGCTCCTAAGTCAACTCTGCCTCTCCTGCCTTCAGAGCCAGTAAAAACTCTTGCCCAGCACATGTGGAAAGCACTCAATAGGATGTGAAATGATGGGTTTGTAAACTACAAACAGGAGGGAAAATTACTCCAGCCTAAGGATGAAACGCCAAGGAAATTAAAGAGGGGAAAAACCTATGAGGTCATTTTATTCTGCTTTTCACTTTCAGCAGCCAGAGCTGGATTGTTCCTTCTGGGCCTGATACTTCCCTTTTTGTAAGAGTTTAAAGGCTGCAATTATCACCTGGCTGCACTAAGGAACTCAAAGGGCCTCCACTGGACAGAAGTGCTCCTCTGCCTGGAAAATCAGCTGCAGTGACACCAGTGCACCCCATCCCCTGAGCCCCTGCACCACCAACTGCCCACACCTTCACCAGGAGCCAGAATGGGCCCCAAACACCTTTACTGGGGCATAAAATACTTCACAAGAAAAATAAAACAAGGAAGGGAAAGGCTTCCCTGAACTTACCATGATCTTTAACCAGAGCTTCCATCTCCTCCTGCACACCTTTATGCCACTCAGTGATATCCACGTGCAGGGAGTAGTCACAGCAGGATTTGCTGTCTGCCCATTCTCTCCACTGGTCAAACGCTGTCAGCAAACTGGTCCCTGGCTCGGGAACCACATGGTCAACTGGGAAAGACAAGCAAAGACTGGTAAATGGCTGGCACAGAAGCTTTCCTGGGTGCCTCAGATGCTCATGGCTTTGCTGAGCTTGGCGTAAAAACAAGACATCCATCCCCTACCCCTTAGAACATTTGAGTCTGAAATTTCTAACTGAGAATGCAGCCAGGAAAATGATGGAGCAGGAGCTGAAGAGTTGTTAGTACAGCCTGTTTACTGCAATTGGTGCTGCACAATCCAACCAGCAACACCCTCCAGAGACAAGTGAGGACCAGAAAAAGCAGGACCAACATTCTGTCCTGGCTGGAGAGACATCTCCTGACAACAAGAAGGTCCTGCTGCCTCTGCATCTGCTCAGTTTGATCTTTGCTCCAGACTAACATACCAGGTCCAGCAGCAACTGGGTTCAGAAGCAGCTGCAGATGCAGAGCAGCCTCAAAGGGTAACACAAGAGACTTGGAGCTGAAGGTTTATGTTCCTGTTTTTCATTTGAGCACAGGGGATCTCTGAGATCTTCACTAGGCACAGGGAAATAAAAGAAGCAAGTCAGCATCTCCAACACTGAAGTGCTGCTGTGAGTAGGAAAAGCTGTGGGGCTTCAGGGGTCACTGCTGGGGAGGAGAGAGGACCTGGCTTGATTCTACATCAAAACACACTGAAAAATAAAGAGTTGCTTCAATTATCAGCAGAGAAACTCAAGGGGTTTATTTTTAACTTCATGGTGAGTATCAGGGCTGCCATCAGCTGGCTCTAAATCACAGCTGGGGGAGAGACACAGGCTGTGGGTCCTCCTGGCTCTCAGTGAAGAACAAAGCTTTGCTTCACCCCCACACAGACACAGCAGCCAAGATTTACTGGTTTTGCACTGCCTTAAGAACTGGATTTACACCAGGAGCTCTCCCCCTGCTGCAAAACCAGCACAGCCCTCCTGAACAACCACGAGCTTCAGCATTCTGAGGCATCTCTGATGCCTGAGCTGTGCAAACACCTCAGAAAGCCAAGACATCAGCCAAAATCATCCCTTCTGCAACACCCTGCCCACCCTCTCCCTTTGCAAAGGAGACAGGCTGCAATACTTCTGCATTCCCAGGAGGTGTCTGCCCTCAAAGCAGCCCAGGCAGTGCCAAGGGAAGGACAGGGTGTGCACACCTTTACTGATGCACTGGCAGTGCAGCTGCAGCTTTGATCAGCCCAGGGGCTCAGCAGTGCCTGGTGGTCCCTGTGCACTCCCTGCCCAGCAGAGAAATCTGTGCTATGGTGAGAGCTTTGACACTTGCCTGTTGTCTGGCACCACATCAAGGATGTGCTTTTCGCCACCGCTGGGAAAAGCAACCCAAATATAACCAGACAATCAACTGACCTGTTCTTTAAAATCTCCTCCAATTTCTGTTCCATGATCTCCTCCTCCCCAGTGGTCAGAAACCTGCTGTTAACTTCCAGACTGAGCTGTTTCCTGGCCAGGACAGAGCCCCTTGTCGCTCTGCCAAAGTTAATCTTTAGCTTGAGTAGAATGAACAGCAAGGAGAAAAATAACATTCCCTTTGCTTTAGCAGTGGGATACAGAGGAACCCCAGGTTTGCACAAATGGCCTTAACACAAGCACTGTGTTCCTCAGCCTGGTGAAAAAGCCAAGAAAACCCCATTTAATCCCTTACACATCCCACTAATAAATCCTTCTCTACTCGAGGCAAAAGGTGCCCTAAGAGCTCTGTCAGCCCCAGGATGATGGATGGCTTGTGGGCATTGGGAAATCCTGCCTGAAGGCACCAAGGGGTTAACACAGAGTCCTCACAGCCCAACACAGCCCTAGGAATGACTCTGGAGCCTCCAGGAGTGACTGTGGAGCCCCCAGGAATAACTCTGGTGTCTGGGATCAGAGCTTTATCACCATCTCATTTCATGCACTGCCCAACTATGACTAATGGGAGGCTGTGGAGGGAGTGGGAAGAGGGGAAAGGGAGCTCTATGAGTTCTTTGCCAAAGCCAGAGCACAGCTGGTTGCAATAAGGCCAAGGCATGGGGCTGGTGGTGCAGATGTGCAGCTCCAGGGCTCAGCAATGCCTCATGTGGAAGCTGTGCTGCTGACACATCTCACTGCAGCTCCTCACCAGCCAAATCCCCCCTCCCAGCCCATCAAACACCGCACAGGTTGTTTCCATTGCACTTTTCTGCCAGGCAAGTGTCAGGGATCCACCACTTCCCTGTACCCACAGGGCAGGAGGCAGCAAGGAGGAGGTCTGAGCGTGCCAGGTAAGACAAGAGCCTTCAAAAGCTGGGGTTGAACCAGTCCAAAGAGATTCAGGCCAAGGACAGAGCAGGGGACAGTGACAGGGACATCCCTGGAGAGGGGCTGTCCCTGGCACACAGCACCCTGGAGCAGGATGGGAGCAGAGCACAGGGAGGACACGAGGAGGGTGGATATGAAGAGTGTGGAGGTAGCTCAGACACAAATGCCAAGGTCTCCTCAATTTTTCCACCCCTTGCTACAACAGAAGGGACCCACCTTGCAAAATCACAGCCTGCATGCAAAGGTTGGGCTTTTTGGGAGACCAAATCAGCAGGAATGAGCCTAAATCCTGGGGAGGAGGAGAGTCAAGGTTGATTCTTCTCCTGCTGTTGAAAGAACTGAGCACTGCAACTGCTCCTGCCTACTGGCATGGACAGGAATGGCCCACATGCAGCTCAGGGGATGTTCTTCCCATCCTCAGGCACAGCTCAGGGGCTGGCAGTGAAAGCAGCAGCTTTTCCTCCGAGGCCCCTGTGCCTGTACAAAGCCGAGGATGAAAGCCCATCCCGCTGTTCCCACAGCCTGGGGCTCCCGGGATGACCTGGGATCATCTGCCCTGGGACACGAGGTCTGCTGACCCCCAGAGATCACAGCAAACCCACCCCTGGGGACTTCCCAGCACTGCTGTCCCTAACCCTGCCCCTGCCCCTAACCCTGCTGAACTGCTGCTCCCTGGGGAGCCCATCTCAGCCCCACCTCCCTTCCCTTCCCAAACCTTCCCTTCCCAAACCTTCCCTTCCCTCCCCAAACCTTCCCTTCCCAAGCCTTCCCTTCCCTTCCCAAGCCTTCCCTTCCCAAGCCTTCCCTTCCCAAGCCTTCCCTTCCCAAGAAGCCTTCCCTTCCCAAGCCTTCCCTTCCCTCGGGAACCAGGGATGTTCCATCCCTGCAGGACACACTGCAGGGACAGGGCTGTTGTCCCCTCCCCAGCCCAGCCCAGATGTTCCCTCCAGCTGTGCAAGCCCTGCCAGCTGCTCAGGGATGACAAGGAGGCTCGACTTTAAACTCAAAGGCAGCTCCAAAAACAGAAATGAAGGGAAGAAGGAGAAAAAAGACAAGCAAAAGATCCTTGAAGTGTCACTTGAGCAGTGGGGAAACCTTTAAAGGGGGGATTAAACTATGGGGGCTCCCTGAGCCAGAGGGAAACTCAGGCCTAATCCTGTTGCTCTGTATTTAACTTGCACTCTCAGAAGTTCCAGGGCACGGCCAAGGTTGGTGGTTTCTCAGCCATGAGCAGAAAACATCCTGCAGGTTTATTTTTTTAACCTTCTGAGCTGCAGAATCCAAAATGCAACAGCCCGTGGCTCAGGAGCCAACCAAGCAGTGACCTCAGCAAAGCAACTGCTTAGGAATAAAAACAAAAAATAAAAATAGAAAATTAGAATTTAAATTAAAAAATAGAAATAAGAATTAAAAAAAAAATAAAAACAAAACAACAATTTGGGAATTGACCCCCAGTCTGCAGGATGCTCCGAGAGCAAAGCCAGGAAAAAATCCCACACAATCTCTTCCTGGCACTTGGAATCTCTCAAAGAAAAAAAAAATTGCAATTTTCGAGCCGTGCCTTTATATTTTTGACCCTTGCTAAGCTCAGGGGAAATTATTGCTTCAGTGGGAGAGCTGAATGCAGCTCTTTGCCTTGCCTTGAAAACAGAACTCTGCTTTTTGGAGGGATGTGCTCCTGGGTGGGGATTAATGGCTTTTATAGCTTCCTGCTATTGTGGCATGTGCATTTTTGCCTCTTTTTTGCATCCTGCCTCATTTGAGCAGGCCTTGGCTTGCAAACAACCCCTTCCTGCAGCTTCTATTAATAGCCCTTGCTCCCAGCTTTCCCCTGGAAAGGAGGTTTTTTTAACTGGTTTAATTAAGTGTCATCCAAAGCATGCATGAAATTTGTCTTGGGCTTCAGCTAATGAACACCACCAGGAAGGAGAAAAACTACTTGATGTGGACAATATAAATGTGAATTAGGGTCAGATGTTACCAAAATTGTGTATGCAATAAAACCGTGTATTCAGGGTTCCACTTACTGTTCTCAACTGCAGTTTTACTCATCATTTCCTGCTCCTACAAGCCTTAAACGTGCCCTTTTGTTTAAGAGGAGTTTACAAGGTGAAAATCCTCAACATTTAAGCTTAACTGTTAGCAGGCAGACTTCCCTCCCCAAAACTTGAAATAGCAGCTTGATCACTATAAACACATCTGCCTGTTTAATACCACTTAATCCCCACAGCAACTGCATGTGATGAAATCTGGTGAATTTATTGAGTTGTACATTCTGTCACAAGCCATTTTACTGAGAGGTTGTAATTAAATTCAGCCCTGGTAATTGCACAGCTCCCCACTCAGGAGTCTGGAGCTGCTGTTGGTCTAGGGCTGCAGAATTCTCCTGGCACTGGGTTGAACTGGGAACAGTGCTGTGAAAGCAATCAAAGCAATACACAAGAACTGGGAGTCAGGCCTTTGACTGAAGAAGCTTCATAGAAGGTTATCCCATGATCACTGACCTGATTTCATGCACAGACTTCCAGTTTTCAGCTGGTAGAAGATCCCAATCCCTTCCACTGTTACGTGGGTACCGTGACCCTTTGGTGTGTCAAGGAGCTGAGCCACCAAAAGCTCAATGTCCAATAACAAAGGTGTTCCAAAGTCAAACCCAACCTCCAGCTCAGTGGTCCTGCTTCCACCCAGCACAGAAGGGACCTCAGCTCAAAAATCCCAAACCAAGTAACCCAAAAGAGCCCCATGTTCTGACTCCATCCCAATTCTTCCTCTAAGCCTCTCCCCAGGTCCTGGTTCTGATCTGTGACCAGGAAGGGCAGCAACAAGACCTCTCTGAAGGCAACTGCTCCACGTACCTGGTGCACCTGAAGGTGATGAGAAGTCAAAGGAAGGATTTTTCAACCCCCTGGCTCCACAATCAGGTTTCAGCTTTGCCTGTTTGTGGGGATTTATTCCCACGTTGTTTTACTGGGTTTTTTCCCCCCAAGATACTGGGAATAAAGAGACTTGTGAAGAGTAGCATCACTGCACAGAGCAGCATTGAGGGTGCTAAAACAGCCCCCCAGGGCCCGTTCTCCAGCACAGCTGCCAAACTAACAGAAAAGGCAGCCTAAATGACATCACATGTTGTTTTCTGTCAGTTCAGGTCCAGTTTAATGGACTCAGAAGCTGGACCAGGCTCAGAAGAATTAAGACATATCTGTGCTACACTGATTACATTTTCAGCCTGCAATGTTCCCTTATTCCCTCACTGATGTCATACAGATATTTCACTTGTCCTTTCTGCTGATTGCATCCAAAATGCAATTAATAATTTAAGGCCAGCTGGACACAAATACAAAGAACAGGGGGCTGTATGTCCAAACAACAATTAATAACCCTCTTCAGCAGCTGGAATGGCAAAGTATTAAGGTCAGATGAAGAAAAGGCTCCATCTCTTCCCAGCACAGGTTTGTTGTACATCCAAGCTGTGCTTGTCCCTCAGGAGGTCACCATGGCAGAGGAGGAGGAGGAGAGACAAGTTCAAAAGAGAGACTTCAGTCATTCCAAGACTTATTCTTTCCTTTAGTCATACTCCACACTTGAAGCCCATGAAAAAAGGCAGGGGACATCAAAGCCTTCCATATAAAATGGTCTGTAAAACCTGGAGGGACTTGGATTGAGAAAACCTTTGTTTGTAGCCATGGATTTCGAGGGAAGCCAAAACACAACCATTCCAGCACATCCAGGGGGCAAGAGCTGGACCAGAAAGAGCAGCACAAAGGATCACGTGTCCCTCTCAGGTCAGTGGACATGGATCCTGCCCATCAGGCTTTTTCCACTGCCCAGGGAGCTGCAACAGCTCTGGGGCTGCATCATTATTGCCAGCTTTGGGCTTCTCATTTCATGGCCCACAGCTGTCTCAGGGGGTGCTGGAGATGAACACATCTGGCAGTTTCTACAATGGCAATTTGTCCTGGTTCTGAGAAGGCTTTTGTGTTTTCAGGATTAGCAAAATTAGTTTTTTCCCCAAAAAGAGTTCTGATTCTAGTAGCTTTTTAATTTTTTTTTTCATAGAGCTTGTGAAGGAAATGTGGGGGAAAAATCTTTTTGGTGAACCTCCCCTTTCCCTCTGTGTTTGCCACATAAACATCTCCCCTCAGTGGACAAGGAGCAGTTCTCTGAACATCTGCTGGTCTTCTACCAACTTTTTAAGGGTGGTATTGCCTGCAAATTAGCTCTGTAATCATTAACCTGTAGGAGGTCCTAACTCGATTATCCTTGCTTTAAACAGAGACTCCTGTGACAGTCCCCAGCAGCTCAGCTTCCTTCTCCAGCCTGGCCTGGTGTCTCCCCAGATCCGTGAGGAATCCCAGCTTTGGGGCACAAATCACCATGTTTGATGAAGATAAAGATCAGCTGCCCTGCCAACTCAGAGACACACACTGAGCCCGTGGCATTTCCAGCCCAGGGGCTCTGTGACAAACTGGTTTGGGAAACTCCTACAGGCAGGATCTGACTTGGATTTTTGCTTTTTTATTTTAAGCTGCTCTCAGCTTTTAGGGCCAACTGTTGCATTCTACACCTCAGCTTAACTTCCTGTCTCAAGCATGATATTGGAAGGAAATTCTTCCCTGGGAGAGTGGGGAGGGGCTGGGATGGAATTCCCAGAGAAGCTGTGGCTGCCCCATCCCTGGAAGTGTCCAAGGCCAGGCTGGAGCAACCTGGGCTGGTGGGAGGTGCCCATGGCAGGGGTGGAATGAGATGGTTTTAAGGTCCCTTCCAAGCCAAACCATTCCCTGACTCTCATGGATCCGTGCAGGACTCAGCCCCAGAGCTGCACCTCCCCTTTATTCCACAGTGTTTGTACAGCACAAGAGCCCACCCTGGTCTTGGTCCCCTGGCCCAATTCTGCTCAAAAGAACTACCTGCACATCAGCTTTTTCTCCACCTACTGCTGTGCTCAAAGGCTTTACAGAACTTTGATTTCACAGTGCAGGAAGTCTGTGCACATCAGTCTTTGTACCCCATCAGCAGCTGAACTCCTCTCCTTGGACACTGATCCTAATCCTGGGAAATCTTATCTGCAGGAAAGAAAAGCCTGTTGGGAACTATCATCAACTGACACCCACTCTGCAATGAGATTTTTGGAGCAATACTGGGGTATTTAACCAGAGAATGCTGTGACACAGTCCCCAGCTGCTGAACTGGCCCCTCAAGCAGTCTGGGGTCCTCCCAGACCCACGAAAAACACAAATTTGGGGGCACAAAGCACCACATCACTCACTGTGTGTAGTTTGGGAACTTCCCCCTCCCCTGCACAAGGCAGTGCAGTGGAAGAACATGGGATGGCTCTCAAGGAACTCCTTCAGCAGCTCCTGCTGCCTGCAGGCTGTGCCAGGGAATTTCATTCATATGTAAAACACCCAGAGTCCCCCAGATTCCAAAAATATCCACACTGCACATATGTAGCTGCTTCAGGAACAAAGCAACCTGGTGAAAAGACACCAGAGAAGTGGCTCAAAGGGGAACTTCCAAAAGTTCCAAAATCATTTTCCAGTTAACATTTGCATGGTAATTCTATTGTATTAATTAAAAAACGGTCCAGGAAGCCAAAAGCTCTTTCCTCTGCATCTGTACAGACCCCAGCTGGGATGGGCAGGGAATATCTCACTGCTTGGTGGCATCCACTGTTTCCCAAATAGGCAGCTCTACATAAAAATAATCACTTTTTACTTATAATTTGAGGCTCTAGGTGGACTTAACTAATTTGAATTAAAGCTACAAGCCCTCAGCAACAAAGCCACCTCCCATTGTGGACAGCCAGCATGCAGAACTAAATTCATTCCCACTGTCACAGGGGCAGTCCCAACACTAACTGCAGTATATCAGGGGAAGAAAAGAGTTGTCCCAGGAGCCATAACTCCTAAGTGCCCATCTCTGCATTCCTTGGGAATGCACAGGGCTTCCATGGGAGTGAGGGCTGGGAAAAGCTGCAGGCACAGCCCCAGGCTGGTAACAACTGGCAGCTCAGGAGCGTGATTAGAGTGTGCCAGACAGGAGGAGCTCATTTGTATTCCTCAGACATTGCTGCCTCTCACCAGAAAGATTAAAAAAAATCCAGCTCCTAAGAAACAGATGGGATCTATGAACTGAAGGCACAGGGGCTGAAGGAGAGAGGGAGAAACACTGCTGATGGAAGACATCACATTCCACTCCCCAGACACCATTCCCAAATCCAGCCCAAGTAGGAAATCCTGCAGCGAGTTGGAGCTTTTGCTTCTTTCAGGCACCACTTGTTTCCTTGCCCTGACACACAAAGGGAAAGTTAAAAGGTGCTGCCTGAGCAGGGTGGTTTCTGCTGAGTCAAGCTCAGGGGAAGGTAAAAGCAGCCAAGGAACTGCAAACCAGGAGGAAGGCAAGAAAAATCCCTGCCCAGAAAAACAGGCCAAGAAAAGAGCCCGAGGCACCATTTCCTGCTGCTTCTTTTAAGACCTTGTCTCGACTTGAAGGTGATTAAGACAGTTTATCCAGCAAGGTTTAACACACATGCCCTGAAAACCCATCACAGGCAGCTAATGGGGTTATATGAAGGCAGGTGGGTAATTGTATTTTATTTTTTAAACCTTCTTTTCCCCCCATCTACAGCAGACAGGCTTTACCTGGAGGACCCACCTTTTACACCTGCACCCTTCAAAATATCACATCCCTTTTCCACTGGTGGGAGGGGCTGTAAAAGACACAACACACCAGAGATACCTGCTGGCTCTTTACTTCTCCTCTGTGTCATCTCCAAGGCCTGAGACTTGGGGATGAGAGCATTGGACACATGAAAGCAAGAACTTCAGGGGCTTTTCACAAGGGCATGGAGTTGTAGGACAAGGGGGGATGGCCTTAAGCTGAAGGAGGGCGGGTTTAGAGGAGATATTAGGAAGAAATCCTTTACTATAAGGGTGGTTTGGCCCTGGCACAGGTTGGGCAGAGAAGCTGTGGCTGCCCCTGGATCCCTGGGAGTGTCCAAGGACAGGCTGGAGCACCCTGGGCTGGTGGAAGGTGTCCCTGCCCATAGCAGGGGATGGCACTGGCTGAGTTTTAAGGTCCCTTCCAACCCAAACCATTCTGTGATTCTGTGAGAAAAGTACTTAAAAGCAGCAGTTCAAAGGAAAGAACATGACCTCTTCTCCATGCAGTGGGAAAGCAGCACTCCTGATCCCCAGCATTAGATGGAGTAAGAGGTATTAAGTGCTCCTGCATAAACAGACAACATGGGTTATTTCTGCTGAGGGAGAGCCAAATCCCTCTTTTTGGATGCCTGGAAAAATCTAGGTCAGTCCCATCTGCAGAAGACGCCTGCACAGTCAGTGCTGCTGCCATTTCCACACTCCTGTGCTCACAACAACCCAGGCTCCAGCACGTGTGGAATATTCTCCATCCCCTCCTTCCTCTGCAGCAATGGGATGGAGCAGGTCCAGAGCAGAACCAACACAGCAAGGGCCCCCTCACCTGCTCTGTCAAAATCAGCCTTGCCAAGAGGCAGAAGGACGGGAGAGGAGCAAGGGCTGGGATCCAGAGCTGCTCTGGGGAGGGCAGAACATGGGAAAATAGGGGAAAATCTAAGTGGCTCACAAGCAAGCCATTCTGGATGGTTCCAC
Organism: Xenops minutus; assembly: GCA_035221455.1. Lineage (NCBI taxonomy): Eukaryota > Metazoa > Chordata > Aves > Passeriformes > Furnariidae > Xenops > Xenops minutus. The sequence goes on along the minus strand of JAWWEE010000055.1, from coordinate 4,215,252 downwards.
AGGCCTCCCAACACCAGGAACAGTGATCCCCCCTTTCAGCACTGCTGGCCCAGCCTCAGAATGTGACAGCCAGGGTTAAAGACATCATCCCAGCATAACCCCAGGCCCTGCTCCTGGAGCCCTTGTCTGCTCCTGTTCCTCACAGGAGCCTGTTCTCTCAGCTAGGAGGTGACAAACAAGAGCTGCAGCCCAAAGTGGGGGGGGAACAACCCACAACACACACAGAACACACCACACACACCCAAGGGCTGCACAGCTGTTTCCTCCTGTGCTCTCTGGCAAGGGACATCAAGGGCTTGGCACATTCCAGTGAGCCCCTTTGGAAATCCCAGCAGAACAACAGAGGATCCCACGCAGCAGGGCTGGGATGCTGGGAGCAGGGCTGGGATGCTGGACTGCTGTAATACTGGGATGCTGGAATATTGCACTGCTGGGATACTGCAAGGCTGGGATATTGCAGGGCTGGGATATTGCAGGGCTGGGATGCTGGGATATTGCAGGGCTGGGATATTGCAGGGCTGGGATATCGCAGGGCTGGGATATTGCAGGGCAGGCTGTGGCTGGGCAGGAGCTGCACACCCCGTGCAGGCTGAGCCTAATGGACTTAGAGGGGTTTAAAGGCTCGGGGAGAGGAGCTCACACCAGGGAACTGCCCATCTCTGCTGACAGCCCCACTCCCTCATGAAGGATTTGAAGCCTGCTCTGAATGAAAGCAACAAACACACCAGCAGGAAGCTGGGAGTCGGTGAAGTGGAGAGATTTAGTGGGGATCAGTGCCCAGGCTGGAGTGGGGGGTATAAAAAGCACCGAGGGGAGCTCAGAAAGGGCTGCAGGGACTCTGCACCCCTGGCAGTGCCATCACCTTAACCACAGAGTGCAAGGCAGCCTCCACCCAGATAAATCCCCAGTGACCTTTTACACAAGCAAAGGGACAGTTTCAGTGTTTCAAGCACTCCTTTGCTGCAGCAGAAGCACTGCCAGAAAGCCAAAGAGCCCCAGAGCCAGGGCTGGCCCAGCCACACAGTTCCTCTTTCATCTCTGGGTGCAAAGAGAACCAAAACTGGGGCTGGTGCCTGGGGAACAATGCAGGGCTGTGAACACATAGCCAGAGACTGGGGGAGACACTGCAGCTCTGTGGTCACTGCCCTTGGATGCAAAATGCTTGGGTTTGTAATTCCAGCTCAGCCACAAGTCCCTGCGTGACCACTGCTGTCACCTCCTTCTGTGCCTGTCCCCCCTCCTCCTCCTCTGCTCCCCAGTTGGAATCCTGCTCTCTACCAGGACAAAACTAACCCCGATAACATAAAATAAAGGCATGCAGAGTAAGGTAGAACATGATCTCATCTTCACTGGTAGCTCTAAATACCATCCCACACCCCTGCCCTTTCTAAGCCCCACTCTAAGCTCACACTACCACAGAGCTGGTTTCCTTTGGGGCAGCTCCCTTCTCCCAAGTTGTGCTCAGATCAAAACCAAGAGCTGAGGAAGCATTCTAGACTGGAAACACTCCCCTTCCAGCAAGGTGCTGACCTACACCATGACCTGGGAGAGACCTGGTGGCACCTCACTACAACTTTGACTGAGCTGAGCAGCTCAAAACCTGCTCAAAACCTCTGGATCCTGCCCACGAGCTCTTTAATAGCAGGGTAAGGAATTAGGAAGCTGAAGGCAGCCCACATGAGGTTCCCCTTAATTTCCTGAACCTCCCAAGATACACAGGCTCATATCCCCAGTGTCCATCTCCATGTTATTAGGGTAACTGCTAGGCAAGTTCAAAAGGCAGCTGCCTTCCAAATCACCAAGCCAGAAAAAGCTATAATTTCTCTCACTATAATTTCTCTCTATGATTATAACAGTGGTTGACTGAGTCAACACAATGTCAGCAAGAGATTTCACCCAAGGACAGCAGATACCCAGGAAGAGGCACAGTCTGGGAGGAGGGGCTGAAATGTGTGTGTGAGCTGGCCTGGGTGGCTGGAGCTCTCACTGGGATATTAAACAGGCTGGAGGATCAGAGAGACAGTAAATATACAGAGCTTAACTTCATGCCTTGGGGATGGCTGGGAGCAGAGAAAGGCAATGCTGCCTCTGCTCAAGCCACAGGGAGCTGTCCCACCCATTTCCATGGGGATTTCACCCATCACAGTTAATAAGTGACCAAACCATCACCAGGCCTGGAGAGGCCACCCTGCTCCTGGCAGGGGTTTTTCCTTCTCTAACAGTTCCAGGGAGTGGTTTGTATGCTGGGCATTCACCTAGTTCAAGTTGGGAAAAGAGGGGCTCAAAAACGAGGTGCCCTGTGCAGGGACAGAGCTGGAATTCAGTAATCCCTGGGGGTCCCTTCCAACTCGGGATACTCAATGGCTCTATGAAAAATGCCACTTTTAGCTCACAAAAATTGTGGCTCCATGGATGAGAGAGAACCTCTTGTGAAGGGCAACTTCAGACAGAGGCCTTTTCCAAACCTCTGGAAGGACTGTCCTCTTTCCATGGAATCCAGGGGAGCTCAGGGAAGTGACCCTGCCAGGCTGGAGCACATCTAATGCTCCTCCCTCCTTCAAAATCTTCTGTGGATCATTCTGGAATCCTCCTTTCTACTTAATGCCCAAACACTGCATTCTGACATTTCCAAAGGGCGAGAATCCAAGGTTTTTTCCAGAGCAATGTTATCCTAAAACATGCAGGGCTGCTCCCCCCTCAGCTGCCATACCCACACTAATATTGTTTTAAGGTGGGGACAGTGAAAGGGTCGTGCCAATTGTCATCTCAGAGAAACAATCACATCACAACACGTCATCTGAGCCCAGCAAAAGCAACTCTGTCTGCTCCTGCCTCAGCAAAGGCAGCTGGAGCCTTGCCTTTGGCACTGGACAGGGCAGAGACAGAAGGATCATAGCTGGAATTCCTGCTCAGATGGCCCCGGGGGAGCCAGCAGCTAGAAAAGAAATCAGCCTGAATTCCTGAGTGAAGCAACCCAAGGAGGGCTCAGGAAACCAAGGGCTGCAGAGCCCTGGGGGACACAAGGGGTGTGGAGGGAAAAACACTGGGCTCACCACCCCCAGCCCCTGTCCCTCAGCCCAGCAAGGGTTGGGAGGTGCTGGGTTGGAGCCAGATGTGCTTCCCATAGGGATAAATGCCCACTGGTGCCAGGCAGAAATCACTGCTGCTCCAGCTGATCCCAGAATCCAGCTGATCCTCCTCCTCTGATGCTGCAGGGATGATTTTACTGGAAAGGGCAGTGGAAGCAAAGGAGAACAGGGCTGGGAAACAATAGGTTACATTCCTGAACTCCTGAGTGCTTCCCCTGGATGTGTCTGCCACGAGAATTAAAGGAACAACACTGAACTCCATCTGAGCTGAAAATGAGGTGCCCTGAATCTCCAGGTAAATCCTGGCACTGCCAAAATTCTCCATTACCTCTCCAAAGCCACAGTTTCACCCACTCTTTTATAAACCAACCATCAGTAGAAACATAACCAAGACTCTTGCTTTAAATTTGCTGAAAACCGTATGTAAAATAAATATTTCCCTACAGTGATTGCAAAGTAAACAGCCTGCAAGTGCCCTCCTGCAGGAAAATGTGAAATAAATTGAAGCATGAAGCCGACTAACCCCTTTGCTTGCCCAAAAGGAGGGCTGTGCAGAACAGAGGAAAACAAATGGAGTAAAGGTATTTGTAAATAAACCACACAGAGTTTGCTTAAAGCACCAATGAAGAAATGGGGAGGGGGGTTTCTCCACAAATCTCCCCCAAAAAAGCCCAGGAACAGAGGCACACAGTGGGACACAACCCATGGGAGGAGCAGCTTCTTTTGAAAAGTCCCAGCATTTAAAACATACAAAGAAAAACCTCAAAGAGTGTCATTTTCCGGCTGCAATTTGTTTGCAATGTTACGAACCCAGTTCACTACCTCTTGTCCTGTTCATCATAAAAGAAAAACCAGTGCCATCAACTCCATGCCACCTGCCCTGGGAAAGCCCCAAGGCCACCAGCACACCCAGGAGGGCAGCTCTGCTGGGCACTCCCTGAGCAAAAACCCCTGCAAAGCTCTCAGTGTGCTGAGGAAACAGCTCAGCTGGCACAGGGCACAGGCTCTGGGGCTCTGAAGTCTTGGGGCATCACTTATCCTGCTTCCCACTGCTCCACTGCCTGCTTCCCACCCCTGGGAACTGCCTCTTCATCACCCTAATCAGCCTAATTAATGTCTTTGCTGCAAAGCTTTGGGAAGGTGGTTTTTGTTCACAGGTGATTTTGTGTTTTGGTGTTTTAACCTCAGGAGGGTCAGGTTTGGTGACCAGCCCCCTCTGCACGGTTTGCCAGGGGTCATAATCCAAATTGGGCTCGTTTTTACAGCTGTAAAATGAGAATGTGCAAAAAGGGGGATTCTCCTCCCACCTCCCTAACTCAGAGATGTGTTACAAGCACCATTAGCGAGATAGTTAGGTATATTCAGCCATAAAAGCAATACATATATTTGCAAATAAAGGAAGCCCAAGTATTTCTGAAGCACAAGGCTCTGCAGAGGTAAATTGGGCACCCAAACTAAAGGGCAACTCCAGAAAATTTTGCCATAGCAATTTCTGCTTGAAATGTTTTCAAAAATGCCACTGAGGGAAATAATGCTGCTAAAAGGTCAGATGCAGACAACAGAGAATGTTATTTTGATCTAATTCAACTTAACAAGGAAGAACAAAATGATAATTCAAGTGTGAACCAGGTGTATTAATAACAAAGGAACAACCAACGAAACAGTCAATGAACTGAAGCTGAATTTTCTGAAAAGAAAATACCATTTCAGTGCCATTCATTTAAACTGACAGCAAAGAGCTGAAGAAAAACTGGATTATTAGTGTGCACAATGAGACCATCCCCAGCTGCACTCCCACTTCACATTCTCTGGGTGAGGTTATCTTTACACACAAACCTCATACTCTGAGGTGGTAACACCATGAAAAATAACTTTCCAGGTTATTTTAAGATGCTTTATTTGAAGCATTAGACCAAGTTCATAGGCCAGGCTGGGCTGGACCACTGACTCCTATTCCCAACCTCCATATCAATCAACCCAAGTCCACCCACCAGGCCAGGGAGCAAGGACAGCTCACAACCAACCCCTAAGAGAGGAGGATGTTCCAGTCCCAACTGGGCTCAGTTAGGACTGACCCCTGGCTGTGCCTAAGATCCCTTTCCATCCATGGACTGGACAATAGGCACTGGTGCCTGCTCTGAACCATGTCCTTTTACTTCTCTGTGCCTGAACTCCCCTCCTGAGGAATGGCAGCACCTCAGAGCACATGAAAGACTCCAAGATGCTCAGATCTTGAATCACTTTACACCTTCATCCCTCATTCCCAGATGCAGCAGCAGACCCCAGGACACCAAGGTCCACTTTACACAGGATCAGCTGCAGTGCAACAGAGGGCTTTATTTTTTAATTTTTTTCTCTAGCCAGACAACAATGACTTACTTATGGAGCCTAAAGATCCTGGCTCTGACAGGCCAAGCAACACAAGCAGGGACAGAGAGCCTGGAAGTCATTCCTGAGGCATTTCAGAGGCAGAGGGAACACCATGAGTGTCTAGTCCTGCTGCCAGCAGACCAGTCAGTCTGTCTGCCTTTTTATTTTGAGATATTTTCACTTCCCAATTCCTCTCTTCCTCCAAAAGAGGATATGAGCACAAAAGGAACCACATTAACACAAATCTGGTGCTAAAGCTGAAGTGGGCATGTGCAAATCCTTAAATAAGTGGCCCACTTTTCAAAGACACACAGAACACTGGCATCGATCTCCTGGGTGTGAACAGTATGATGAACATCTGTGCATGGACATGGTGGAGACAGGAACTGAGGCACAGGAGGGTGGACAATCTGCTCCTCCCCCTGGAGCCAGAGCTCACAGTGACACTGGTTTCACAGGAGCAGACCCAAAAACCTGCTGGAGTCACACAAGCAGCAAAGTAAACCCTGCCAGGATGACATGACTGGCAGCTGCAAGGTGGGGAAATCCTGAGGTCTTGCCTTAATCCCACCCCTACAAAGCTTTTCTCAGCAGCCTGGACAGAGCTCAGAGAGCACCCACTGCAGGTACCTGGTGTGTGACTGTCACAGCTCCCCTGCTCATCAGAGACAGGGACAAGGCTGGAAGAGAAAAGCAGCCACTTACTGATCATGGTGGTGCCTCCAGCCAGGGCAGCCTTGGTGCCTTGGAAGAAGTCATCAGCAGAGGTCATGCCCTGCTCTGGCATCTGGAACCGGGTGTGCACATCGATGCCTCCAGGGATCACCATCCTGCCGTGGGCTTCGATGGTCTTCACCCCCCCGGGCACGATCAGGTTCTCCCCTATTTGCCTGGGCAAAGAGCATCCCAAGAGCAGGTCAGGCACAACCAGGTGTAAACAAACACCCCTGTGCTACTTAACCTGGCTGCAGTTTGCTTTTTCCACATCAAGCAGGGCATGGGAGCAGCACACACAGCTGGGAGTATTTTATCCTTCCCCTTGAAGCAGCTGCAGAATCGAGAGTCAGGGGGGCAATTCCTTCAGGGGAACATTAAAGGAAGGAAAAGGAGCCCCTCTGGCAGCTGGGGAAGGGACTGTGCAGGTCATGCATTATCACTGTACCACAACCAGCTGCACTGGGGCTGGATTTTGGTGCCAAATGGAAGCTCAGCACTTGATTCCAGCTCCCTCACACCCATTTACATCTTGGGGAGCACTGGGAGAACCTTTGCTTCTGTATTATCTGCTTTCCTTTGCTGCATAAGCCCCTGCACACCATAAATCCAGGCAGATGGGGGTTACCACATTCCTGGTGAGACTCTCAGAGATGCCTCCAGCCCAGCTCTTCACAGACACACTTTTAGAAGTGCAGCAGTGGATGACACACTGCAGTTAATTAGCTGTCCCTGGCTGGCTCCTTTAACTTTTAACCTTGATTAACAAAGCACATGTGCTGGCTGTTTATGCAGAACAGGAAAATTCCTTGTTTGTAACCCCTGGCTTGTCCTTTTTTTCCTAGGAGTAATTTTCCAAGGAAATCTGTAATATATTTAACGGGCCAGAAACGTTTGTTTCAGGACTGAGAACACAGAAAAGAGCTCTGAACCTCTTAAACTACAGGCTCAGTTTTAGCTTTGAGGGGGCTTGGCTTGATCCCTGCATCACAGAACCCGAGAATTCAGCACTGCAAGAGACTTTCAGAGGTCACCTAAGTCCAGCCTCCCATCCTAAAACAGAATTAACTGTGTTAGGACACTGAACTCTGGATTCAAAATATCTGAAGTCATAACTCAGTAAAACATTACAACCCAGATAACTTCAAACACATGTGTCATCTCAGCAAGGGGCTGCTCACATGGCTGAAATTAAGCACATGTAAGTACCTCCTTTGAGCCAGAGGGGTTTGGGCCCAATTGCTGGTTTAATTCAACACCTTGTTTTTAAAGTTCCTTCATTAAACACCAGGATAGACGTGAAATATTCTTTTTTTTCACTGCAATTTAACAGAGCTCACTGAGACCAAGCTGTTCCCTGCTCTCTGCAGTGCATTTCTGTATATTCCAACCACCACACAGCATCAGGCTCCACTTACTTTATCAACCCATCCTCCATGTAAATGTCTGCATAAAAGGACTGGTCGTCATTAACTATTTTACCACCTTTGATCAAAAGACGATCACTCTGCAACAAAAGAAGCACAACACAAGACACAATTATTCAGTGAGAAGGCTGACAGTCTGCAGTGTCACTTCAGAGATAAAAGAGGAGAGAAGGCATCAAGCTCTGCATTATTCACCAGTGCACGTCAAAACACGAGTCAACTGCTGCACTTTCAACTGGAAAGATAAAATGTTTTATTTCATCTGCACGTCCTTTCATCACACTAATGATCCAAAAATATCAGAAGGGGAAAGGAGGGTTTGGCTACTTGGCAGCTTCACTCCAACCTGCAGCAGAGCCATTAAATAATACTTGGAGGGGTGTGCAAGAGCCACATCTCTATTTTTGATGCAGAATTTCCTATATGCACCCACACGGCAGAGTCACTACTTGGCTCAACGTGAGTCAACTGCTGTCAGGGAAATGGCCCAAAAGTCTGTTGCCAGGGGCTACACGACACAAACAAACTCCTTTGGTCCAATTTCCTGATTTTTCAATGCAGTGGATGCTCCCCAAGCCTTTCCAGAGCACTGCACAACCAGAGGCAAGCGAGCACGTAGGAACACATTAGCTTTATGAGAAGGATTTACAAAATGCTTATTAAGATCTCCTCAAATTAGAAGACAGTTTGGCAGGAACAGGAAGGTAATTATAACCAGGCAGCTATCAGGCAGCATGGTTTCTTCACAGCACAGGGTACATCTCACCTCTGCCAGATTTTAGGTCAAAAACAAATGCATTTTTTTTGGCAGTGGCCATAAACAAGAGTGAAACACACTGCAGAGCTCTGGGTGGGGAGAAGCAGCTGCTACACCCCCCTGGTTCCTACATTACAGATGCATTTCTAAGCTGGTGACTATTTCAAGCAAAGCACACACATCTTATGCAGTGTTTGGTTTAAACCACACCTTGGCCCCCCAATCTGCACTGGTACTTACTGTTGATTCCTTTTCCTCCTCCCAAAAAGCCTTTGGGAGAGAACAAAGCGATGCCAGCACAGCCAAAGGCAGGGGGAACCAAAAGCTGGCTGTAACCAGGGCTGGGAGGAGGAATTTAACCTGGAAGGGCCTTGAGCTTAGAGAAAATACACATTAAGGCAGTGGGGCTCAGGGTCCCCACTTCGAGGGGCAGCTCCTCTGGTCAGAGGAGGAAGAAGGAGGCGTTTTCCCAAAAAGCTGCAGAGTTGGAGCACCTGATGTTCACCTGACACGAGCTGAGAGGGCTCCTTTAACACCAACAGGGCCACAGGAATTGCATCAGCTACTGATTTACACCATTATATCCATCTTTTATATAACTGCTTAACATCCTTGAGATGGTAAGTCCTTCCCCCTCCTTTATTTCTTTCTCCTGCTGCAATGGAGAGTTTCCCTGGATAACACTCCCCACTCCAAGCACAAAGAAAACCCCAAGATTTCAATTTAGGAGCTGCTGCGACTGCCAATAAGCCTGAATGAATTAACGTGGGGTGTGAAAAACCCACTTGTCTTCCCCGGCCAGGCTCTCCTGCAAAGTGCCCTGCATGTTTACCATTTCCAGCAGCACTGCAGCACTGGTGCCACCTCCAGTGCCAGCTCCCTGGGCCATGAAAACGGGCGAGTTTGGCCTCGGATGTCACCCACAGCCCAGGCACTGGGCATCAATTAGGGAAGAAGAAGGAAAAAAAATACATAGTGGCCCCAAAATGCAGCGTGGAGCATTTCAGTGCTGCTTCTGCTCCCAAGCAGGGCTGCTGCCGAGGGTGTGCAGGCTCTGAAATCAGGGTGATGCTCCTGCTCTGCTCAGCCACCTTGGAGACAAAAGCACAGGCAGCCTGTGGGAGGCCCTGCCACAAATCCCTGCCATTCACCCTACGGATGCAGCGAAAGCAGGGCAGCCACACAGCCATTATCCTCCTCCTTCTCCAAGCATTACGTCCCAGTTGGTAATTCCAGGGTTACACCAGCACAGAAGAGCAGAATGTGACTCTCCCCGTCCCCTCCAAGGAGGGCTGGGCATACACAACACAAATCAGAGCGTTCAGCCCCAAGGAAAATGCGTCATGTTACTTGTGGCCTGTGACAGGGATTCAGCAGGAACCTCCAGCTCTCTTTTAAACAGCTTTTTAAACTCTTTACCCTTTGGATCTCAGAGGGAAACTGCCCCCCTTCCCCCCCCAAAAAAAAGGAATAAAAGAGGATGCTCCATTTATCACGATTTCGTGCATCCCCTGCATTTCTTCACCATTTTAAGTGTCCAGACACAACACAGCCAAGCCCCACTGGAGAGCTGCTCTGGTGCCCCCGAGGAGGAAGGAGGATGAGGATGGGGATGGGGAAGGAGGACGGGGATGGGGAAGGAGGACGGGGATGGGGATGGGGAAGGAGGACGAGGATGGGGA
>JAWWEE010000055.1:4160499-4182557 GCA_035221455.1 Xenops minutus | reverse complement strand
GGAATAGCCCCCCAGCATCTGGAATAGCCCCCCCAGCAACTGGAATAGCCCCAGCTAAGGTCTGGGGCAGACGCACCCAAACAAGATCCTCGCCCTACACCACAGACCATCTCCTAAAAAGCCTAAAATCACAATTCCAGACTGCCCACGAGGGATGGTGGAGGGATATTGAGTGAGAAGACAGACAGCACCAGGCAAAGAGCATCCCAGCGCGAATGTCAATGAAAGCAGCCACAATACCTGATAACCCCGGCTCTTTTCACAGATGATGGGAGCACAGAAGTGGGTTAAGGCACTCCCTGTGTCTCTCTCCCGTTTATCCCCATGTCAAATCGAGCCATTAAATCAGACCCAGAGGAATTTCCCCACTCACTGAAGGCTTTGGGCTACATTTGCCCCCCTCTTATTACAACAGTCGCAGCCTGGGTTCTGCCAGAGACTCACAGTTCAAAAGCAGAGCAGACAGGGGCCACTTGTGCCAAGAAATTGGCCTTGCAGTCTCTGTTTTTGATTGCCCACCATGCCCACGTGGTGCTGCTTTCACTGGGGATGCAGCACCACGGCTCCCCTGCCTGATGCCTTTGTTTGCCTCATCCATCTCACCTTGTCTCCCCTAATCTCTGAAGCTGCCCATTCTGCACAGAGCGGGGGGCTGCAGCACGCTCTGATTCCATGAGATTCCTCGTTGCCTTGGTTACCCATCACCAAGCCTGGGCCTCTGCAAGCTCTGCCCAAATCTGCCTTCTCCTTGCATTTGTCCTGCCTTTCCTGCTACTCAGAGCTTTCTGCTCTCAGCTGGACTTAAACGCATTTTAAATTCATTTTAAATTCGGGAAACGCCCTCGGATGTGCATCCCTTGTGAAGGCTGGTGAGAGAGCTCAGTGAGAAGCAGCAAAACCAGCAGCAGAGGGCACGTGGCTGTGTTAGCTAAGCCACAAAGCAGGTTCAGAGCAGACTAAGCTCAGCCTGTGTCCTGAGGAGCTGGGGCTGGCACCGACTCTGCTGTCACTCGATGGCAGTGGGGCAGAACTGGCACTGTGTGTGCCCAAAGCTGCCCCTGCCCCAAAGCCCAAACCCCCCCAAGGGGGCAAGGGAGGAAGGAAATCCTGCTGGACCCATCTGACAGGGAGGAGCAGCAGGAGCTCCAGCCCACTGCCAAAGGATTGCCAGGTTTGAAGGGCAGGGTGGGCTGTGGGCACAGGTCTCCATTCAGGCTGCTGAGCTCACCAGCACAGCCCAGACCAACATCCACACCCCGAGATTCTCCAGGGGCTGCTGTTCATAAACAGGCACACTGAGGAAAACTGGGATGTGCCAGGGGATAAATCTGGGGAAGACAATGAAGCCAAATCCAATGAAAACAACACTTATTGTTTAACTATCCTCCAGTTCCTAAAAATTAGCTCTTTTCTGTGTCCACTATTACACAGTTAAAAATAACATCTGATTTAATTTTTCAGCACTGTCTGAGAGAATTGAATCAGAGCCCACTGAAATGTCAATACATCCTGAGAAAGGTCTCTGCATTGCTCAGTGTAGAGAGCAAGTGAGATTTGCTTAATCCCATTTTTGGAAAGTACACGCAACACTCTCGGCAGTGTAAACCAATGTGACTCTTCAAAACTCATTCCTGTCTATGCTTATGAGATTTCTAATTGTCACATCAAGTGAAAATTCTTTAAGAATGTGAAATAACTCAGATATCAGGCAGCTCTGCTGCCCCACCTGTATTGAATTGCAAAGGCCACCTCTCACTCTTTCAGTGCTGAGGCTTAATTGGATCTTCCAGACAGAAACAATCCCCTCCTCACACAGGAGAGCCAGAGAGGAAAAAGGACAAGGAATTTTAATTGCACTGTAATCCCTCCAGTTGGGTTTCTTGCAAACACCACATTGCAGGGACCCAACAGACTAGAACCAAAAGCAGAATTCACTGTGAGCCTCCCAGAGGAAAACACACCACAATAAACGTGCCCTGCAGGGTGCAGAGAGGGATCTCCAGGCACTTGGCCATGCTGGGGGTTAATGCAGGGAAGGAATATAAATGAAACCATTTGTCAGTCCTAAGGGGAAGGGAAAAACCAGCCAGTTTGTCAGTGGGTTTTGCCTCCATCATCACTGCTGTGTCCATCTTCTCTGCCCCTCCTCACCCCACCATGGGTGCTGGTCCAAGCTGTCAGCAGCTCCCACACTCACATTTGTGGCTGGCAAAATGCTCCATCCTATAGTTCATATACCTTGAGAGAGCCCCATATATAGACACCATTTTCTCCCCAGCCACAGAGGGGCCTCCAAACCCTTCCCACAACTCTAGCAAAGCTCACAGGCACCTCTGAGAGCTGTCCCAGCCAGAGCCCAGCCCTGGTGCCCGGGTGGAGCAGTTCAGCAGTGCTGCTCCTCCAGGCTGCCCATGGCATACCTGGCACTTCAAAGGGCTGCTGGCTGTACGTGAGGGTGTTCTGCAACCCTCGTGAAAACCAAATTGCATGTGCTCGTTGTGCTTGTCCCTGATTGCCCTTGTTAATGAGTTTTTAGTGCACTGAACCCTACTTAATACATTGCTTAATAAAATGAGAGTAATTAATCAATTATCCAAGAGGGCCCAGCTCATGATGGTTCTTAGACACTTATCACACTGGCCACAGTCCTTCCCACACCCTCCTCAGCCCCACAAATCACCCCTTTCTGATGGTGTTCCAGACACGAGGAGGGTCCTCTCTCCTCCAGAAGAGCTGCAGGCTGGGTGGGTAAGGTGGCTGCTGGCCATGCTTTGTCCCTGCTGTGTGGACAAACACTGGACCATGTGCCAGGTGTGCCCTGCCAAGCTGCTCCCAAGTGGGGACTACAGACATGCCAGCCAGGACAGAGCACTTGCCATGGAATGGTTTGGGTTGGAAGGGACCTTAAATCATTTCATTCCACCCCCTGCCATGGGCAGGGACACCTCCCACTAGCCCAGGTTGCTCCAACCTGGCCTTGGACACTTCCAGGGATGCAGGGGCAGCCACAGCCTGTGCCAGCATCTCCCCACCATTCCTCTCTACACTGACTGAGGACAGATCTTCACCAAACCGAGCTCTGCTGAGCTGCCTGTGCCACCAGCTTGATGTTCACACTTTCTCTGCAGCTGTTTGGATTCCAGCTGTGAAGTGAAGCCCCTGCCCTGGGGGGGACAGTCCCCTCTGTCGGGCTGAGCCTGCTCCCAACCCATCACCCAAAACTCCAATTTGCTCCAATTCCCAGAAGTGCCATTGCTGACAGAGCTGTTTCCACTTGGCTCTTTCTTCAGCCTTTCCTGCTGCTGTGCTGATCTCGACAGATGCCAAGTGTCTCCTCCTCCTTCAGTCCACTGAGGCTTCCAACCTTCTTACATGTCCCCTCTTTAAACTCGAGCTGCCCCTGTCCTGTGGCATCACAGCAGGAAAACGCTTGGAAGTCATCCTGAAAGAGGAACTGCTCTAAATGGCCACACTTTGCTATTTACTCCCCAGAGCTGAGGAAAAAAATTCTTCCTTTATCTGAGAACTAACAAAAAGAAGTGGTGCTCCTGCAGGATTCCATCTGGGAGGAGAAAAGGATTTCTTCCACCTTAGTGACAAACGTTGTTTCACTTCTGGTGGGGGAGAAAAGGAGAAATGCTGAACAGCCCTGTGAAATCACCCAAGGCCTTTACACTCCTGGTAAGGCATTTCCAAAACTCTGCTGAGATCCACAGGGAACAGCTCTGGGTACCTCTGCTTTGCCTGGGATCTTTCTGGATGCTGAAAATACATAGGTTTCTTTCTTTTGTGAGAAGATAAAACAGCCCCTGCGTGGCCTTACAACTCAGGAGGCAGGAAGGGAGCAAGCCCTGGACAGAGTAAAGAAATAGAAGGGACTTTATATTAGAGTTCCACTGGAAAAACCCTCACCCTGACTTAGGCAGAGTTCATCACTGAACCCCAGACCGTTCCATTTCGTTCAGCTATGCCTGGGTACATCTGAATACATCAGGTCGGGCGCTGCCAGAACAATTCATGCAGACTGTGAGTCATTGTGCTCTGCCCTCCTTCCCCTCGCTCGGGCACACAGGCAGGGCAGGGTGAGTCCCTGCCAGGAGGTGGGCACTGAAACCTGCAGCCCTTGGTAATTCCACCGGGTTCAGAGCTGAACAAATCACCCCTGAGTCCACACACAGGCACAAATAAACGCAAGAGGAGCCCAGCCCCAGCCAGAACTCTGATCAAGGAGAGAGGAGCAGAGCAAGCTGCTGCAAACAGCCCTGCGTTCCAGACTGGGTGGATCCCAGTGACACTTTGGAAATACCGGGTCTGACAGCCCTGGAGGGCAGAGGCTCCTGCCAGGCTGCTTGTTTGCCTTGTGACTTCTGAACCAGCAAAGTCAGGCAGCTGATCCTGGAGCTGAGAGCTGGGAGCAGCCCAGAGCAGCTCTGGTGAGCATCCCCATGGCAGAGGGGGTGCACAGAAACCCACTGGCCAGCTGCCCATGCTGGCAGGAAAAACCCTTCAGTGTTTACAGCAAGGATGTCCAAAGGGCTCAGCAATTAAGATTCCCAACCTGAGACATCTTAGAGAGGCCTGGACTATTACTGTGCCTGCCCCCAGCAAGATGAGCATCCCATTTCCTGCCTCTTGGGAACAGAGAGATGTTCCATGGCAAGGAAACAGGAGATGGGAACCAAGGAAGGAGGAAGGTGTTGCTTTTTATCTTCATTTATTTACTCACCCTCTTTCAGAAGGCTGGAGCAGCTCTGCTGGGAGGAAAGACTGGGAGAACTGGGATTGTTCAGCCTGGAGAAGAGAAGGTTTGGGGTGACCAAACTGGAGCCTGGCAGTGCCTGCAGGAGCTGAGATGGAGAGAGACCCTCCCTTACACCTCCAACTGGGTTGGCCAAGGTTTTCTCCTTGGATTAATCCAAAATGATCCAGCTGTGAGACACTCCAGCTCAGCACAGAGACAGCTGTTACAAGCTTTATATTCAACTTATGTATAAACTACCTTATAAAAATCTGTGTTATCCCACCCTGCTGTGTTTAGAGAGGAAAAAATACACACAGACAGAATCAATAGGGCCTAATGAGTAAAACATAAGGCTGTGCAGGCTGCTGTGATTAAATGCTCTACAGAAGCATCTTTAGGCTAAATCCTGCTCCTTATTTCCCTGTGTGTGCCTAATGCTACAAATGTGTATCACACCTTCCTCTTTGCTCGTATGACCATTCAAATAGATACAGATTTTACTCCTTTTATTCCCCTTCATCTTGAGCCAAATCTCCTTGGACTAACCCTCAAAGTGAAGCACAACCCAATCTGTGCATTGAGGGAAATCTCCAAAGTATCCCTCCATCAGGAGAGGAAAAAAATCCCACCAGACTTCCTTCAAACATTCCAAATAGGACCAGCAAACTACCTCTACAGCTGTGAGAAAACAGTGCCAATTTGACCCAACTTACAGGTGATTATTTAAAAAAAACCTTTTTAAAGGACAGTGTGCTCTGGCCATGAGCCAGATGTTGGGTTTCCTTCTGAGGTTACACAGGACCAACACATGCAAAGGTCATATGAGGAAAAATCATTGTCCACTGATTGAATTCTTTAAAAAACTGAAGCTTGGAGGAGAGAAAAGTGTGTTTTCCAGGGAAGTTGTTGCTTTATCAGGAAGGGTTGGTTAATCAAGCTGCTGGAAGGTTAATTATCTGTCAGAATACACAGACAGATCCCTGTGAGCAGCTGACAGAGGGTGGAAGCTTTGGGAACAAAAGGCAATAGGGTGCTTGGGGTGAGGAATCTCCATCCCTCCCTTCCCAGAGCATCCCCAGCATCATCCCCCACTTCAGGGCTGGCTCAGGATGAGCTGCAGGGCTGGGCACCTGCAGGTCCTCCCTGGAGCACCTGGAGGCAGAGCTGGGCTGGGGGCAGGCTCGGAGCTCCCCAGAGCCAAAGCTGCTCCAGGCTGGGAATGGGGGTCACAATAAAGGTCCTTCCAAGGGACAGAAGGAAGAGCCTTCAGTTCAGGCTCCACAGCTCTGTCCCTGAGCCCAAAGCCTGCAGGGGACACTGCCAAGACTCATCGTAGCCCTGGATCAGGATCTCTGCCAAAATCCATGGCCATGGCAAGGCCAAACCGTGCTGGGGGAGTTTGGGTTCACTGCCCCAAGCCTGGGCAGCACTCGGGTCCCACAAAGGAGGGCTGTGCAGGAGGAACCTGACCCATGTCCCTTCCCTTCTCAGCCCGGCTGCTGGGGCAGAGCTGCTCGGGTTTCATTCTGCAGAGATGCTGAGACCTGCAGTCCCAGGGAAGGGAGGGGAGCAGCACAAATGGGCTCTCTGGAGCTGTGACCCAGCCTGCACAGAGAAATCCCAGCCAGAGGGTTCCAAGAGACACGGGCTGGGAAGGAAATCTCTTCTGCTGTGAGGCTCCACATCATCAACCCACGGCATTGTCAGAGCCTGACCCTCCTGGTTTGCACAGTTTATACAGGATTCCCACTGCCTGATCCCACTGGACAAACACACTGTTGTGCTGGATATGAATTATTCAAGTTACATTTCATCTATCAAAAACAGAGATTAAAAACACACTCACTGACTCAGCATGCTGACACATCCAGCTCAGGAATTTAAGATTAAAGACCAACAGCTTGCTATTTCACTGAGATTTGGCCCACGAAACCAGCCCATCAAAAACCATGGAGCTCCACACAAATTTGCATCTCATAAGTATAACCTTGCATAGGAATATAAATTCAGTAATTGCTTCATGGGTCATTAAATCGGGTCTTATAAGCTAAGACAGACTTTAAAAGCATCTAATTCAAAGCTAATCAAAGCAGCAGAGGTCAGAGAGCACACTCAGCACGCAACTGCCTGATACTAAAATTATCTCCACTGGCTGGGAAGTTGGGAAAGATATCTTTGGTATTTGAGATCATTAAACAAGAGTATTATAGAAATCCTTTGCTTTTAACTGGCGTCATTAACACCTTTCTGATTAGTATTTCCACTTTACAGACGAGCACTGAGTCACAAAGACTTTCCTACAGCCAGTATTAAGTCAGGAGCAGAAGGGCAGCTGCTGCTTTACGTGCTCTTCCTGGAAAACAAATCCACAATTCCTATTTCTAGCCCAATTAAAAAATAAAATCCTTAACACTTGGAGCATTAATTCAAAGTGAACCACATATATTTTAAAAAAAGGTCCAATTCACCAGAAGGGGTAGACAGTAAAACCAGCTGGGAAGAAAAGGGTGCAGAGGGTGAAGCTGCACAGCCTGCGTGGCTTGGCTTGCAGTGGGTATGCCAATTATACATGCAGATTAGATGCTCAACTAGGTGTGCACAGCAAGAACAACATACAAGTGCTTTGGGGCAAAAAACACACGTTCCCATGTTTGTAACATCAATCCAAGTCAGAGCATTCCAAGTGACACGGTCTGGGAAGGAAATCTCTTCTGCTGTGCCTTTTCCCCTTCTTTTTTCCCCACTTCTCCCGTTATTTAGTCCTAAATGCTCGTGGTGATTTCAGTGCCTTCCTCGTGTCTCCAGCAGTGCAGGGACTTCCAGCAGCTCCTCAGAACCCAGAACTTGGGCAGGACCCTGCAATGCAATCCCACCTTCCCGTGGCTCCCGCTGCACTGCTGAGGGGACTCTGGGCATGGAGGAGGGACTGTCACAGAGGGCAGGGAATGGAGCAGCCCCTCTGTGTGTGTGCCTCGAACACGTCTGTGCCGGGAAGGGCTCCGCAGGCAGTGTGAGCGGAGCTGCCAGGCTGACATCACACATGGTACCACCACAGCACAGCCAATTGCGAGGGCTCTGCCTCACCTACGGCAGCCAAGCCTATAGCAAAGGGTTCCATATGGCAAAGGCCCCGCTCCTTCATTGTCCCTGCCTGGCTTGCCACTCCTCCTGTCCCCCCTTCCACTCCAGCTGTGTGCACATCCCCAGCCCAGGCTCTCACTCCTGGCACTGCTCCCCAGGCAGCTTCCTGCTCCTGCTGCAGATCCCTGTTCTGGTTCAGCGGAAGGAAGAAGCTTCCTCTTCTAAGTCACTGATGGCTTTAACTCCTTGTTGTGCCACTGCAGCCAACATGCTTTGTGTTTCTATCCCGAAAAAACAATTCATGTCCAGCCAGAGAGCCCAACCAAAGGACAGCAGAGAATTTAAAGCCAGGGCTCAGCAGGCTCAGGCTGTGCCAGGGGAGGGGCAGGTTGGACAGCAGGAGGAATTTCCTCCTGGAAAGGGTGCTGAAACATTGGAAGGGGCTGCTCAGGGAGGTCTGGAGTCCCCACCCCAAGGCAGGACTGGCACTCAGTGCTCTGGGCTGGGGGACAAGGTGGGCATTGGGCACAGGGTGGGCTCCCTGGGCTGGGAGGGCTTTTCCAGCCTGGATGATTCCACGATTCTGTGACTCCATGCTCTGCTTCTGCCTCGATCTAACTAGACAAGACCTAGTTCCCAGCACAAAGAAGCCAAGCCCAACCCCAGACCCAGGTGAACTGAGTGCTGCAAACCAAGGCTTTCAAGTGCCCTCTGTGTTTCCATCAGACACAGTCCTGCAGCTGCTGTCTCGGAGCAGACAGAAGAAACGGGCCAGGGAAGCTGTTTGGGAGCTGAAGCTATTAAAGTAATTTGCAGGAACCCCAGAGATCTCTTCTACCTGTCAGACAGTGCTTTAAAGCACAGCTGTAATTGCTTGTTGCTTCTTACCCTGAAATAAAATTGCCACATCCTGGAAGCAAGTCTGCAGAGTCCTGTGGGAGTGGTGCAGCCTCCTCACGTACCAGGAGAGCAGCCAGGCCCCCTGAGGATCCAGGAGGAGACTGCTGTACTCTGGAGTACAAGGATGTTGCACACACCTTTAAACCCCACAGCACCCAAAAAAACAACGAGGACAAAGAGATTTTTATGTCACATCCATCACAAGAGTACCTGAGCACTGCCCCAGCTCTGGATAACACTCAGGACAAGGCTTTAATTGACTTTGCAAAGATAAAGCTGCAAAATCCACCTCCGGATCCATCTTGCTCTTACTGACAGGAACTTTTGTTCCCACCTTATCAGCATTCACAAAAAAGTATCTGTATTTTTACAAAGAATCCTGCAACTGGAGCTGGCTGGGTAAGCCCAGGAGCAGGAACACCCCGTTCCTGCAGCTCCTTCAGACCTCCCTGCTGGGGGAAACCGAGAGCAACAAACTCCCCAGTCGTATCAGGAATGTGTTAGGAAACAGTTGAGACCAGAAAATGCCTGTTTCCATCCTCTCAGTTTTCTGGCAGCAGCTCAAGAAGTTAAGTCATGTTTACTGTCCCTCCTGGCAAACCACCCCTCGCTCTCCCCCTAATGTCAGGACTAGGCTTGGCTCAGTGAGCTGAGCTCAAACAGGGCAGGGCACAAAGAGGGACTTAAGGAACTGGAAATCCACCTGGCTTTCTCTTTTCCCTGTGGATTACTTATGCAGCATGAGATTCTGCAGGAGAACCTTAAGGTCTTAGTTCTGTTTTTAAAGTGCTGGTTGAACCAGAGGGCCTAGTTCAGGAACCCTCGTGGTTTATTTTGGTTTTTAAGACCCAAACAATGCTCCCAAGTACAAGGCAAAGATCCTACAAACACTTGCAGGGCATCAGGACTTCATTTTTACATACTTTTTACATGTATGCACACACACATAGGTATAAATAATACTTTCAGAGATAATTTTCATAAAGCAATTCAAATTCTAATCTTTTCGTTAGTTCCTTGAACACTCCTGTTCTGGAATGAAAAGAAACTTGAAGAGTCCTCATCTCCATCAAAATGTGATTTATACCAGTATAATCCCAGGGCAGAGAAGCTGCTGCCTTATGCAATATTATCTTGTATTTAATCTTCATCAGGTTTTGAAGCACGCAGTGAGGGTTTTTGCCTGCAAACCTGCTAAATAAATGTGTTTATCTCAGTTGGCTGCAAAGAAAGAACCTGTTCAACCCCCCAGTCCTGCTCCCCACAGCAAAGGAGCACAACTCCAAACTTCAGGCTCAGGTTTCACTGCAAGTCCCAGACACTGAAACTTTCTCAAAGTAGGATTTATAAAAAAAAAAAGTAAAAAAAAATAAAAATCCCATTTTCATAAAGTTCTGGATTTAAACATTAAAAACACACAAGAGAATAATTAAAATGGGCAGTACCAGGATGGTGAAAAATCCCACCAGGAATGAACAAGTCTCCTCATGATGCTCCTGGAAATAACCCGTGCTCTTGAACCAAGAACATGGAGGAGGATTAACAATCAGGGTTTGTGTCCCTCATTCTTTCATCTGCAAATTCAACAGAATTAGGAAACAGAAGAGAAATACAAGGAGTACAACAGAGTCGACCAATGACACCAAATCTCACCCGTTTCACTTGCCATTTCATTTGCCCCCAGAATGGTTTTGTTTCCAGAGCTTTCCTGGACAAGGTGCTGGAGGACTTGGCACAGGTACCAAGGCCAGCCAGGGCAGGATTTTTATCAAGTTCTTCAGCAAATGAAGCTGAGGAGCCCAGGCCACTACAAAGGGAAAAAACCAAACCCAAACAAATCTTCCAAAAAGTTCTTCCAGTGTCCAAAGAGCAGCTTCCATGTCCAGGGAACCCAGAGCAAACACTGCATGAAACATTCTACACAGCAGTCCTGTACAAAAGGAAGAGAGAAGAGAGAGAACCAGGAAGGCGCAGCAGGAAGGGATTTCAGACCAGCAGTTTTGTGAGAGCTTTAATGGCACAAAATGTTTATAAGCTACAACTTATACATGTACTGTAAACTGTAGATAATGTTACAAAGTGCTAACTAATTTATGAAGAATGCATAATCACTTTGGCTCAGTTAACTCCAATATCTCAACAAATGTCAATTAAAAAATTTGAATCTCTTAACAATCTTCAGCTTTCACTTTTGAAAACAGTAAGTAAAGATGCATTTGCTGCAGTTAGGTCAGCCTGCTGCATTTTCATGTGCGAGTTTATGCATTTTTTCTTGATCCTATTTACAAAGAGTCGAGGCCAGTTTTCACTGAATGTAAGAAAAATGAAGCCTACTTTTTTTTATTTTTATTTTTTCCAAAACTGTAAACAGGTATAAAGCTTTTTAAACAACATTTATCTTAACAAAACTTCAACTATCAATAGTTGAAACCCCTTTTCAAATTATACAACAATCTGTTTCTGTTCATTGTAAAACTAGGAGTTGCAGACTTTCCTCCAAAGCTTATAGTAGGGTATCAATAAATACTGCATTGTATCACAGCGAGTGTTACAGTGACCTCAGCTCTAGTTTGCACAATTTTTACTTCATTTTGCTTCAAATACCATAAGTGGTGTTGATACTCCAGCCACAAGCTTGCAATGTTACCTAGAAGACATCCTGAAGAATTACCTTGTAATTTAGAAATGGGTAATTCATGTTTTTTTCTTTTAAAAAGTACTCCCTACTTAGTAAAAATCTATTTTTCCACTACTCCAATTCCCATACAAAACAAGGTGCTGTGTTAGAACTGAAGGTTTCATTCAGCCTTTCTCCCTCCCCCTGGTTTTTAGGGCTGTAAAACGAAGTACTTGGTGCTCTCTAAACCAGCCTCCAGCACCTCCCCCTTCCCTCCCCACCTCCGGGTGAAACCCAATAGCCAGCCTGGAACAAATCCAGCTTGGAGGCAACTCAAGTGCCACGAAGTATTCACCACTCAAAGGAAAACCAGCAGATTCTTCCAGAGAATGTGTTGGTAGGCTGCCCTGTCACCCCGAAAGCATTGTCTGACAGCATTCAGGAAAAGAGAAGAAAAATAAATACACTTTAGCAGAGGGGTCATACTTCACTTTTTCCCTTCCTGGGAGCTAACTGTGTTTCTTTTTAAACCACATCTCAGCTGGGCTTTAGCTTCTATGCATCAGCTGGTTCAAGCAATCACTGCTCCATCAAATAATCAACTTTGTAAGTCTGATGCAAGCAAACAATTACAGGTAGCTGTTCTCTCCAAACTGGCTGACTACATTTCCTTATCATTTTCTACAAGTCAGCCTACTAAGGTTTTTATTTAATTAAGATTTTTGCTAGTCTTAAAATTAGCATTGGTTCCCTAAATACTTAGTATTAAAGTCTATATCATATTTTTTTTATATATTCATATATATATAAAAAAAGAGTATTCTATCCTTCAGAGTCATGCTACATGTTCTGAACTCCAATAAAATCTATTTAAGGACACGAGTGTCCCAATGCTTTGTAACAATTTGGTACTAAAGCTTCACATTTTGAAAAGAAGAGTCACTGAAGGAGGACAAGGTTTAATGTTCCCCAAGATAAAAGTTCCACAACATCAGTGAGAGTCTACCTAAGATGAGACACCACGAGTGACTTTCAGGTTCCAAGTATCCCCAGAAGGAGATTGTACAGTAAACAATGAGAGAGGAATATTGAAAATTCATTTGCAGAAGACATTTCAGAGCTTTACAACTTCTGAACCTTTTTATGCACCTGCAAGATTGTCCCCCTTAATGGTGAATCAATAACGAGAAATCAAAAGCTTTTCTTGCTGAAACTGCCATTTCATCTCAGTTGTAAATGGTTCCACAACAAACAGAAGAGTTTCCTTTTACACAGAGCTTAACTACACCTACAGCTGATGGGTTTTTCCTTAATTTAAAACTACTTTTAAAAGGAAAATTTCACATTTAAAATTTTCCCTTAAGAAAACAGGTAAGGAAAAGAAAAAAGCTTCTTTACATGCAAACAATGCAATTTTTTTTTTCTAATATTTTCTAGGTATCAGACAGGTTTTCCTACAAGGAATAAGGGGCTGACTTCATAGAAAAGACAAGATTACAACAATTACCTAATATTAAAATATGCTGATGGATTTAGTTATCCTACTTTAAAATTTATGCAGTCTTTGCCTCCTGCAAATCAAATGGTGCTTGTAAGCCAATACAAGGGGCCAAGTAAACTCCCCCCCAAAGCTGATTTGAACTGGGTTTTTATTGCCAGTGATTTCTTTGTTTATTCCACAACCAGCTTGTTTTTCAACAGAAAAACTCCTTTCCACTCCAATAAGTAATTTCCTTCCAGAGAGAATGTTTTTCACCACCACAGAGCCAACACTTCTACCATGCACAAGAGTCAGGTTGCACTAAGGAGGCAACAGCATCACTGATAAAATTAAACTTGCTGGTGGCATTTTGCATTGAGAGAAGCCCTTGCAACAAAGAGACAAGTTGTAAACTCCGTTCAGCAACTCTGACGTGTCTTGCAGGCCAAGAGGCAGGGGATGGGAGAGAGGGGAAGAATGTGGGACAGCCAAACACCTCAACAGAGTTCCAACACAATACTGAATTCCAGAGTTAGCAAAAACCTGGATATGGAAGGGAAGGGTGGAGTCAGGGTCATGCTTAAAATGGTCTCGAGTCAAATGTACTAAATGAGACAGTAACACCTCCACAGGGCTCGGGCTCCAGGTTTTGCTCTCCAGGGCTCAATAGGTGCTGGCTGAAGGTGTGGTCAGGCGCTTCCCAATGTAGATGCTGCAACACAAAGCACAAGGCAGGTCGGATTTCCCAGGAACACCCCCTGCTTGCCAACAGCCAAACACACTCAGCTCTGCTGAGGAGCCTTTAAGGGAGTCTGAGAGGATCCTTGCACTGCTCTTTATGAAATGAAAGGGTGAGACTCTCAGGGGAGCTCAGGACTGAAGCTGTAAATGCTCCTCCACGCAGTCCCAGGCTCATCTGCAAAGCCCAGCCCAAGAGCTGTTGTGTTGGGAGTACCTGACACAGCAACCCCCAGATCAGTGGGGGAAAACAAACCAAGTGCTGCCTGTACTGTGTGAGGGGGTGAGCTTTAACACAATGAGCACCTACACAAACACATCATTGAAGAAATTCACCTGCAACCCCAGAAACAGACACAAAGCTAAATACAAACATGTTTTGAGTGTGTCTTTCCCCGCCCCAGAACGTAAAATGGATAAACACAACATAAGCACTTAGGCAAAGGCAGAGATTATGTTGGATTATGCAGGCAATGACAACACTGCTGAGCAAAGGCACATCCAACATTCCATTTACCTCTCCCTAAGTACTCAAACCTTGACTTCCAGTAACATCACACAATTGCAGTGGAAGTCACAGAGTATGTGCCACACACACACGACTTCAGCATCACTATTTGTACAATGTGCTTTTGGAATTCTATTATTTTTTCCTCCAGGAAGCATTTAAGTGGAAGACATTGATAATCAAAGGCCACAAGTTACAACTGCAAAGGTTACTTGCAAATTCATCTGTGCATTTTTAATACAAGAAACTTGATCTATTGAAGAAATAAAACATATTAATGGCTGCAAAGTTGTAGATGCTGCAGGGTTTTCCTGCATTTCCAAAAGTGCACCAAGTATACCTTAAGGTGCAACGAAAGTCTGATTGTTCTAGAAAAAGTCCTTTTCAGCAGGACCTGACATCCAAGCAAAGTGGAAAAAGCAAAGCCCCATGCAAAAGTTGGAAGTGAGAATTAGGTAAATACTTACCCTAGTCCCAGAGCCAAAACATGAGATATGAAGAGAGATGGAATGAAAACCTTAAGAAATTCTGCAGAGAAAATGCCACCTTTTTTCATTGCTCCACTTTTCCTCATACTTAGAGACACTGAACGTTTGGGATGTCTGAAATGGAATTCCCTGGAAGAAGAGGGGGAGGGGGAGAGATTCAACAAGGCTTTTTTTTGTTTCTTTTTTTGCACAGATCTCTGTAGGAACATTTCTTTTTTTTTAAAGTACAAAGAGCTAGAGATCAAAGCACAAGATCCCTTACACAGAGTAAGGAATCCAAGAGAATAATAGGAGGGATTGTGGAGAGACCACTTACACAGACAGTATAGACACAAAGGGAGCAGGAGCTGAAGAGAGAGGTAGGTCCGAGAGAGGGAATTTCAGGATGTGATTTGTTAGCAAGAGCCTCATTTTTTGTTCCAAACAGATACACAGAAGTCTGCCAGATTTAGACAGCATCCTCTACTTTAATAAAAATGCTTTGCATTCAAGGATCTCAAGGTTTCCCCTTCCGTGGATGAACATTACATATTTTACATAGAAAGAAAAAAAGGTACAGAGAATTTAGGAGACTTGCTCAACACTCTTCCATTCAATAAGCCAAGACTAAATCCCATGAATCCCAGCTCCAAGTACCCAGCTCTCCCAATAATTTTGTCAAGAAACCTTGTAATCAGCTTGCTGTAGATTTATATTACTTTCAAATAATAAATAAATGATTTTCATACTTCACTGTTTTGACTTTTTGTAGCCTCCCCAAAGAGAAGTCAATCATTTCCTAAGATGAATTTATTTGGAAAGCCAAAGCAATCCCTCTCCTTCGTATATTCATCAGGATATACTAATATTCATTTAAAACCCCAGAATTTAACTCACTTGGGAGGAATGTTTTCAGGCCTACTTGACCAGTCTGACACCCAGTCTGCACTTTTCTTCAAAACTTCCAATTCTTTCTCTCCTTCTATTGCTTCTTCTTCAGACTGAAAACACACATGGGACAAGCCTTGTAACATTCCATTAGCTCCTCCTTGGTGTCAAATTGACAGTGGCAACAACAGTGGGAAAATGATAAGAGCCAAATGGTGGCACCTGATAAAACCACCAAGTGTTCTTGGACTGCTGATTGTTGAGAAGAGATTTTATTTTGCTAACAGAGCTCAGTAAACCACAAATTTTATTACTAGACCCAGGATTTCCACATCATTGCAAGCTGTTTGTTTTTTTAACTAACAAAAGAGAAAGGATTATTTTAATACTAAATGTAATAAAGCAAAACTATGCAAAAAATATTTACAAACGGAAAAAGCATTAAGTTGATGGCATTCCATTTAAAGCACAGAAAGTCAAATAAAAAAGTTTCAAAACCAGTATTCTGACTTTTTAAATGGTGTTATTAGTATTTGAAATGTATATTATTTGCAACCAGCAGCTTCTACTGGGTGAATCCCAGATGCAGTAGGAAAAGGCAAGCAATCACTGTAATTACATGATCCAAACTTTAAATCATTAGATGCAAATGTTACCATGCAAGAATAAAAATACATTAGAAAGCCTAGAGAATGCAACTGACTTTGGTACAAACTCCTCCTTAGTAGTAAAACAATTTGCTGAGTGACTCTTATTAAAATAAGATAAACCACTTACAACATGAAGTGGGACCCACAGCAAAAGCAGAAGTAATCAAATAGGACAGTCACAAGTGAGATGCAGAGCTCACCAACACCTTCAGTCAGCTCGTTCTGGCTCTCAGGGCAGAACTGCAACAGGCCCAGGTCTTTGACAGAATTAAATGCAAGGTTTCATTCTTCCAGGAATGCTTTTAATTTATACTGCTGAAGACAGCAAATTCTATTACAGATCAAACTAAGAGTTCAGCATTAGTCTCCTCTCAGTTTGTGTTCTGGAGATTACTCACTGTCATGTGAGTGACTGCACAGCAATCACTGCACACCCTCGACTCCTGTGCAGAAACACAAACACTGAAACGTGGGGCTGACACCCAGTGCCACACAGCAACAGGGCTGCTTCTGGGGGGAAGCATTTCTCCCTGCACAGATGGAGCCTCCTTCTTCCCCTCACTCCAAAGCCACTAATCTCCAAGGCCAATGTCAAATAATACAAAATAAAAGTCTTTTCACATCACAAAGACCTTCTACCCCTCAAGTCTGTATCAAATATCCACGACTTACAAATACACATTTAAAAGTGAATGCATTTCAAAAGTTAATGAAGAAAATACCTGAGAACTACTGTCTTTACTTGTGTGCATTTCCACATCAAAAGTTATCTGTCCATCATCTTGAGGTGAAGGGCTGAAGAAAAATGGATTTGATTATGTCATTTTGTCAACCAAAGAATCATCGGTGTAGATAAATCTCAGCTGATTCATTTCCACAGGCACCTCTGCACACTCCTCACTCACAGACCACACCACCCTTCAGATCCTAAATCCCAGGATTCAAAAGTCCTCCAAACCCCCCCATCTGTTCAGGTTTTTCTCCTATTTATAATCCTACCTTTCTCAACAGCCCATCACTCCAGTGAAGAAAAGAAAGCACTGCCCAAAATGTCTACACAGAAAACATGTAAACCCCTTTATGCTTTTAGGGAACACTGCCAGCATTGTGAATCAAACCTCTTGTTGTGGAGGTGGAAACATCACGGAGTTATCACAAACCAGCAACTCCCCCAAATACTGGAGCACAACGAGCTCTATTTACCCTGAGAAAAACCTTTCCATCCACAGGATAAAAAGGGCAAGAAACTGCTGGGCGAGCAGCAAACACTCCTTTACCTGTCACAGTGGGAACTACCTCTTGAGCTGCTCTGTCCCGACTCGTGCTGGGCGTCCAGCAGGATCTTCTCCATGTCTCCATTGTGGATGGAGGAGGAGGAGGGGACATGCTCCAGACCCCCGTTCTTGCCGGTGCCGCTGTCGTTGCTGTTGCCGTTCCCGTTCATCTGCAGCTCCACCCAGGAACCTGCGGGCCACACAAACGGCACCTCATTAACAGCCCCACCTCATTAACCAAAGCCAGCTTGGCTTTATCACCGGCACGCAGGGGGAACCGCGCTCGTGCTGCATTCAGATAACACACACTGCCCTCGCAGGGCTCATCAACATGTGCCACACAAGGGGGATGTGTTGCTGCTTCTTTCATCAACAAAAACACCCCCAAAAGCTGTTTTGTTGCCACCAGCTCTGGAGCTGCTCAGTAAAACATCCCCTCTCTCTCTCCTCAGCTGGTAATACTCTCATCAGCCACATTTTCTGGAGCTTCAATTACCCCCATACCCCTCAATCATGTCCCCTCTGTTCTACATTCCTTTCTGCCCCTGTATTTTCATCCCACGCCCCTACTACAGAACTGCCCCACGTGCAGCCCCGACCCAAACCTGGTCCCACCTGCCCTGTCCTGCCATCACACTGACACTGGGGTCATTCCCCAATTCCAACCAGGAGAAGGCCAAGGAAGGGGCTGTTTCCACACCCAGCTGAAGGACAGGCACAGTACTGCTACATTGAAAGATTTCACTGCTAATAAGCCACAGTAAAGAACGGAGGAGCATCAGAAATCCAGCATTCCCACACATTGCAACAGTTCATAAATGCAAAGCCAGCACTTCAGTGTCTTCCCCCTGTCCCTTTCTTCTTCCTGTCCTTGGCCAGGGAAAGCTGAATAACCTAAAAGCTCAAATTTACTGGGCTTCCCCTTTTTTAAGTTCTATCTGTGGGACATCCATGTGTACACTGAGATTCAACACAGAGCAAGAGTGTGTCATGGATGACAAGAGAAGCTCCTAAAAAGTTCACATACTCTGTAGTTGAGTTGATGATTTTTGCTTTTAAACATTTTCACTTGTATTTTATGTGCAGATAAACAAAGTGCAAGACTATAAACATTCATTAGTGGTATGTTTCAATTGGAAATTTATAAACACACTATTTAATGTTCTGAGGGGTAAAGATAGAACAGACTTGTACTGTTCTATATATTCCAAATATTTAAATACATTCCCTATCCAACTGCAACTCCAACAGAACGTTATTTCCCTCATCAGTCAAATAATGATTTCACTATGTCATAACAACTCCTGTGTAATTCAATTTATGGCACCTCAAGGCAGGTGCTTTCAAGGCTTTTTTGTATTGGGTTGGTTTTATTTTTTAGTTTAGAAATCTTCACCACTGAGGTAAAAATCATCAAGAAGCCTAAAGATGCAGATGCAACACCTGAAACTACTTTTTAATCATTATTTGTACAAGTTCTAAGTTTTAACACTGATTTTTGCCTTCAGAAATGTGCATGAGAGTACCTGCACTTATTTTTACAGCACAGTTTTGTCTGTGGGAGCTTTACCAGTGACACAGGGAGGGATGTTTGTTCCAGCTGGATTTGCTGAAGACAAAACAGAGTTTATCCTTAGCACCCATTGTTCCTGAGGCCATTACACTGATGGCCATGGAAGCATCATGCTCTGGAGGTTCACAGCTTGGTTTCCCAAACACAGACAGTTTTTGGGATGCTCAGTCACACTCTGAGCTTTTCAGATAACCAAGGGTTAACTGGGAAGAGGCAGCTTTGCCCACTCAGCATCACCCAGAGACCGTGTTATTCCAGATCCATGATGATGGCTGGTGTCTAAAGTTCCAAATAAAAAGGCCAAACTGTAAGAGGAATCAGGAAGGTTGATTTGTACCTGCACAGCAATAAAAAAACCTTCACACTTGTAGAAAATCAGCTGGCAACTGCAGTTGGTAAAAAGTTAGGTCAAAAAGCTCTGCATTCCAGAATTTGGGGCAGAGAACATCCACAGGGAGAACTAAAATGCTCAGAGGTCTGCAAAGCCATCTATGATTAAAAAATTAGCAGTGAGTGACAAATAATGTGTAGAGAGGACAAAGGAAGTGATCAGAAGTGGTTACTCTGCTATGCAGCTCTTCACACCCTCCACAGCCCTTCAGCTCATGCACAAATAAACTCTTTATAAATTTATCCCAGGCTGACAAACCCTGCCTTTATCTGCAACACCCCATGGCTGTAGTAGGAAGAAAACCCAAATTACCCAGTGAGTAAAGAGTGCCAGGGAGCAGCAGGAGCTGACATGAGGAGCAGCACGTTCCCAGCTGACCTCACTGGGAATGACTCAAAATCCATTCGAGGAAGCACCATCTGACATCAAGCTCAAACACGCTCCCACTCCCACTGGCACCCAAGCGGAGTGGGAGAGGGAGCCAGAGAGCCCCAGCAGCTCCCAAGGCTGATCCCAGGGACACAAATCCCTGCTTCTTTCCAAGGATGGACAAGAAGGCATTTGAGAATAAACAGCCCAAATAACAGAGGGTGGCTTTTGCCCCAAGCTCTGTTCAAAACTAAGGAAGTTACCTTAATCACCCCACTTGAGAACTCTGCATTTTACCACATTTCTACTTGATAGTAAAACAGGAAATGTGGTAGAATTAAGAAACAGTAGCACCTCCTCCCTTCACAAATCACATACACACTCTTGGGAGGAAAAACAAACAAACAACTTTTTATATAAATGTTCTCCAAGTCTGTTTCAATTTTGTCTATGCTCTATGGCTAATTATTTCACTATGAACTGATAACACACTGAGTTAATTCCATGTTTTTCTACAACTGGTAGACCCTTTAAAGAAGGGGAGCTAAACCTGTTGGGGAAGAGGGGTCACTCTGTGATTTCACTTGGGTGGGTGGAGTGGAGATATCAAAGGCAGGATATAAATTATATACCTGTATACATTTTACAGATATAAAACCACTCTAAAGTAGCAGCTCAGAAGAAGTCTGATGCACAGTTGGCCTGAATAAACTTAAAAATATCACTTTGACAATGAAGTAGAATGTTAGCAAAAAATAAACAAAAAAAGAGAGGGAAAGGAAGAGAAAGCCAACCAGATCCCCATAATGGTAATTATTAAGCAGATTTTCCATGACAGATCTAGATGGGCTCTTGCCTAAGGTGGGGTTTCTTCTTTTTGTCAATATGTAACAGGGCTTTATAATAATTAAAATACAGGAAGCATCTAGAACTCCCA
Organism: Xenops minutus; assembly: GCA_035221455.1. Taxonomy (NCBI): domain Eukaryota; kingdom Metazoa; phylum Chordata; class Aves; order Passeriformes; family Furnariidae; genus Xenops; species Xenops minutus. The sequence continues at coordinate 4,161,943 of JAWWEE010000055.1, read as the reverse complement.
GAATAAAAGGTTTCCCCCCCCCTCTGTGAACACAACAAAACTCAGGTTACCAGTTTTATTCCCAGCTCTCCTGCCCTCCAAGTGCTGCGGGATCTTTGAATAAAAGGCCCTGAACAGGCACAAACCACACGGGGCCCAAAATGAATAGGTGTCTGAGCTCATTAGGCTGAAAAGGGTCACTGCAAAGCTGAGCTCAGGGCATTGTGAGTGGCTGCCCGTCTGAAAGCAGCAACTAAAGCCTGTGTGGGGCTCAGGGGGGGATTTGTGTCCCTCCTGGAGCACAGAGGGGCAAACCTTGGCTCTCCCACCTTGTGCTCAGCCCAGCAGGAGCTCCGAGGGCAGAGCCAGCCCTGGCTGTCCCACTCCTGGGGCTCCTCTGCAGCAGCTCCGCCTGCCCCACAGGCCCCACAGCAGCAGAGAGCAAACCTTACAGCTCCAGCTGCCCCACAGGCCCCACAGCAGCAGAGAGCAAACCTTACACCTCCAGCTGCCCCACAGGCCCCACAGCAGCAGAGAGCAAACCTTACAGCTCCAGCTGCCCCACAGCCCCACAGCAGCAGAGAGCAAACCTTACAGCAGCAAACACGGCAGCTCCTAAAGCAGGCACGGGGCACCTCGCAGCTCCCACACAGCAATTGTGATTTCAGCACAACAGGCCTGAATAAGCTGCCAGAATTGCCCAGGTAACATTGTTTAGGCTGCCAGGGTTATCACAGGCTGTGGTGTTACCACAACACAATGGCAGGGCTACGAAATGGGCAGAGTTTATTCCCCTTTCATACAATTCCCATTTTCCTGCGGGAGAACAACCAACCAACACATTTCGTGGTCACTTTAACTCCACTGTGAACCGCAACAGTTAATCATTAATGCCATTTATTCACCTCTTCGAGTGCGGGACTATCAATACTTAGATAAAAGCACACATGCAAGGAGCTGTTTAAAAGGCAGAGAAAGCATCTGCCAAGCAAGTACCAGAGCCTGCACGGTGTGTCTCGCTGGGGTTATCCCGGGAACAAAAGGATGCAGCAGAGCAGCTGACAGCGGGCCGGATATGGAGGGGAGCAGCTCACGTCAGTGCTATTGACTCAGCCACTGAATAAACTCCTTCGCGGCGCGCTCCTCCCCCTGCCCCGCCGTGCCCACAGCCCCTCGGCCCGACCAACTCGCTGCCCCCGGCCCGCGGGGAGGGGGAGCCCCCCGGCCATTCCCGAGCGCTGCTGAGCCCCAGGAACCCCTCAGGAACCCCTGAGGGCCCCTCATGAGCCCCTCAGGAACCCCTGAGGGCCCCTCATGAGCCCCTCAAGGCCCAGCCCCACACACAGCCCCCCCCCGCTCTCCCCGCCCGCCGCTCCCGCACTGCCCCCCGCCCGCCGCGCCGGCCCTTTTATACCCTCGGCGCCGCCGCCCATTGGCCCCCGGCGGGTCGCGCGGCGCGGGCTCC
>JAWWEE010000055.1:4120705-4158819 GCA_035221455.1 Xenops minutus | reverse complement strand
CAGAGTTACTGAGGGGGAAAAGGGAGATTTGGGTCTGAAACACACAAATACAGAGTTACTGAGGGGGGAAAAGGGAGGTTTGGGGTTCCAAACACACAAATAGAGAGTTACTGAGGGGGGAAAGAGAACTTTGGGGCTGGAAACATACAAATATAGAGTTACTGAGGGGGGAAAACCCTCCAGGGCTGGAAAACACAAATACAGAGTTATTGAGGGGAAAAGAGAACTTTGGGGCTCCAGACACACAAATATCGGACATTTGGAATCCACCTTTTGTAACACTGACATTTCTTCCAAATTCAGCCCCATGCTCTGAGTGACAACAAAATATCTGATCTCGTGGACAATCTGGCCTTCTCTGGGAGAGAATTAGCTACCTGTAGTGAAAAGCAAGCAGTAATTAAAGTCATTTAATCAAGCACACTTCCAGGTGGAAGGGTCACAGATACCCCGAGACTGGGGGCAGAACAATGAGCTCCGTAAGGTTTTTTAACCAGAAAACCTGCCCAGGGAACCCAAGCCCATTTGCAGCCCCAAAATCACAGGCCAGCACCAGGATTTGTCACGTCCCTCATTCAGGAAGCGTTTGCCACAACACTTGTGGCATGAATATTTATCAGACAAGTGGGACTATTAGAATTTCTGAGTCAGAAATAAATTGATCAAGATTATAGAGTGAGTCAATGCAGGGCCAGGAATAGCATTCACAAGGCCTGACTTGGAGCCCTGTGCTCGAACCACCACACAGGTTCCTTGAGGCATTTCAGTGATGTAATTAATGTTTGCAAAGTAATTTGAATCCTTGGATGGAAAATGCTCTGACAATAGCAGGGTTGGAAGGACAGAAAGCCACATGTTAATAGAAGAGAAACAATAGCCATAAATGCTTGGGAAAGGCTTTTTGTTCTGAAGTGCAATAAAAAGTTTCTTCTTACAGAAAAAGAAAAGCCTTTAAGTTGATTGAAATCAAACAAATACTAAGACAGTTGATTTACCTCAAGGAGCCAAGCCAAGCTAATCCCACTGTTTTATCTCATGGCTCAGGGTGTTCTAAATGTTTGAAGTGAGTTAAATACAGAGGAGAGGCTGTGGCTGCCCATCCCTGGAAGTGTCCGAGGGTGGGGAAGGTGTCCCTGCATGATCCGTAAGGTCCCTTCCAATATTTCATAGCACTGCTGATTCCGGACGCGTTTTTGAAGCCTCCACCTGTGTTTAGGAACGTTTTGCCTCCTAGTGGAGATCCCCGGCACAGAAAGGCATCGGAAAAACCCTGTTCTCCTGTTTGCAAAGGATGAGATTATTAAAATTCAAGGGAAAACGTCAGCGTGTGGAGAAATGACACTGTTTTCGCACTCTCAGCTGTATCCCAGCAGAGTCAAACACTGGGTTTGTTCCAGCCACCGCTCGTTTTTACAAGCCCAAACCAGGTTAAATAAGATGTTTGCCAAGAGCAAACATGGACAAACAGCTCCAGACACCCAGAGTCATTACACATCTCCCACCTCCATCCAATACCCCAATAATCCTTCCCTTTACAGCAGCCAATTCCAGGGGAAAGGGCACAAGGAGGCACCTTTAATTCAGTACCAGGAGTGTTTTACACCTCCACAGCCCCAGGGGAAGAGCAGCACACAGGAAATTACTTCCCTGCTCTGTTCTACCCAAACCCCAGCTGACAATAAAAAACCCCAACCATTAAAATACTGGTATTCCATCATCCAGCAGCCCCTCTTCAAGAGGGGGAAAACTACAGGTTTGTGCTTGTCAGCATCACCTGGGCTTTTTCCAGTGAGGCTGATAATAAAACATGAATTTAAATAATAAACGCTCCAGTCCTGTCTCAACAGAGCAGTAGGAAAGCAGGTGCTGCTGCATTTCCAGGCACTTCCCAGCAGGGCAGTGACCCAGAACCTCCTGCCTGGGACAAGAACAGGGGACACTGTTCACAGGCACAGGGAGGGACTGGGTACCTGTCACAGAGGAGAGGGACAGCAAAGGGGATACAAAGCATCCTGACAAAATGTATTCTCTGCATACTTTTATTAATAAAATAGACGATTTACAGCATATATCAGCAGACAGTGTGCTTAGAGAATTCTCTAGCTGGATATCGTGACACCACAGGCAGGAGCTGGGTTTGGGGAGGGTAACTCAAACCTCAGATAACATGCCACCACCACCACCCCCCCTTCCCAAGCACAGCTTTGCCCACCCCAGCAGGCCCAGCTGGGTCCCAGAGGAGGGCTGGACTGGAGGATTCCTCTGGGTGAATCCACCTGGTCCCTCCGTGCCTCCTCCTCGTGCCCACGTGCTCTGGCTCTGTGCTAAGAACCCTCTCAGAGCAGCCCCTGGGACAGGCAGGGCCCAGGAGCGGCTGGGGAATGCCCCAACACCCTCACCCTCCCAAACCAGCACTGTGGAACCCACTCCCTGCATCGACAGCAGCATTGCACCAGCTCTGATACAAAAGCATCCCATCACCTCCTCACCCTCCTGGTAAGATAAACAGCAAACCTTGGCCCTGAGCCTGTAAACACCTGCACACATGATTAATGTTACTCAGTGAGCTGTTTCCTTAACTATTACTAAGTCTGGTCATTGGACTAAAATTAGTCACATGCAGAAGGGCCCAGGAGTTTATTCACCCACTGGCAAACAGCTGCTGTCCCTGGGGCAGGTAAACTGTTTTTACAAGGCTAACAGGTGAGAAAAAAGGTAAAATCCTTACAAAGGCTCATGGTCAGGCATGCATGGCACAAGACAAATACTGTATTTAAGAGAACCAGATTAATAAATATTAGAATTTTTACATTTTCAAACCACTGCACAAGGACTTTGAGAAATTAGTGATTGCAAGAGAAGTCTTGTTAACAACCTCTAACCCAGCCAGAATTTTACAGCAGAAACAGTATCTCAGTTGATCAAATCATAAAGGCATTTTAATAACTACCTCTAAGTCAGTCACAGAAATAATATAGGTAACTGAAAAGTGAAAATTCTCCCAGCCAAGGTAAGTTCACCACGACTTTAAATCACTGAACATTTCCGTGAGGGACGAGTAAAACCTAAAAGCACAATCAGCAAAAATACCTGGAGGTAAAAACTCATGAGCCTTATAAAGCATCAGGATCTAGTTCATCTTTGGATAAGCCTTATGTGCTGAAGAGTTTCCATCTCTCACGTCACTACGAACACTGATTTCATGCAGCTTCTGCAGCCACGTGTTGGCATCGACACACCCGGGAACGTTTCTACAGGTGCAGGAACTTCACAAAGCCAAAAGCAACACTTGCATGGTCAGAACTACATTTGCACTCGGTTACAGCAATAAAATACAGCAAATGGAGCAGCAGGACACAGTGCAGGCATTCCCTACGTGGTGCTGGGACTACAGCACAGCCCACGGCCACTCACGAGCTCAGACAACTTCTCACAAAGCCACGGGGACTCGGTGCTCTAAACAAGGCAGTAAAGGCATTCTGTCCTAAAACAAGGCAGCAAAGAAACCAGGACAAAATGAAACATTAAGACATCAGTCCCATAAAAAATGGATTTTAAAACCTGAAGATTCTATTCCCACTGAGTTTCAAAAGGAGCCTTCAAGGACCCCGGGACAGGAGCTGAGGGCTCAGCTTGAACCCCAGGCAGCAGTTGGTGGTGCTGAGATGGAGGAGGTCACACACGGGCTCATGTGCTGCTCACTCAGGAGTGAATGCAGGGACCTGTGGAACCCCTCCCTCTCTTCATTCCCAGGAGAAAGAATTAATACTGGTTAAAATCATTACAAAAAACATCATTTTATTTTCATGCATCTAAGGTAAAACACAGAGTATTTGTATAAAGAGGTAGATTAAAAAAAAAAGAAAACAGATTCTCCATTCTTTGTCACTTTTATTCAGTAGTTTGTTTTTTTTTTTTTTCCTTATTTTCTCTTTTTTTTGGTGCCAGACATGGCAAGGAGTGATTACAGTCAACTGTTCATTGAAACATTTGTTGCAACACAGCCCCCCTTTACCACTGACCCCAAACGGACCCATTTTATGTGCTTTATTTTGTTTTTCTATACACCACCACCAAGGCGAGGTGGAGGGGGACGAGGGGAAGGGGGAGTCCAGGAGGCCAGAAGGAGGAGGAATGCTACAAGCCACCGCAAGAATGAGCTGTATTTAATAAAAAAAGGGGGCCACGAATGATACAGTAATGAGGTTACACGATTAAATCCCATAGCATGACCGAAGGCTTTCCCTGTGTCTGACGTCATCACAATGGAAGGCATAAAAAGTGGAGTAAACCGATGTTGATACAGTCCAGTCTAGTCCATTAGGCAAGATGGTGCAAGTAGTCATTTAAATTAAAAAGTGCCCTATCCTCACCTAAATGGCTAGCAGGCATGGAGACAACAGAGCCACAGAGCCTTCTCCATGGAGCTATAAAAGTGTGTTGTCATATGGCACATTTTTAAACACTGGAAAGGGGTGCCATAATGGACCTCACTCGCTTTCGTTACAGGTACAAATGCTAGATTCAACTATTTCAACTATGCAGGAAGTGACTCTTCAGTTAGGAATGCCAACCCTAATTCATCTTGTCTTGAAATATATACAAGTTGTTTGTGGTGGCTACGGCGATGATGTTCTCCTTGGGGTGCCAGGCCGTGTGCAGGATCTTCTTGTTGAAGTCTAAGCTGTCGACGCTGATCTCGTCCTTCTTCCTCTTGCCGCTGGCACAAACCTTGCGCGGCTTCAGCACCGTGCGGGGCTTGTTGTTCTCCCGCGAGGCCTCCAGGGTGACGTCCCGCTTGGAGTTCCTGTCGAACATCCTGAAGAAGTTGTTGTACGAGCCTGTCATGACGATGCTGCAGCCGGAACGAGGGAGAGAGGAGCAGTCAGTGGGAATGCCTGCCCTGGCCGAGCCTCCCATCACTCCTCAGGGCACCGGAGGAGAGGAGGCACAGCCCACCCACGGCTGGCACAGCCCACCCATATAACTTCAAAATCATATTAAAATTGTATAATTCAAATATTTCACATCATATACAACTGTGTGTTTATATATTGTTTTCATTACATCATATAATATATATTAGTACTATTAAATATTATTCAATACCATATATCATTATATATTATGTATTACATTATATATAATCATATCATTACATAATTATTCTTATATTTTATAAGTAATAATGTATAATTTTAAAATTATATTTAACTTTATATATTAACATAATAGCATATAATCCAAACTTTATATTATATAGAAATACCTATATAGTTATTGTTTTATAACATATGTTCTTATTATTTGTTATTATATTTTCTATTTAATAAATATTTTTAATGATACAGCTAAAGGCACTGGAATGTTTATACAGTATCTTTTCCCCCTCCCTGGGCCCTTCAAGGTACACTCTTATCTAAGCACCTCAAATGTCATCATTTAATTTCTTTCTCACACAGGGAGGAGATCCAACAAAAGCCAAACACATCAGAGTTTCAGCCATGTGACTTTAGTGACGCACTAAAATGTGTCATTAAAACACAAATAAAAGCTCAAAGCTGCATGAATTTCAGGACTTTGCAGCATTATCTAGTTTGTGCTAATCATTTACAGCTCCTATGCTATATCAGCTTCTCAGGAAAAGAAAGACACTTAGTTTCTTCTCTCCATCCTTCCTTTGCCTCAAACAAAATTTGAGAATATAATAAAATAAAATCCCCACTGTGTCTGATAGCACTGATGGGATCCAATTGGCATGGCAGTAAGGTGGCCACTGTGACAACTGCTGTGAGAACCATCCCCAGGTCCTGCCCCCAGGCAGGGCAGATCTGACAGGAATCACAGGTGGGATCCCCAGCAGGTCTGAGGCAGGTTCTGACAGAGCTGAGGCACATGGCAAACTACTGAAACACTCAAGTGTTATCCCAGCCAGTCCATGAATAAAAACACCAGTTTGAGGTCATGCTTTGAGTTGCCTGTTTTAAGAAGAACTTGGAAAGACCTTCCATGCAATACAGAGAAGAATTCCACTTGCCTGTCCAATCCATTCCAACAGCATTCGAATTTGTCGAAAATGCAATCGTTCTCATACAGCGAGCAGAGTTTACTTCTGAGGTATTCATGCACCTGGAAGAGAGAGGGTACACACACCAGTGAGTGCTGGGCTTCCACACCTGCAAAACACCCTGCCCAGAGCCTGGGCCACAGGCACTGAGGCTGCTCACAAGAGCTCTTTCTGATAAATGAACAAATAAATAAAGCAGCTCAGCTAAAAACAAGTTTCTGCAAAGGAAACATTTCACCTCCTGTTTGGTCCAGGAAATAACAGAGAACATAAAGGGAACTGAGTCTTGCCATGGCTTGCAGGGCTGGAGATGAGCCCTCCACATTCCCACCTCCTCAGCCCCCAACACGGGCTGGGGCTCTGCAATCCCCCTGCAGGTCCCAAGGCCCTTCAGGAGTGTGGGACCCCAGATCCCAGGGATGCTCTGCCTGGATCTGCACACAGAAATGGAACTCTGCCACACCCAGACCATCAGTAACACTCAGCCTCCTTCAAGGTTTTCATTTCCAGCCCACATGATCTTCACCCAATACCTGGTATGTTTCCACAGGTCTATTTTCCATATTTAAATCCCAGATCTTCACTGACAGATAATCTCTAGTCATCATATATCGACCACTATGGCTAAATTTGACATCAGATATGGAAGAGATGATTTCAGAGAAAAATGATCTGTTGCTAGGATCTTCTGGTTCTTCAAACACTGTGTAAAAATAAGACAGGCATTTCAAGAGTAAGTTTGTGTCTGTTCAATTCAAGATACACCCAAATTAGATTAACATTTTCTCAACGAGCTTTCCACATTGGGCTACTGTGTTATATAAAACAGCTTTCAAGGAGAAACCCATACTCTGAAATTCATTTTACATATCAAGGTCAGGTTCTAAATAAGCAAATTACTTGCTGATATGTGAAATCTTCATTCACTTGTGTAAGATTTCCAGCATCCACACAGACCAAATGTATTTGACTCTGACGTGTGGAGAAAGCCCCTCCCAGTGTCTGCACAGACTCCCCAGCTGAAGCTGCTACTCATTTTATTCACTACTTCAGCAAAACACGAATCTAAATGTAAGATTTATTCACAGAATCAAGTAGGTTGGAAAAGACCTCTGAGATCATCAAGTCCAACCCTTGACCCACCAGACCATGGCACCGAGTGCCACATCCAGTCTCTTCTGAAACACCTCCAGGGACAGTGAAGGTTTTCCATTTCAGGCTTTAGGTCTACTCAATGTACTACAGCAATCCAACACCAACACGCCCACAGCAGTGTTTAGTGTGTTCTTTGGAGCCAGCAGCAAAAGGAGACACGCAAGCAGAACTCACACTTGGAGTGTCTGTCACAGAGGGCTGAGGCCCTCATGTCACAGAGGCGGATGGTTCCTTTGCTGCTGCTGTACACGAAGGTGCTGCAGCTGTTGGGGTGGAACTCTGCGGCCGTGATCACCTCCGTCAGCTCCTCCATGTTGGCAGGCTTGATATCTACAATGTCTGCAGCAGCTCGTTAAGGAGCCCGCTCTGCTCTGCACAGGAACACTTGGCACAAGGCACTGTCCAGCCTTTAACACATTCAGCAATGGTGTTTGAAGCCTGGGGGACCCAGGCACCAACGGGATGAAAGTTCAAACCAAGTCACCCAGTTTGACTAAACAGCAAGATGGTAACATCACCTTCTGTATCACTTGGAGATTAATTCTTACAACAGCAAAAACCTGCTTCAGTTTTGCTCCACTCCAGCAGTAATCAGTTCTATGCTACATCTTATCACCCAAGTTTTTCATATAGAACTTTCTTTTGCTTAAACTCTAATTACTATTACATTAAAAATGTAACTTTATATTAAAAACCCGGCCATTACTATTACATTAAAAATGTAATTTTATATTAAAAACCTGGCCCAAGTTGCCCAGAGAAGCTGGGGCTGCCCCATCCCTGGAAGTGCCCAAGGCCAGGCTGGACAGGGCTTGGATGGGATGATCTTTAATGTCCCTTCCAACCCAAACCATTCCATGATTTCAGCTCTCCCAAAGCAAAAGCAAAAGTTACTAAGGAGAAATAACATGGAGAAACCACATTATACAAACACACTTCTAACAAAAGGAAACACAACCCCAGCAGTTTTGCTGTCCCCACGACACAAAGCAATGCAAAAGATACTAAAACTCCTGTCTGTGATTTCGAGGTGCCACAGGTTGATCCGCAGGTCGTCTGCAGACAGGTACGTCTCGTAATCGCTATTGATGGAGATGGAGTTGATGTGATACGTGTGGGCATTGGCAAATATCCTCCGAGGGCTGGCTTCCACCATGAGGTCCATGGGCCTGAACACTGGCACCTGCAACACAGCAAGGCAGGGCTGAGATGCAGGCCCTGCAAGAGCACCAGTTGACAGCCACGTGTACAGACACCAGCACTGCAGTCACAGCCCTTCAACAGGCCAAGCTGGCTGAAATAGCTCAGAAACATCTCAGAGGTCAGTATTTCTGCCAGGTGGAATCACAGACAAGTTAAGGGTCTGATGGGGCAGTTACTGAGCCATGGGCTGGTCTGTGCTGGGGCAGGGAGAGGAGGAAAGGCTGAGTCAGAGTGAACTACTCACCCGTAGTGTTGTAACTGTAGTAGGATCCCTATACCGTCCATCTTCCTCTTTTAAATTATAACCCTCTGGTCTTTTGTCCCTTTCACTGATTTTCCATAATTTTATTGTTTTATCTGAAACAAAACAGCCACAGTTTAAAATGGGAGCTGTGGCAGAGACACCAGTTGTCACTGCTGATGCCTTCGAACAAGACAAGGCCGCCCACGTGCACCAAAAAAGACAAAAATGCTGCTTGGGGAAAACAAGACAAGATAAAAAGCATTTAAAAACCTCCTCCACAGTTGGTTCTTTTTATAAAAGTTAGAGCAAGTTTAGTTGGGACAGGGACTGTTATAAATAATGTAAGCCCTGGCACTCAGGCAGGTACTGAAGGGTGCTGGCTGAAGGCCCTGAGCCATAAAGCACCCAAATCCCAAATCCCCCATCCCATGGACACCTGTGCCAGGGGAACCAGGAGAGCCACACCCCCAGATACTTGCATTTAAACCCAGCTTGATTTAAATCCAGCCTTTTGGAAGTGGAGAGAGTTACACCAAACCTAACAGCAAACCTCTGTAATAGCACATTACCAGGGAAAATAAAGTCATAACTTACCATTTGTAGACAATAAAAACTGAGCAGCATTTTTCTGGGGTAACCACCTAATTTTGTTGATCTTCTCTTCAATTTCTAAACTTTTCAAGTAGTCAAACTCTGGTTCATGGCTTTGAAAGGTACTGTAAACATTGTATTCTCCCCTACTGTGAGACTGGGTTTTGTTCTAAAAAGAGAATTAAATGATCAGGTTATGAATGCAATGGACAGAATATGCTTTGTAAGGCTGCTGGGGCACAACTTGATTTATTTTAACAAGCCTGTAGAATAGACAAATACAGGAAAATCTCTTTTGCAAGGACTTGATTAGAGTTTCTACTATTTTAGCTAAGAAAACATCAGAGAAGAAACAGTTATTGCAGGAACTTCTGATTCCTAAAGTTTCCAGAAATTCCCCTAGGCCACGTGAATTACATCTCCAGCAAGTTCTCATATTAATTCCAAGCAGCTGAACATAAGTATTTTGCCTAAACATTTTCTTTATTAAAAAAAAATAAATCAAAACCCTTCATCATTCTCTCATCTTTACTTCTTCCACCTTTGCTTTCTTAAGGAGAATATTCCTTCCTTTACTACACATACACACATATGGCAAATCTACTCAGTGAGTACATTCAGCTTTCCAGGCACACTATGGAAATCCCACATGCCACCTCTAAATTTATACCATCAGCTCCACTATTCTGGTTTATAATCCCCACGTTCCCTGAGAGCTTCTAAACTGCTTAAGAAGCTTTTTCTTCCTCATTCTAGAAGGGAGAAAACCTCAACACCTCTGCAGAATACACCTCTGGCTTTGGAGTCACCCCTGCCTTTGCCTGTTCAGGGTGGAAGTGTTTGGAAGACTGAAAAGCCCCCAGATGTGCATGAGTGCCCTTCCCAAAGCTGTGCTTTAGGCACTGAGACTGCACTGCATGGGCTGGACCTGAAATGCCCTCCCAGGGACGACACAAAACTGGAGCCATTTCTGCCACAGTGCTCACCACGGGCACCTGAAATGGTTTCAAGCTGAATTCTGTGATTTGTTCCTGTCCCACCCACTGCAGAGATTGCACCACCAGATGCCTTTGCTGTGATTTATGTTCTTGACTGGGGACTTTGCTCCTTCCTTCTCCTGTCTCATGTCCTCTGCTCCTTTCATCCCTCAGTACCTCACCAAAACACACCTGATACAACGCTTGCTGGCCCACATTTGTCACATTCCTTGCATCATTTTCTCATGCTTCATCCCCCCACACTGAGAGCTGTCAGGAATTCTTACACTTCAAAATAAGCTGGGGGGAGGGGAAAGTGGACAAAATGCTTGGAAATCCAATTTGACCCTAGAATTCTGTACCACACCTCTCCCTCCCAGGCTTTCCCACCCAGGAGAACGGAAGGGACTTTGTTCCAAGCCTCAGTCAGAACTAACAAGTGAAGCTGGGTCACTGCATGCAAAGGAAATGCATTGTGCTGTAGGAAATGCCTTAGGAAACTCAGGGAACTTTCCTTCAATTCCATGCTCACCATAACCATTGAGATTTAAACAGTCTGTGTGTAATCTCTTAAAACTCTACAGGAGCAGAATAATAAATAAACCAAACAATATATGATGAAATCCATCTTTGGGAGAAGAGCAGAGTTTAAACTCTCAGCCTCATGGTGCTCAAATAAAAAAATCAAACTAAAATAAATCAAACCAAGAAGAGGTGTTGGCCCAAGTGCATGATGTTAAATTCCAATTTAGGTAATGACAGGCTGCCTACGCAGATTCCTGCTCAGTTTCTGTGAGATCCACATTCATTTCCTGCCTGCTGTGCTGTCATGGCACTGGCTGCCACATTCCAGCCCGGAGGTGGCAGCAGTTTGGCAGGGGGAAAGTTCCACAGGTTGGTGCAGCCCTGGACTGTGGCAGTGCTGCTCTTCCTGCAGGGGTGCTCTGCAAAGCTCTGGAGTGTGGCAGGACAGAAGGGGGCACAGAAATCCAATTTAAATGCTTGCATTTTAGGCACTTTCACATATAAAACCTGCACAGTTGTGTGTATGGCATAACTGACTACTAATGCACCAGGGAATCAAGTCCCACTGTTCATTCCTTAAACACCCAGAAGTCAAATTATGCCAAAAACAATCCTGTGCAACTTAATCGGACGACTCAGGTGGTTCTTCCTACCCCTGGATCCCAGGTCACAAGGCTGTGAGCCAGGGGTTATGCATCAAAAACAAGGAGTCACTAAACCACAGCTCCCCTGAGAGCAGGCAGTGGGCTACTGCAGCTTCAAGCTACATTAAAGGATTCTTAAAGCAATCGAGAGTTAAAAAGGAATGAAACGAAATACAAAGAAAACCACCAAAAGGCACGAACTGCCTCGGGAGTTGGTGCCAGAGGAGCTGGGCAGAGGCCGGGCAGCCCCACTAGGTGTCCCCACTGCCCGAGGGGATTTACTGGCCCACGAAGGTGCACAGACCAGTCTGTTCTGGGAGTTCCTGGGCTTTGGGACCTTGAGAACTGAAATGGAATGAGGCACTAAGGGAAAGGAACAGCCTGACGTTTCCAGGCAGTGAGGTGACATCCCCCTGCAATACCCTGTATTATCCTCTCCCTGCAACACGTTCTAACCAAACCATCTTCCAACTACAGCCTTAGTTAAGAGTCCGGCACTCCAGCTCAGCCTCCCACCTCGAACATGGGGCTAAAGCCTGAAGAAAAAGGCTAAAATAAGATACCTTTGCTGCTACTACAGCTCTGTGATTTCACCTGACTGATATCAGAATGGAAAAGGACAGCTGAGGTCACAGTCACACTCTTGCTTAAGGGCAGTGTTTAAACCTCCCCAGCTACAGTGAAATGTGAAATCCTCATCACAGCCAAGCAGAGTCATTTAAGAACCTTCAGCTCCCTCAAGGCTGGTTGTGTTCTACCCCCACTTTTGGGTTTTCTCTTTAAAACATTCTTTAGACCACATTGTTTACTCTCAGTGTCACAAAGTTCTCATTGATTTCTTCACTCTTAAATTTCATTATTCTAATCAATTCTAAACAGGCATGCACTTTGTGTAAAGGTTTTTAGGAAAACATGCTCCTTTCTTTAAAAAGGGAATGGATAGGACCAGAGGAGAACATTTATGGTGTAAGCAGACAGCACTCACCTCCTGCTCCTGCTGAAAGATGACAACTCTCCCTCCCTTGTCTCCTGTTGCTAACAACTCTCCAGAATGGTTAAATTCTACTGTAGAAATTATATCCGCTGCAGAAAAACAAAATTAAACCCACAATTTAATAATTCTTCTAATCACCAAGTGAACAAGAAAACTATGATAAGTATAAAAGAAAATTCATACTTTGGTTTTAGGATACAGAAAATTAGGAAATGAACTAAGCAGTGTCTAAAAAACCTGAGTATCTCCTCTGGATGGGCATGGCTTGTATTACCACAAGTTTTTTTATAAGCAGTGCTAAAATTAAATAGTGAATATACACTGACAAGAGTATCAATAGCTGGTACCAAACCGAGCTGTTCATCCAGCAAAAAGCACAAGTTCCAATTACAATTCCCTCTTCCAAATGCACACATGCCCCTCATACTCTCAAATACACAACTAGAAGCAAAACCATTTTTCAAACACTAAATTGCAATAGAACAATGTAAATTTAATTTTCTGCAGAATCAAGCACCTGAGAGTTTTATCTATGCAAGTCTTCAGGTTATTTCACTTCCATATAAGTCAGCTGTAGATAGACAGTATTTTCTACGGGATGGTTTCCTTATACTCCATTTCCTAATACTTCATTCACAGCATTTCAGAGTTACAAAAGACTGATACCTGCTCCACTTAGAGCCAAACACCACCTGTTCTACAGCACAAACTGCCCCACAGGTCACCCCAGGCTCCTGCTGCCCTGCTCAGCTGGCTCTGCTCAAACACAGCCTGAAATCCCTCAGGAACATGGGGGGCAGGACAGAAACAGGGGGTCACCTTGGACAAGGGGAAACCAGGGCCCAGACCTGACACAGAACAGGTTCAGTATCATCCCAGTTTTCCCTCTGTGATCTCCAAGCTTTGTCACAGATTCGACTGCACAAACAAACTTTCAGCACCACCATCCCACACCTCCAAAAAGTCCAGCAGGCTCAGTCAGTGCTGACAAGGTCCTGAAAACTCTCCAAAGCCTGATGGACTTCGTGCACATCATTTCAATCACTTGGATCGATTTTAAATTAAACCCAAATACGTTCCTTAGCAGTAATCACAATGGAAAAGTATTAATTAGTTTTTAAACTCAAGATTCATCAGTAAATCCAATGTGCCTTCTACAGAGTTATCCTGGATTGTTCTTTTTCCCAAGGACAAACCAAAATGTCCTAACAAAGTGACAGAAAAAATGATTTCTGTGTAAGTAGTCCCAAAGATGCTGATTTTACACACAAATCAGCACTGGAGAGCAGAACAACCAGCCATACACTCAAACCCAGGAACTCCCCCTTTGGAGTATCACATTGCCATACCTTGGCCAAAGAAAGAGCTGGACATCAAGGCACTGGTGGTGAGCTGGGTGGATTTAATGGTGTTGGAGAACTGGCAGAGGAAGCATTTCATGTTCTGCAGGGCACTGATTCGCCTGTGGATTCTCATCTGTGTTAACACCCTCGTTGCCAAAATAAAAATAGCAGTCTTATGCTTCTCTTTTCCCGTGGTAACTGTAATTCCTGCAGGATTCTTTCAGCCCTTCAGCACCACAACAGGCAGAGGAGCATCCACAGCCCGAGCTGCCCTCCTGCCTCCTCCCCGTGTCCATGCTGTTTGTGCTCCAGTGCCCAGGTGGGAGCTGCAAACAGGGAGCTGCTCCCACTGTCCACAGGCTGCTGAACGATCCCTTCCAACGCCCAGAGCAGGGGGAGGGATATTTCAGGGAGCAGCAGATCTCCAGAGAGGGATATTTCAGGGAGCAGCAGATCTCCAGCCTCCACTGTCACCACCCCGATGGCTTCATTTCAATGCCCTCTTCCCCCAGCAGCAGCATCAGAGATAAATAACCACCAAGCCCTTCTCTGATCCCAGAGCCCTCCCTGGGCACTGGGAGGACAGCAGCACACGGCCCTCCCTGCTGTCACACTGCCACAGTTCCCGTGTCCTGCCCATCAGATTGGTCTCTCTCCTCCCCTCAAGCATCTCCAGCCATCCCTGCCACCGAGATGCAGCGTGACACTGCAAGTGCCGAGGTTTTAAAGCACACACAGGATGGAGACAAAAACAAAAACCAGGGCACCAATGGGCATCTCCATTCCTGCAGTGCACCTGCAGCACCCGTGCTAAGGGTACCCAGCTCCTCCCTCCTGCATAACTGGGGATGCACAGCTCAAGGGTTACTACAGCCTTTATGTCTCTGCACAGATCTATATAGTTGACCTTTGATTCCACCTAAATATCCCTTTATAGCACTTACTGTTGTAGAAACACATCTGAGACTACTAAATACTTGCAAATAATGGTTCTCAAAAACAAAGGGTGGCTGGGTGGGAATCACTTGCACAACCTGAAATCCATTTAGGAGTGAAAATGTTTTGCAACAGGTGGAGGGCAATGCTGTGAAGACAGAGATACTGCAAAGTTGTGTCCCCACCTCAAAGAAATGAAACTTTCCAGCCAAACCAAGCCACTGATCCCAGAAATCTCAAACTGTAGAGAGGCTTTGGTCCCTGAGCCACCAGCACATGGAAGGAGGGCAGAGTCTGCTTTCCCTGGAGTCATCCAACCTCCTGACAGCTCTCCCAGGCACAGCAGCTACAACCCAGTCAAGGTTTCCTCTTCTTCTGCACTTCATCTGTAATTTCACAACCACTCTGAGCTCTTTATGTGTCCCTTCAATGAGACATCTCCACTTTTTAAGTGCTTTAGCAAAAATCAGAACCACCAGCAAGGTCTGGACACTTCACTGGATTCAAGCACAACTGATTTTTCCATGGTTGACACAGAGACACAAATCTGGGGAGCCAAAGGAACCAAAACAAGGTGACAAGGAATGGGAAAGGGGGAAAGACACTTATCTGAAAGCTTCAATAAGGCCCTGAGGCCACTGGGCCAGTACAGTGGAAAGGGGACCAGTTAAAGGCAGATTCCAGTATTCAGAGAGATGAATAAAGGAATCCAACAGATCTCAAATGCCTTTTCTCCTGTTAAAAGCCATGTCTGAAACAAGAAAAACTCCATGCCAACTATTCAGAAACATTTTCCCACTTTGGAGACCTTCCCCACTCCCCAGTGAATGCAGGGCCATGCACTGGCACCAGCAGCTTCTCTGAAATATCACAGCAAGGGCTATGCTCAAGTTTTACCACTGCCCATGGAACAAGGGAAGAAAACAGCTTCATCAATCCAAAGCAGCCAAAGAATACTGTAATCCAATGACTTCGTTCCAGAAGGCCCATCACAAACCTGAAAAGCAATTCTGTATTAAATTTGTTTCCAATAATAGAATAAAAGGGATTTTATTAGTAGAGAAGAGGCTATCTATTTTAATGTACCATGAACTTTATATAAACTCTGCTTATAAAACATGCTTGGTAGGCAAAACATGTCACCTACTCTCCAGCAGCAAGTCAATCATGGCTGGAACAAAGAGCATCTTTATTCCACCAGACCTAAAAGGTTTCTGTGCAAGTTTTTTGGAATTATGTTGATCTGCTGCCGAAGCAGAGAGCAAGTAAATCAGGGTGTTTATACAAGTGGAGCAATCTCCTGATGCTTCCAAGGACTGAACAAAGAATTGTAGTATTTAAAAAACGTTTTGGTGATACTTCCATTGTTTACACATCTTCCCAGTGCCTCAAAAACAGCATTTCTGGAATTTTCCAAAGGAGCAACTCAAATCTCATCCATAATGTAGAGTAAATTACTTGCTTAGGCTGGTAACTGTCCTGAGGAGTGAAAGCACAATTCACTGGCCTAATGTAGGGCCCACTTCCTCAGTTCACCAGCCTCAAGGACAGAAGGAGGTAATTTGATCAAACTAAACATCAACTGATCATTCCAAGGACACTTCAGAAACTGCATCCAACGGGAAACATTAAGAAACCCCTTTCAGATTAGTATTAAGATGCAAGGAAGCAGCACAGGAATGGATGAACCTCACGAGGGATAAAGACAGTGATGTATTTGAATTTGATGCACAATTGCTGAGCATACCTGAGCCATTCTTCCTAAACTGCCTCCAAAGGGAGCAGGAGATCTCTCCAGGAGAATTTGCACACCTTAAGTGCCTGGAGATCATTGTGGATTGCTTGGCCCTTTCCAATCCAGGGTGAAACAAAACCTCCCTGCCCCAGACCACTGACGCAGCTTCCAAAACCTCCAGGTCAAGTCAGAGCTAATGACAGAAAATTGACTTTTGATTGGACTTTCTTGCTTCCAGCAATGATTTTGTTTTGGAGTTACATATTTCATTGCTGGGGGAAAAACACAATGATAAACACTGGAGAGAAAACAAAAGCTCTTCCAAGGCTTTCAAATATTTTAAGCAGCTCCACAATGCACTGAGTCATCCCACCAGCACCCCATTGTTTGTGATTTGGATTTACTACATTTATCAGGAGCCCTGATATATTGTGCACTAATCTCTGAAGGTAGACAGAGAAGTGTTAATCTCCAAGTGAACAGGAAGGCTGTTTAAATAAGATAAAGGAAGAGTGACCATACATGTCTGTATGAGGGAAGAGCTCCCAACCCAGGGTACCAAAACTACAGTCCAGGGAAAGAGTGAAATGGCGTTCACTGTTTAGTGCTGCTGGCATAAAAGAAAGCACCCTCTGCATTCCAGCCCCATCCCTAATTTATGTATGTGGAGAGGGGGGAGGGAGCACAAGGATTGTGTGCTCTAAAGTTACCATGACTGCTTTTACTATTGACTTCATTTCCCTTTTCTTCATTCACTTGCAAGAGCGATTCCCGCATTCACTCGGGCTCTCCGAAGTGACTAGGCAACAAATCCAAAGGCAGCTGGGCTAAAGCATTCCTACTGTTCAATTTACTGCTCAACAGTCGCTCCAGAAGGCCTTTAAATAGGCCTCTACCAGACAGGGCATTAAAAAGATATTAATTCCTCACAAAGATGGGGACGGGAAGAAATACACATAGAAATACAGAAGTAAGAAAAGGGTTGTTACCCTTGTGGCAAAAATCCTCCCTCCTGTGCTGCGAAGCTTTGCCAGAGCCAGCTGGCTCCTTGCTCTCTCCCAAGCACCAGCCCTCCTTAGCAGGGAGGGGAGTTTGCCTGCTGCCAGCTCTCCCCCAGAGCAGGGCAGGGCACAACCAGGGGAGCCCAGCACACAGCTCCAGCAGACAGGAATGAGGCTGGCTCTGTTGGCCCCTGTGAATCTGGGAGGTCTACAGAGGGAGGAACATTTACAGTCTGCTCCTGGCCTGCACGTTCATTCCAAGTGCTCCAGGCCCCGGGATGCTGAAAGTGAGAAACACCCAATCCCAATGAACTCCTCATTCAAGTCATGCTGAAGGCATTTAGTGCAGTTTGGTGGAGATGCACTTCAGGGCTGAGACTCTCCCAGTCCTGTTTGCATCCCTGGCTATGTGTGACACACACGAGATGCCACTCTCCAAACACCGAGTGCACGTAGTACTTCACACCTCAAGTTCACTGAATAAGTTACTAACTGAAGCAAAATAACCAAATAGAAACATTGTCAGGCAGGCCCAAACACTCCTACTTTCCCTCAGTTTCCTGGGCTTCTCTATATTCCCTTTTTTATTTTTCTTTTATTCACTTTCTTCTTCCTTCCTCCAACTTTGCCAGTCTTTGAGAAAAGATATCACTAGGCAAGTTCTAGTTCAAGCTTGGCTTTGAAAGCCAGAGTGATTTACTTTTTATTTAGCTCCCCAAGTTGGACACCTCTTGATGAAGCTTTTCCTGTCCCTTCCTAAGCCACATTATCATGCCCCTTGCCTTCCTTGCTCACCTTGGGTTCCCAAGTAAGCAGGGCTCGACTCCTCCACGGCCAAGCAAAGCTCAGTACCCTCCAGTGCCACATCCTTCTGAGATCACTGTGCTGTCACATCCATGTATTAGCAATGACAGCAAGAACACTCTGTTATCAATAGCCTTCAGAAGCAGGAGCTGGAATTCAGACACTTTTTTTTGTGATGAAGGAGGAACTGGAGCCAAGGAAAAGAAGCCAGTGCTCCAAGACAACTATTCCATAGGATTTGTACGTATTAGGGTGGCTTAGAATTTACAGATGCATTTGTAACACGTTCTTAGACCGTTTAGAGATAATGCAATTTAATACTAAAGTTCAAAACAATGTTATTTGGTGGGTTTGCAAATTTAGGCAAATCACTTTCTGTTAAGCTTCGTGGCTTCCCAGAAAACAGCAAACTTCCATCCCTTCCCACTGCAATAACAGCAACAGCAGCCTTAAATCTTGTTGCCATCAGTTTTATGTCATAAGGCTGGTAATGCTCCTAAATAGCTTTACTGGGCTCAATGCTCAGAGCAGAATCCAACTCCAAATCCACCTGCCCTGCACAGCAAAGCTGCTCCTGCCTGCCAAGCCAGAGGGAGAGGGTGGCCCTGCAACTGCAGAGAACAGGATTAGCACCCAAGTGACTCTCAAAACCTCATACAAGTTGGGGGAGTAACAAATACGTAGCAAGGTAATAGTAAAGCAGGGGACAGGACCCCCTGTGAAAAATCTCTCATCTGGAAGAGCAGCTCCTCAAGCATTCAGAAATCTCTGTGTGGTCTCAAGTTAACTGTTACCAAAGCCACTTCCTCATTTACACATAGAAATATAAACATATAAAATATAAACATAAAACATATGTTAAACATGAATAATTCATAGAAAACACAATCTATGTTCAGCATTACAAGGTAAGCTGTATAGGCAGTAGCACACTGAACACCAATTCCTGTTTGGCAAACAACTGCTGTGCCTCACTGGGCAACTCTTTCAACATCTCCACTTGGGTCAAGTTTCCACCAGCAATTTTCTCATTATTTTCCCCCATGGTCCATTTCTGGACCAAGGCAAGAGGACAAAAAAGTGTGCAGACTCAACAACTCTCTGAAGTAGCAGAAACCACTGCAGGGAATGCTCTAACCCCCACTTTTGACACTCGAACCTCTGTGAGAGACCCCAACACATTTCAGTTCTGTTAAGCAATTTGTACTTTGCCAAGCTGACAGAGCTCACTAAGACTGAACTGAAGGCATGAGATGAGC
Organism: Xenops minutus; assembly: GCA_035221455.1. Lineage (NCBI taxonomy): Eukaryota > Metazoa > Chordata > Aves > Passeriformes > Furnariidae > Xenops > Xenops minutus. The sequence goes on along the minus strand of JAWWEE010000055.1, from coordinate 4,139,341 downwards.
GCACTTGGTGGGGGAAGGAAGGAACATGCTCAGGAGCAACCACATCTCCAGCCAGCAGAGTTGTGTTTGCAAAAAGCTGTTGAGCCCACAACCAAACTGCATTTGTCTGTATGTGCAGTCCCCACAAGCCACCACTTACACCAGCTCCCTAAACAAGGTCAGCATTTGGCTTTGCTGGAACAGAAAGGAAATGGATTGAAGCCTCAGACCACTGGCTTCCTGTCTCCTCTATAGTAGGAAGCTCAGTCTCCAGCACAAGGACTCAGACACCTGTGGTGGCAGAGGAAAACAGAGATGACAAACAGCAGCGAGTCAGAGCCCTCTGAAAACAGATGTCAGGCACTGATGGCAATGGATCCATGCTTCCTACCACTGGGCACAACAGAAAGGTGCTCTCAAGTTTGATCTCTGTGTAAAGAAAGCATTCATACTGAGAGGTATGGTGAGCTTTGGGAAGGGACATTCACATCTTAAATGGATTTATCACTGTGACCCACCGTGCAGTACCTGTACCACCTGTACCACAGTTACTGCACCCACTGGGCTGGACCCTGCTGGAGGTTTCATTTCTGCTCACCGAGTCTGGCACTGCATCCTGTAACTTTTTATGCCAACTGCATTGTAAGCCTACAGAAAAACCCCACAGGGCTAAGAAGAGTTAGCTGAGAACAACCCTGAAGTGGCCCATTGAAACCACTTCATCTGACGAGAGAATGAAATAGTTTGGGGGCTTTAACCCTAAATAAGTTATTAATAACTGTTTCAAAAATTGCTGTGAAAAATCCTCTCATGTTAAACTCATAACAGCAGCAGACAGAAGAATGTTCCCTCTATACAAACAAATGCAAAGCTGTTTGGTTTCTGGACAGACACCATTAACCCTCCTCACCCTGATTAATTACTTTCTATTTTTAAATCTTGAGACAAGACATTACTGCAGTTCCTTTCAGAACACACGCAGAGGAAACCAGCAGGCAAATTCCCTTCTTCCACCAGGTGAAAGAATAAATTGAATGAATTCAGTTCACAAGAAGCTGCAAACCAGAGCTCCCAGTACTTGCCTTGCCCCTCAGCTGGACATTATTGAGTTGGGAGAACAGAGGAAGGCACCGAAAATCTGAGCACATTCAGAGAAGCAGGAAAATAAATATATTTACAACAGATCAGACACAAACACCCCAAGAAACTCCTGCTGACTGGGCTGCCCACATCCAGGCACTGCATATTTAACTAGTAAAGCTTAACTTGGCTCCAGCATGACTTGCTGTAAAAAGGTAACACACAGGAACCAGCACACCAGTTGTGGCTCTTGGTGCAGTTTCCAAACCCTCTGGGAGCTCCTCCACCTTGTACTACCAGGACCTCTGCAGGTATATTTGACACACACCCCTCAGCTGGTCCCTCCTATGATCCTCCCCAGCCTGGAATTGAGGGGGGGTGTGAAGCTCCTCACAGCCCTCCATAACTCCAGGAGGCTGCCACTACCCCAGGAACTCCACATGCACAGTGGGGACATCACCAGCTCAACACAGAGCAATTTTTCAACTCAACACAGCTGGATCAGCCTGAAAATACCTCAAACTCAATAACAGGGGATAATTTAATACATGACAAGAATTCCCTCGAGTCTCTAAAAGCATCCTCTGCCTCAAACCCACAAACAACACGGTCACAGCGCTCTGTGAGAGGCAGCTCAACCTCGAGGTGCTCTGAGGCACCACTCAGTTACTTTATTTTATCCAAACAATTTCTAGTCTCAGCAACAGGCCTTGAAGTTTTCACTTGAGGAACAAACTGCATTAGGAAAGCAACAACTAAGTTAATTCCCCTTTTTAAATCTTCATTACACAGGTTTAGAGTTTTCCCCCTGAAGAATACTGTAAATAATCTATTCAAACAAATGGGATTCCATGTTACTTTATTAGAACTGCAAACATGTTTAGGAAGACATTAATAGAGATGCACAAGTACACAGGGGGCACTTCACCAGGGACAAAAAGCAAATGATGGGCATTTAGTTCACATCTCTTAATACACATGCTTCCCAAACTCAAATATTCCTTAAAATATGACAGGAAGTGCCTATTTGCTTTTCCTATTCACACTAATTCAGGTCTATTGTTGGCTGAAACAAAGGTCTTTCAACCTGCATCACCCGTTCCCAGGACATTTGACACCAGTTTATTAATATCATAAACACAAGAGGCCTGAGTGGCAGAAATCCAGCCCCAGTCCTGGTGCCCAGCCTAAACAACCTCAGAAAGGAGGGAGAATCTATCACAGCTGTGGAACTACAACATTTATCCACACCTAGGAATGAGCAGTGAAAGGTCACAGCTTCTCCTTGAGCCTGTTCTTAGCTCCTGCAAATTACAGAACAATAATAAATTCCTTTTTAAAAAATCTGCTCTGTACACAGGTTTTCCTCCCTCCAACCCCAACTGTTCTGCTTTTAAACAAAGAAGTAACCAACAGCAAATGCAGCACTTTTAAATGCCAGCCAGCTGTTGGATGCCAAAGCTACTGTAAGGTTCAGTTTTCTGAGCATCACAAAGTTCAGCTGCTGAGAGATTCCAACCTCCAAAGCTTACATCTATTTTCAGGTGGGGAAGAGGAAAAGAAGAGTGGCCCTCCTACTGAGGATGCGTCACACTCCATGTTGCATCAATCCCCGTTCAATTGCAGTGAAAACTCCTCTTCACTCAGGGTTTAGGATTACCAAAAAAAGGCTGGGAATGGTGGTTACCCAGGGGCTGGATAACATCACCTGCAGAGGTAACACATCCCCAGCGAGCCCTGACAGAGGCCAGGCTGGATGTGAAATAGAAACTACAGAAACATGACGTGGATAAAACATTCTACCAAAGCAACATCTGAGGGAAAAAGCTAAATGCATTCTAATTCTTAAATTGCTCATTCCCAAGGCCTCATCTACTAAATAACAAGCCATGTGACATTCTGGATACCTGGCCTAGGTCTGCTTGGGTCCCATTCTCATCACAGACTACATCAATTACACTTAACCTGGAAAATTAAGTGTCCTTGTCTGGATGCAAACAAAGCAGCCCAGACCCCCAGGCTTCAATCAAGTGCCACAGAATTCTGGCAACCAACGAAGTTTTTAACAGTCATAGAACCAAACCTTCCTTAAATACACTGAAAAAAATGAAAACACACACAATGTCCTTTGGTGCTGCAGCAATAAAACTCTACCTAAAAGCAAATTTCTTTTATCCCCAAGTGAAATCTCAGCTAAAAGGTAAGAATATGAAGTCTCTGCTTTGTTTGAAGGGGGACTGGCAGCATCAGGGTTCTCTGCTTCCACAGTTTATAATATAGAAGAGTATTAAGTATTACTGCAGACACAGAGATAATTTGAGTAAATGACACAAGAAAAAGAGTTTGTTCCCCTTGGAATTTTCCCATTTCAACCGCCCATTACCCCTTTAAACCAAGTAATTGCCCTAAGCAGTAGGTACACAATCCATACCAGTTCCATTTCTCTCAGAAACACTTCAGCCAGCAAAACCTACACTGATCTCTGAGACAACGATGACAGAATGGTTTAGTTATATTTGTATTGTGCAGAATTTAGTTTGGGAGTTACTCATCATTTCTGTCCTTTGTACAATTACATACAGATCATACATATCTAATTATAGGGGAACAAAATTAACTCCAGCAGGAACTTCATGCCCACAATTGCTTCATCTAAGATCCCCTCAGGTATCTGAATGTTCTGTCACTATCACTCACAAAACTGAGGGACCTGTTAAGCAATATGAGAATTTAGACAAAAAGGCATATAAATAACTGATTTGATTACTTCTCCTCTAACACAGCATTTGTCTGCTTTTAATACTCTGGTACATGATCCGTTCCAATATATTTTCTGCTTGCAGAGCTTTAATTTACAGCCTATCATTAATAAAGCTATAGCAAAACTAGTTTTGCATATCTAGTTTCCAAGAGGGAAACAAGTCATTTTTAGCACTGCTGAGAGTACAAATTACTGATCTTCCAGAATAAACTTCATGCTGGAACAAGAAAAATTAAATATCTGTTCAGGTGAGAACAGTCCTGCCATTTCAAAGCTCTTGAAATCATGTTCCTGCTGACCTGGAGATAAATGACATCCTATAAACCTCTACAGATTCAGGAAACCACAACTCCATCTCAAGCCACTGGTCCCTGGAAAACCTGTATCCCCAGAGCTAAGTCACAGGAGATCCTCAGCAGACTCCTCAGGATTTATCCATTATGCTACACAAGTGCTCCATAATTCTCCTAAGACATGCTTTGAAATCCAGGTTATACATAGGATGAGATTCCCCAAAACGCATTATAAGAGTCTGACTAAGTTTTATTCAAGCTTTAAAGCTTTACTTCTCCCTGTGATAAATATGTGAGCAATGTATCTGTTTTCCAAACCCAGGCTAATTACCCCTTGGTAGCAGAAGTGCTTTGCTGGATTGCTTGGCTGCTTTATTTATACTTCCATTTTCTTAGGGAGCTGCTCTCAATGTGCCTACAAGGAATGAAAAAGAATGTTCTTGAAATGAAAAAAAAAATCTCAACAAATACCACTGGCCTTAAAGAAGTATCAGCAGTAAAGCTGTTCCCCCAAGGAAGATGGAGAGGGACTCTTTACAAGGGATGCAGTGACGGGCCAAGGGGGAATGGCTTCCCATTGCCAGAGGGCAGGGATAGACCAGATACTGGGAAGGGATTCCTTCCTGGGAGGGTGGGCAGGCCCTGGCACAGGGTGCCCAGAGAAGCTGTGGCTGCCCCTGGATCCCTGAGAGTGTCCAAGGCCAGGTTGGACAGGGCTTGGAACAACCTGGGCTATGGAAGGTGTCCCTGCCCATGGCAGGGGTGGCACTGGATGAATTTTAAGGTCTTTTCCCCCCCAAAACCTTGCCAGGATTCTGGGATTCCAAACTATATCCAGTTTCCAGCAGGAAGTCAGTGCCTCAGAGAGGGATCAGAGCTGATTTCCATTCCAGACTCGTGTGCAACTCACACACACACTGCAGGTGCTCCCTCACCAGAGGTGACTTTAGACATTACAGAAAAGTCACCCAAGGCTCTGGGTACTGAAGCTCTCAGAGACCCCTCTGAGACTGAAGGTTTTTAATAAACACCCAAGGAGAGCAAGAGGTAGAGCTGAGAGATTTGCATTCAGAGAGCACACTAAGGAGCTGCCCAGGCCCTGTTCTCAGTGATACACCCTCAGTCTGGTGGGACAGCTGATAAACACCTTGGCTCTGATAACCAGGGCTGAGGACACTCAAGAGTCTCCACTCAGAGCAGGGATTTCACAAACGCCAAAAGTATTTGCGTGCTCTTTGATTGCCTTTATGTGGGGATTTCTGCTTTGTTAAAAAACGTTTATCAGCAACAGGACTAGCAGAAAGCCAGCCCTGTGACCCAGGCAGAGCACAGAGGTATTTATTCATCTCTTTCCTAATTCACAGAATGTTTCTCCTCAAGACTACATATTACTCAAGACACCTTACACCAATTATAACTGAATATACTGGGGAAAAAAGTGCCCTGGTATTACTTACTCAAGAGGGTGTTTACCTACACAGCACTGAAAAACCTGCATAACAAAGCAGGCTGTGTATTCATTCACATAAACATCCAAATGGTACAAATTTTTAAAGTATGTTGAATTTGGATATCTGTTTATCCAAATAATAAATCATTTTCACTTCAAGTTGTACTTACTTGAACCAGAAGCTAATGTTTAAAGTCATTACCTAGTGAGTTTTATTTAGGAAAACAAATTCAATACTAAAAAGAAAACCTACCTGCTTCTGCTTGTATTTCATTTTTATTATCCTTTTTCCCCTGTGCTCAATCCAGGTGATACATGAGTCCTTGAATCTAACATGATTGGTAGTTATTTATTTCTCAGTTCCTGCTGGCAGCCCCCACACCACCCTACTGAAACATCCCTCACATCCAGCACAGAATCTACCCCAAGCACACACTAAGAACAGGCTAAGCAGGCCCTCAGCAGACCTGACTTGAGATCTTCTCAGGGTTTGTTTGTGTTCCCAAGTAGTACAGAGCTATTTATGGAAAAATCCCAGCTGGAGTCACAGCCAGAATTTCAATAGGCTGCACGGCACAGTGCAGCCAGGGGTGGCTGTTCTGTTTGCAAATAACAATATATTTGGAAATAACATACTGGGCCATTGTTTTGCATGTACAGAACAGAAGCCTTCAGGCAATGCCTTTCTTGCCACTGAGAAAGCTACAGAGGAGCACTGGAACAGCTTCATCTTCTCTTTTTGCTGAAGCCATTCCAAAACACACTGCAAGTTAAGAATTGGTAGTAGTATTACAGAAAAATATAATACTTTGGCAATGCCTTTCATGATTAGAATTCTGTGACTTGGTGTGCATTTCTGTTTTAGATATAGAAAAACCAGCTCCCAGGAACTACCCTGCTGTGTCAGCCTCTTCTCACACGTTCTCTGACCAAAGCTTCTTTTTCGGGTGCAAAAGCTCAGGCCAAACATTTCCAGGCTTTTAATCTTCACATATAGAATGCAGGAGACTGTTGTACCTCAGACAACGTGTGAAGAGCCCCCTTCTAAGCCAGGCAAATGAAGGCAGAAATGGCTCTCCCCTGCCATAAAAGCAGGGAGGGAGGGACACTCACCAGCTGAATTTCGGGCAGCTTGCCGGGAGCACAGCGCCTGTGAAGGTCACAAGTACAACTGAAGTTTCCAGCAGAGACAAATACACAGTTCTATTGAGTGACTGTAGAATAAAACATTCTGATTACTCCACTCACTATAGTCACTCACTCATCTATCAGTTCATTTTAACACTTCATGCATCTTTAGTGGCACTTGGAACCTTAAAGAACAGTCTTCCCTTTACCAATTGCCCTTTCTTCTTTTTTTCCCCACTTGGCAAATGTTTTCCTGTGTTTCTATTCTGGCCCAAGCATACATGCCTGAGCTTCTTAAAAAAAATCATTATTAAACAGAGGCCAATGCTAATTTCTGGCCTGGATTTTGAGATTCCTGACACTTCTCTAAATGATGCAAAGTGGAATCTTGACAACTCTAAGTCAGGCCCCTCTTAAAACTATATATATAGTCTACTAATCTGAGCAAAATACCAACCTTTATTTTTAAGTGCCTTATTTTAAATCTCTCAGCACCTCTATTTATAGATTAGGGCCTTTTCTTTGGATTTTGGAAGAGTTGTGTAACAGCTGAAAACAAGATAAGAAGTATTAATTAGTATTACTGTCCTGCAAGGACCTCAAAGATCCTTAAAAAATAAAAACTAACAAAAGCTTTGGAACTACATTTTAGGAAACAGGCACACGACTCCTAGACAAGAAAAACAGAGCAGGGAGGGTTAAAAGGACTTTGTGGCCTTGCAGGGCAAACCACTCTGGATGGTTACTTTTAGTTACCTCCATTTCTAGATTTCCATCAGTCTCCCCACCATGCCTTGGGATAATGAAATTTAAATCTAGACCTTTAACTTAATAAAGAGTAAAAGAGTGGTAACAGTAAGACTGGTTTCCAATGGAAACTGGAGCCTCAGTCAAAAGACACTGGTTAGAAGACACATGAATTGGCAGGTGCCAAACATCACTGGAGAAAGAACCCAAACATGTATGTGGAGCCAAGAAGCCCAAAAAGGGCTGTGGCTGTGCTCTCCCTCTGCCTTCTTCAGAGCCAGGCAGGGAGGAAGCATAGGGTGCAATCCCCCTGGCAGGGCCTTCTCCTAAACCTGTATGTGCTTCCAGCACCAGCACACAGGCATGACCTGGGGACAGTTCCTGGTGACAATTCAGAACACACAGCCCTGATTTTCGGGGACAGCAGAAAAATGAGAACCCTCCAGTGTGTCATTCCCAGGCTTGGGATGAGCTTGCTCAGGTCACACAGAGGAAAAGCAGCCACAAGCTCCAGGGAGCCAACGGCCTCATGTGCAGAATATCCCAGTGATTTTGTTTTGTTTCAAATGCTCTTTGTCTTCCCACTGCCCTTTCCTCTGAGGCATCTCAGTATTGTGAGACATGAGCTAGCTGGGCTGAGCACAGTGTGTGTCCTGCTGCAGGAACACAGCCCTTATGCTGCAGCCCCCGCTGCTTCCAGGAGAGGCTATCACTGCCAGGAGGCTCTGCAGGAAAATGGAAGACCCTGGGTTCTCCTTTTACACACACACATACTCCCCAAAAGACAGTAAAATTCAGCTTTAGAAAAAACCCCAATCAAACAAAACCAAATCAAAACAATCACATGAAACTGGGAGAAGAACAGACTGAGAAAAGGCAGATGAATTATATAGGAAGTTTTAAACTTTTGGGCAAAAAGCCACTCCTGACATTTCCACATTCCACTAAAGCAGACTGTAAATGTTTCTCTATTACCTCTGTAAACAGTGCCATTTTCTCACTGCTGGCCTGTGTAATGAACAAGTCTGTGGGCTTCAACTTCACCTCTTTGTTCATACTGATCTGTGAGAAGAAACGTCCTCAAACACGAATCTCAATCCACTGACAGTGGAGCTCCCCATGTGAAAGGCAGTCCATGAACAAGCACATATCAAATGTCAACACAAAGAGGCTGAGTTGTTCACAATTCCATAGTTTCCCATGTTGCCTTCAGACCATTCTCATCTCTCCAAGAGCAGCAATCCATGCATTAACTCTCATCCCACCTATTCCATCACAAACACTTGTTAGAGATGGACAAATTAAATCTGGGGAAGCTAATTCAGGAGAAAGCCAAGTCCAGGAAAATAGTCCAGGAACTCTCCAACAAGTGTCTTTGAAAATCACTATGTATTTATGACAGCCAAAGCTAAAGCTTTATTTCTGTATGCAGTTCTTTTCTGCTGGACCAATTTACTTTACAGTTTTAAGTTATTTGAAAATAAAGTAAGACCTTCAGCCTACATTTGTAGGCACTATACACAAACTCAAACGGGTCACGACTTCTCAAAGCATCATTTAACAACAGCACAGAGAGCAGCTGAAATCACTGCTTTTGAGAATCAAAGAATGGTCACTGAAATACTTTATATTCATCAGGGAAAAAAAGGAAAATATAGTTAATGGCATTCAACAGACAAGAATATATTATGAATTAGTCCATATTTTAAATAAGCAACTATAATATGAAGTCTCAATTACCTTAACTGCTCCTGAATATATGCAATTATCTTTTCTCAAGTTCTCAAAACCAGAGTGCCAAGCGTGTATGTTTGGAGATCACATTATTCCCAGAGCATTAATTTAAGAACTGCAATTGAAAATGCAAAGAGAAACATTTCCACACCACACGCATTCTGTATACCTGGGAAACCAATCTTTCTTACAATACAACCCTTTTAAACCCTCTTTTCCTGACCCTAAAATTTTCTTCCCAAATTAGATGCAAGAACTGCCTCGGGGGTTTAGCATGTGACCCAAATATGCTGCTTTTCTTCACGGTGCTATCACTTGTGGATCACTGCGAGGAAAATACATTTGGATAAAGAATGCCTGACCAAAGTAATAACTTCTCCTTCAGTGCTTAACAAAAGCCTGATAACTTAGGAGAGGGAAGGGAGCAGCTTCCAGCCACTTCTGCTCCTGTCACTGAATTAGTCGTGCACAGAAGCCTCAGATAATTGTTTTCAGGAATATCAACTCACCACAGCAGTACCTGATGGCAGCACTTTGTTTTAAAGGCAAATTAACAACCCCCAAGCCTTCCAGTCCCCAAAGAAAAGAAGGCAAGACCACCCTCGGGTACCACCACCTGCTGCCCAGAGCAACGTGCCAAAGCAGCACTGGGTGAGAAGCCAGAAAGTGAGAAACACTGCATCCAGTGAAGGAAATCCTGCTCTAAAAACCATTAGCAAGTGAACACACACAAGGTATCAATACTTTATCTCTTCAGATAAGACTCTTTTTTAGGCTTCCCCCCCTTTCCCAAGAAATAACAGAATGACCATGTCCTTTATTTCCAGTTTACTGACACACTAACCCTGTAAAAGCAGCATTTAGCTGGTGTTGGAAGAGCATAACTGAGCTACAGCAACGTAACAAAGCTGTAATTACATCTGTTCCACTTGAGCATAAAGCCTGGAAAACTGTCCTGACATAGTTATTTTGACTGCAAGACCTTAAAAGAGATTATTCTGAATTGGTTTGGATCAATAAATACTTCCTGCATTTATCTGCTCTCATTCATTGGAACATGGTCACTGTTGTCTCAGCTCACATTCACAACCTAAACATCTACCTAAGCCAAGGCTTTCATTCCTTTCACTCACTTCTTTAAAAGTGCAAACCTCAGTTTCACGTGATTACTGAACACCAACTTCTTCTGCTAAACTTTTCACTCCACACTAAAAATACTGTAGACACAGTTATGGTACTGCAGAGTATAGAGCACTGAAAATATGAAAAAAGGTCTGAAAAATACCCTCAAGGCACTTATTAAAACATCTTATATAATGCACAGTGTTGCCCACAGATTAAAGAACAAACTGGAGCCTTAACTTGGTACCACCAGTAATTGATGTTTTTGCTGCAGGAGGCACAGCACACAGCAGATTTAATTGCATGCACACTTAGACAGCAGCTGAAACAAAGGCAGCCTAATTCTACAGCATTTAATGCAAGACAATACATCAGTTTAGGTGAAGACGAAACCCCAAACAAGGGATCCATTTTTCAAATCATATTAAGGCTGATAAGACACGATAAAAGAAGATTATCATTTGTCAGATTAGCTTTTAAAGTGCTTTACAGTAAAGCAATCAGTAATAATCCATCTCCCAGTTAAGTAGTATTATTTTCCTCCAACAACTTCAAAGAAACTCCACTGTACTGATATTAACAAGCTGGTTTTACTAACAGAGATACTAAACACTAAGCAAATCTCCTTTCCACACACTGCTGGGGTGGATATAGCAGAAAACCTCTCCATGTGTACTAAAATAATCTGTCACTTAAAATAATGATACTGTAACAGTATTTTATTGCTGGCCTTCAGATACATACTTTGAACATGTGCTATCTTGAACAGCAAACGTTTAAAGTCCTTTTCAGCAGCTGATTTTACCACTCGGAGCAGCACACACAGCTCAGGGGCTTGCACTGACTGTACATAAAGTCCTGTAGAGAGCCCAACCCTCTTCCCGAGCTCCCCATGTCCCTTCGAGCCACTGGATCACCCTCCACACTCTGCTGGCACAGGCACACCCAGAGCTCTTGAGAATCACACCAGGCCTCAATTCAGCTGAAAAATAATCCGGTCAAAACCCACAATTCGACGAATTTTTCAGCTGGATCAGCTTCCCAGGCAAGTTCACTGTGCAGTGACGTGAGCACCCGTGCCAGCAAAGTGGGAAGGAGTGCCTCTTTAAGCAGAAATGCTGCCAAACATGTAGCTGTGGCCTAAATAGGCAAGTCAGGAGAGAACAGAAAGGAGGAAAGAAAAAAAAAAGGCAAGGCAGACAGCAGAGCCAGGAACACCCAGCTCTTAACTCTTCCCTCAGCACTGCACCCACTGCGAGGTTATTCTTCATTTTAGCTCTTCCAACACACGTTCTGTGAAGCCACAGATACCACAGAGCCCCATTTCTAGGGGAGAAATACTCAAACCAGAGCCATTTAGGCAGCACCTTTAAAATGAAAAGCTAGGGAGTGTCACAAAGCTGCTCCAGAGCTGTAATCCAGCAGGACTGCTGCTCACAGCCAAGCTGTGCAGTCTGAGGGCTCAGTCACTGTAATACCTTATTTTCAACACAAAAATCCCACTCCTTTTTCCAACTAATTTTAAATTTCACAGAGGTTCCAAGAAGAGCAAAGCCTCACAGAAGGACCAGAACAATACTGGTCAGCTTGACTGACAAGCTGAAGTGCCCCAACAACCAAGCCCATGCCAGAGAGAGGGCTGAATTACTTCTGGGGAGCTGAACAGCCACTGACTATTTCTCTGTTTGCTAAATGCTCTTTGTTTTGGGGGACTTCACACTTTAAATGCACACTCTAGTCAATCCAGACCAGCAGTTCCTAGAACACAGTAGCCTATTTCTCTCTCTAGATAGAGACAGTCATTCTACAAACAGCTGAAGATAAAAGAGCTAAAACACAGAAGCAGACTCAGGAATATAGAAAGGACTATAACCAGGGGTCTCTTTATTAATCTACAACATATTTTGAACTACCTTTTAAAAACCAACTTATTATTAGTCCTTGCTCCTTGTAAATGATCTTACAAAACACTACCACAGCCCTCAAAACCCCAAATTAGCTTCCTTCCCACAACTATATCCCAATCTTTCCTCAGCAATATCATCACAACCTCACACTGTCATTCCTTTCCTGGGAATTTGTCATCCTCTCCCATTCAATCAATCCCCAATTAAAAAGCCTAAATTGTGGTAAACTGCCTTTTTTTACAGCACTTCTCATTCTTGGCTTCAGTTTTCCTTACTCGGAGATAACACTTTTCATGCATTCAAGACAAAATACCATTGCTAAAGCAACAACAGTTCCCACTGCTGCTCTGCAATTTTGAAGTTTGTCAAAAATCTATATCAAACTACACTTGACACCTAGAATGAACTACTGAAAGAACCCTGAACAAGGGATTTGGCCTCTTCTGGCTCAAAAAGAGGGAACATGAAGCAAGTCACAAGTTATTAACAGAGCAGCACAAAATGATTAAGCATCAGACTTCAAAATTAAGTTAATAATCAGTCCCCACAGGAAATAGTCAGGTACTTCTTCTTTCAGAGACAGTTTAGGCATGAAACAGTTAACTTGTGAAAAATGACCAGTGATTACTCAGAGTTAGAGCTGAGGACTTAAGTTCCTGGCTCCCAGCCTTGGACCTGGACTATCAGACTTCTACGTATCTTTGAATTACACCTGAAAGAACATCTAGATACAGCAGCTTGACTCTTTTCCTTCTGTCAAGCAATTAAACAACTTTGACTTCATTTGTTCTGAAGTACAAACTCACTCCATTAAGCAAGTGTCTTGTTTAGAGACAGTTTAAGCTCACAATCCTTGGTCATTCCCAACTGCAGTTATTACTGTGCCACATCTTGGAGAACAGCACAAGAGTAAAACCAACAAAACTGCTGCTACAAATCTCTGTAATCCTTTTCTATGATCATTCCCATAAAGGCAACTTGGACTAAGAAAACATTTGAGTTCTTCTGGACAATTAAGTCTTTCTTGCACTGAAACTGTGATGGCACAAAAGCAAGCAAGCTGTGCAGTACAGACCTTTGATAACCTGATCACTGAACTTACCATGAACAATCACTGTGTTCTCCACTGGACAAGTCCTGTCTAATCCAACACCCTGGCTCTGGATGCTCCAGAGCACCTGGAGCAAGCTGAACACAGGTATGTTGTAGGACTGGGCTTCAGCAACACAAATACCAAATTAAGAAGGGAGGAAAACTATTTCAGAACCAAGGCAGCACAAGCTACAACCACCTGTGCCCTCATACAATGGGCTGTTAAATCACAAAAAGGCAAACTCCTGCCAGCAGTTAAAAATCAAGAACCCCAGTTATAAAGAAGCTGGCACTGAGATTTCAATTTATAAATTGATTTCTGTGCTTCCCTGTGACCTGACAGGGCCAGGCCACAGCTTTGAGCCAAGGATAAATTCCATCCATACCAAGGGAAGAAAAGCTAGCTCTGCCCCTCACGTTCATATTCCTCCTTAGAAAAGCTGTGCCACAGCAGTGACACAGGCAGGCCCCACGCTCAAGTTCACTGCCACCTTTCCTCAAGCCTTAGTTACAGTTTCCCCTCCTTCCCCTTACATGTCACATCCATCATCACAGGGAGCTCGGAAAGCCAGAAAATTAAAAACTCTGTATCACAGGTCATGTTTCAGCCACCAAAGCCACCAAATATTGACTTTGTAACAGCCAGCCCTAAAGTATCCACAGAATGATAGGTTGTACATGTGATGAGAAGGCTGCAGGTCAGAGCTGACCTTAAACATACCAGGAGCCACACAGTAGCACTCTTGACAAGATTTGTACAGTTGCTGCCATTATTACTCTATTCAAAATGTTATTCTCCAAAATGTTGCCCTGTTTTACAGACAGCACCACAGCAAACCCACTGGTTTTGCACCCTAGTGACTAGTCAATTAAATGCTGCAGTTTCCCAGGTTAACTCTGCCATTAGCTTAGTTTAAGGCACTTTCCAAGGCAGACATTGCAACACTGATTTACCAACAGGAAGAAAACAGAAAGCAAATCTTCCATTCCTTTCAGGTTTGTTTCCAGTGAAGTTTCAGCATTCCACAGCAAAAACTGGGGTTTAAAATCTGAGCTCTAAAGCCATTCAAAAGCCACAGCTACACACCCTAGTACTCCCACAGACAAATTGGTACTGTCCTCACCACAGACACGACTGGAGTGCAGACCTGCTCACTGGCAGACCACAGTGGTTAAACACTCATTAAGGGCTGAGACAGACAGATTTCCTTTAGCTTTCACCATGGGGCTGCACAAAAACGCAGATGGAAAGAGAAAAAAGGTCCTCAGACAGCACTCAGATCCACTGTCAGCTTGGACATTCCAAAGGACCAGAAGCTGCTGCTCCACTTTGTGCAAGAACCACACCAGGCCCCATGTCATGAAAGTGAATTTTAAAGCCAGAAATACAAGCAATGAAAGGAAAAATGCAACCAGCTTGATACATTATCAACCCTTCCCACAAGGTCACTGGGAGACATCATAAAGCATGACAAGAACTCGAAAGAGAGCTGCTTTCCATCACTTCCAGCACAGACTGTGGGAGCCAAATCCACAGTCCAGGGGAGAACATCAGCTCAACAAGTCAATTACAACCAAGCATAATACCAATAATACATTACTTGGGACCTCTCTCCAGGCAGTTCAGTTTCAGAATGTCTTGCAGTATATTAAGGTTTGTTACCTTCGGGCTCATCCTAAGTCAGGTATAGCTGAGAACAAAACACAGCTGCTCTCTGGGTCACAAACTTGGAAAGCTACATCCTCCACAGAATCAAAAATGGTCACTCTGCCAGTGTTTGGAAACCAAGCTGCCTGACTACCTGCAACTGAAGCTCCTTAATTCCTTTAAAGGCTTCCCTGAACCCCACCCCTGTGACTGCAGCAGGCCCAGAGCAGCTCCCAACCTGTCAGGAGGCACAAGGCTGGCCAGGCACCTTTCGTAACAACAGTACAACACTTCAAAACAGCCCAGGAAGTTAAGGACAGACTATTTCCTCACTTCTGCATTTCCAGAGCCCTGCAAAAGCCACTTTTCTACACATATATATAAGTTGATTGCTATTATATGCATGTCAACATGTCTATTTTAACAAAGAATTATTTGCAAGCGCCTGCCATGCAACTACAAGTTCTTCAGTATTTGTATTTAATTAAGGGTTTAGTTTGATATGTAAATAAAACAAAGGTTATTACAGAATTTAAAGTGTGACAAGGAAAAATTATACCATGTTTAACAGCAGTTTTGAGTTCAAGCTTTAAAAACCACTTCCTGAAAAACTTAAAATTAAACTTGAAATTGTTACAGCTTTCTCATTTCCAAAAAGCATCTTTCATCTTACAAATGACAGGAGTCTTTGACAGAACATTGCTTGCCACATGCCGCAGCTAATAAATAAAAACAAGTCACTTATGTTTATACTGATTTTTTTTTTGGCCTTTGGAAGCTAATTCGAACCACATGTCAAATGGGGAAATAATGGAAACTGTAGTTACTGCTTTTCTAAATATAACATTAATCTCACTTGTAAGTCAGAGCATTCAAGATATGCAAAAAAAGAAAAAACCCCAGGAATTACATAAGTGACAAGGCCAACTGGTTGCAAAAGAAAAATTTTAACTCATGATCTTACAGGCTGCCTTGTGCAAACAAGATTTTTATGGCCAAAGAAACTCAGAAATCAGAGGGACTTCCCTCCAAAAAGATCACAGAGGAGATTTTGCTCCCCAGAGCAGAGCAAAGCACCATTCCTCTAACAATCCCAAATCCAAGGAAAAGCAAATAACCAGCACAGTTTTTGCAGTGACAGTCAGAGGCAGCCATCTTAGTGCAAGATGACACTTGTCACTGCCAACTTAGAAAAGTTTTAGACAACCTCCAGCATCATTTCAAACACAAACCCACTCCTTACGCAATAAGTAAGCACACAAAATAGTCTGATTTCTTCCTCTTCTGGTTAATGGGAGCTGGAAAGATTGGGAGAATTACTGTATCTAGTACTTAGATCTTCAAAGAATACAAATATTAATTAATTCTCACAACACCTCCCTGTGGAATGCAAGTATCACATTCCCCATTTTGCAGATTAGAAAAAAAACACAAGCCAGAAGCTGAGTGGCAGAAAAATCCAAGTAATCTTGGAAAACAATTCCAGAAAAAATAGTTAGGAAGCCTGAACTTTTTCACAAGTGTGCTGAACGGGACTCTCAAACCACAGTTCAATCCTGAATCTGGTATGGGAATGCAGATTAAGTGTCTGTTTGCTTTGCTCCACTCGAATACAGCAGCACTGAGATATTTCACTGATGCATCCACATCTACCTGCTAAAGGTGTTAAAAAACCCCAGAAAACAGTAGAAAAATATCGCTCTTACCTTCTGCTACATCATCATCTACAGCGCCTTTCACCTGAGAAAAACACCACTGAATGTCATTTCCTCCTCCAGCTCCTAAAAAAAAGGAAAAGGAACAATTGAGAGGCTGAGCCCCCCCAGCGCAGCCCCCAGCACACAATGGCAGCGGAGGCACATTTGGGAGCCCGAGCACGCCCACTTCCTCGGAGTGCCGAGCCACAGGCACACACCGCCCTGCCCTGCCCTCCCCACCTTCTTCCTTTGGATATTGTTTTTGTCAGCGCTGCCTCGCCAGCCTTCAATGCAACGGTTTGTCAAAAACAGGGAAGCACAAGGGAAAAAAGCTTCTTTCACCAAAAGCTCGCTGGACTAATTCATTAACTATGAATTTCAAACGCACAAACACCGTGTCCTCTACGAACCTTCTTTCTACTTTAGCAGTCAGAACCCTCGAAAAGCACACACAAACAACTTTAAATATAAACCAAACAACTTTAAATATAAACTATCAGAGCTGTACATTTTTGGAACATTCCAGCCTCCCATTCAACACGAACCAAGCACACGATTCATCTCCTCCTCTCACAAAACCACTGCGCCGAACCTACACGCTAAAGGCTAAAGAAAAAGAATTTTACCACAGTTTTAGAGTCTCTTCGCAGAAGTAACGAAAGCAATTACCAGCCTGAAAAATAAACAAAAGCAGCAAATCCGAGCAGAAAAGCAAACAAGCAATCGGATGGGAACAAGTTCTACTACCATAGAAAACGGATCGAAGAGAAAACTTCAGGAACATTACTGCCTCGGCGGAAGGCAGTGATTCATTTGAACCCTGCCACCAAAACACACACCAGAATCACCACCCATTTCTTTTGCATTTCACTCTGAGCAAATCACTGCAGGGCTGAGGACATACAGGAAGAGACAGAAATGGGCTTGTCTCGCTTGGACTTTTTTTTTTCCGCCCTTTTTTTTTTTCCCCGAAAGCCACTGTCAAAATGGAACTTTTCCTGCACACAACTCAAACCGGCTGAGCAACAGATGGCATTTACACATTAATCCAGAGCTCTGGTAGGCTTTGGGGATAACAAAGAATACAGGAGAGACTTCTTCCTAAGTTCAGAGGGGAAAAAAAGTCAAGGAGAAGGAAAGCAGAAGCCCAAAAATAATCTTTCCAGAAAAGACCAAGTCTCTCACACTGAGAAATGCTGGAATAGAGAGCGCAGATTGCAGTTTTTTTGCTTGCTTTAAATCCTTCCCTAAAGGATTCCAGATGCATAACCAGAGAAGGTGAAGGCAAACCTCAACACCCATTTACACAGGAGATGGCACAATGCTTTTCTAGCTCTCTCTACCATTCCCCAAAAATCCTACAACCCATTTCCGTTCCTCCCCCCAGCCCCTTCATTTGCCATTTAGCAGCTGGCACCATGGAAGCACTTAAAGGGGACAGCTTGGGAGGAAAATCACTGCTCTTGCCACTTGAGGCTAAAATTCCCTTTTCCATACAATTTCCTTGAACCAAGTTGGCACTTCTCTCCCCCACGACTGAAACAGCAAGAGGAGGGTGGAGCATGTGCATATGGTGTAGGGGGGAAAGGCAAAGCACAAACCTCACAGAGCCTCCCATGCTCTGCTCCTCCACATGCAAAGAGCTGAAAAGACAATTCATGTGCAGAGGAGGGGGATGAATATATTCCTAAATGAAGGAATGGCAAGGAAAAGTAAGAGGGAAGAGACACCTTCTGCATACTCTTCCAGCTCCCAACAGCACTTCGGGATGCAAAATGGGGAGTGAGCACAGGAAGGAATGGGGAAAAAGGGAAACCAGAGGAGAGCTGTGTTAGTTAATTAGACCCTGTGCCCAGCCGTGCTCGCATCTGCAGATGCTGAGGGTGCAGCCCGGACACCGCCTGCCCTGCACAGCCCCCGGAACGCGAAATAAAGCCTGGAGGGGAAACTCCTTACAGGAGCATGTGGCGACGGGGCAGGGGGAAGGGGGCTGGAGGG
>JAWWEE010000055.1:4095804-4120605 GCA_035221455.1 Xenops minutus | reverse complement strand
GGGGGGTGGAGGGGGGCGGGGGGGATGGAAGGAAGGGGGGGACGGGGGGCTGGAAGGAAGGGGGGGACGGGGGGGCAGGGGGGGACGGGGCCCTGGGGGATCCTCCCCCGTGGGGTGGGCAGGCCTGGCACAGGTGCCCGTGGGGCTGTGCCTGCCCCATATCCCCATCCCCATCTCCCCATCCCCACCCAGGTGTCCCTGCCCCCGGCCCCGCTCCCAAACACGCTGCCCCTCCCGTGCCTTCCCCCTCGAGACGGCCGGGAAGGAGGGGCGGGTGGGAGCCGAGCACGAATTAGCCCAGAAGGGAGCATTAAAAAAAAAAAAAAGAAATAAATAAATAACCCCCCATGACGAGGCGGGGCGGCCGGAGCCGAGCGGGGCAGGGGCTGCCCTTACCTGCCATGTTGTGCTGGCGAGAGCGGCGCTGCGGGCCGGGCGGCGCGGGCGGTGCCGGCGGGGCGGGCGGCGGCGATGGCGGCGGATGGAGGAGGAGGAGGAGGCGGAGGAGGAGGAGGAGGAGGAGGAGGAAGAGGAGGAGGCGGCGGCGGCGGCCGCGGCGGGGCTGGGGCGGCCCCGCTCCGGCCCCCCCGGCGAGGAGCGTGCAAAATGGCGGCGGCACCGCTCGGGGTGACGTCAGCGCTGGGCGGGGACGGGCGGCAGGGAGGGAGGGCAGGGAGGGAGGGCGGCGCCGGCGGGGACCCCGGCCGGCCCTCATGGACACAGGGCGGCCCCCATGGCAGCCCGGCCGGCCCTCACGGAGTCCCAGACCGCCCCTCATGGACCCAGATCGGCCCCCAGCCGTCCCTCATGGCCGCCTCGACCGCCCCTCACGGCACCCCAGACCGGCCCCCATGGCCACCTCGACCGGCCCTCATGGAGCCCCAGACTGGCTGAGGGCCCTCATGGACCCAGACCGGCCCTCATGGCACCCCGGCCATCCCGAGACTGCCCCTCATGGCCACCCCTCATGGTCTCCAGACTGTCTGCCATGGTCCTTTGACCGCCCCTCACAGCCCAAGACCGGCCCTCATGGCCACCCCGACCGTCCCGGGGCAGCCCCTCATGGTCCCCTGGCCACCCCTCACGGTCCCCACACCGCCCCTCATGGCCTCCAGACGGTCCCCCATGGCCCCCACACCGCCCTCATGGCCACCCCTCATGGCCAGGAGATGCCGGGTCCGGAGCCGCTCTCCCCCTTCACGGGACATCCCGCTCGGAAGGGACCCATCGGGGTCACGGAATACCCTAATTTAGGAGGGATCCACAAGGGTCATCCAAGTCTGACTCCTGGCCCTGCACAGGACACCAAACACCCCCCAATCCCAACACTTGAGAGCATTCCTGAGCTTTGGAATTATGGAATATCCTGAGCTGGGAACACAAGGAACACAGTCCTGTCCCTGCACAGACACCCCAAATTCCCACCCTGTCCCTCAGAGCCTTGTCCAAACATTCCCAGAGCTCTGGAATTATGGAATATCCTGAGCTGGGAGGGACCCACTGGAGTCTCAGACTGTCCTAATTCAGGAGGGACACACAAGGATCATCCAAGTCCGGGACAACATCCTGCACGGGACAACACCAAAAGGCCCCCAAATTCCCAAATCCCAACACCTGAGAGCACTGTCCAAACATTCCCAGAGCTCTGGAATTATGGAATACCCTGAGCTGGGAGGGACCCATTGGGATCACAGCCCAGCCCTTGTCCCTGCACAGACACCCCAAATTCCCCCCCATCCCTCGGAGCCTTGTCCAGACATTCCCGGAGCTCTGGCAGCCTTGGGGCTGTGCCCAAACCCTTGGGAACTCTTCCAGCCATCCCACACTGGATGCAAACCCTTGTCCCGATACACTCAGAGCATCTCCCCATTGCTTGTCCTTTGCTTTTGGGATTCCCCCCTTCCCTCCTCCTCCTGCCCTTCCCCGGTCCAGCAGCAGCCACAGGACCTGTTTGCTGCACTTTTCCCACCCCCTTGGATGCTCTCCACGGCGTCCAGGGCCCGGGCTCTGATTTCACTGTTCTCATTGCTATTCCCTGCATCCACCAGCCGTGCTCCCGAGCCATTTTTAGCCTCCATCCACCTTCCACCGTGCCAGCCACAAAGAAAGGCTCCCAGGCTGGCACGGCTCCCGCTGGCTCCGCACGCTCAGAGGCTCCGGCTGCAGCCCCAGCTGCACCTCACTGCAGGACTCAGGTAATTGATTCGGCACAATCTAGTTAAGATCTTGTCAAAGTCATCAGTTTCGCCGCACAGATGTTTGTGCAAACATTTTCTTTCTTCTGGGGCTGGGTAGAGCTTGCTAATCCTGATTTCGCTCCGAGATTCATGAGCTCATCCTGCAAACCCAGCACTGCCACAAACTCTTTGGAACGAGCCTCCCAAGTCATCACGTACACCGATTTTGCATTTCCAGCTCGAAACACCTAAGAGGCTGCTTTTAGAAATGAGAGCCCATTGAATTGCTGGTCAAGTCCAGCACAAAACACAGAGCTGTGGGATCTGGATACCAAACACACAGCCAGGCTCCCACCAGGACCACACAACTGGCCCAAATTACAGGCTACTCCAGAAAAATGCTGATTTATTTCTACAACTCTGATAAAAAATTGCACACACAAGTGAAATCAATCCTGGAAACAACAATGATGTTTGAAAGAACACTTAACATACACAGGGTGTCCTTAAGAACCGTAACCCACCTGTGTTAGGGAACTTCTGAAACCGCATATTTCGCTTGGTCCCTTTTGAGAGCGATCCAAAAATCTGAAAACAAACACAGAGTTTGAAAACAGTCACAGGGAAAACAAACACTTGCCTGTAACACCAGGGCCGTGTTTCCCAGAGTTCAAGAGCAAACTCACTCAGTTCTACAAATCTGTGGCCGTGTTTAGTTGATACCAAATTCAGAATCAAAGCTGGCATTTCTGTTTTTAGAATTCCTTGAAAACATTCATTTCAGCCTAAACAGAATAACCCTCTGACCATTTATCAGGAAAAATTGCACATCTAGTCCAATTCATCCATTGCCTTCTGTCAAATTACTGCAGAATCTGCCCTCATAGGAGGGTGAGCATTGGTTCAAGAACTTTTGTTGCTAAAAGAAATAAAAAAGACAGAGGCCTGCAATTAGCTCCGTAACATAAATTAATGAAGTGTTACTACATACCTCATAATTAAAATAAAATCCCTCTTTGAAAAGATTTAATATCCTGGTGCCAGGACGATGGATCATAGCTCCAGCATTTCAGGTTTCTGTTGTGAACTAACTGAGCTCCAGAATATAATGGAGCCTAATAAATAAATAACATTAAATCACAGCCATGGTAATTAGCAAGACATCTTGGGAGCCACAACCTTTGCTTGGGTGTTCACTTGCTTGTTAATTCAGACTACACAGGTATCCATTCACCCCAGGATGAATGGCTGGTGTAAATGAACCAGGGTGTGTTTTGCAGCTCTGACTCAAAGTTTGCCAGCACGTACTCTGGTTCCACTGGAGTTTGAGCATTGGCTCAGGTGCTCTGGGGAGATAGGAGCTGTATTATGTTAAATTTATACACAAACACCAACAGCACAAAGCTTTAATGAGCATTTATATACTCCAATCACACTTTAATTACTAATTCTTACTCTGCACACAACCCCCCTCAGCTCAAAGACCTCCAGGAAATGGGAGGGACTTACAGGAACAAGGACCCACAAAAATGCATTTCTAGTTGGATTTGTTGTAAAATTTGTCAGTGAACTACACACAGAGTGGTCAGACCACAGCAGCCTAAATCAGGAGCTGTGGCAGTCATAACAACCTAAAAATCAAGCTGTGAAATGTGACTGGCAGCCAATAAAAATATATATTCATGTCAAACCACTGATCAAACAACTCAGGCTCCAAAGAAGAACTCTATCAGCAACTCATTTTGTGTCTGCTTTAGTTTCCCAGTAATTTGACCTGTTAGACAAGACTATAATGAACTATAACAATTCAGTTTAGAAATA
This sequence comes from Xenops minutus, assembly GCA_035221455.1. NCBI lineage: Eukaryota > Metazoa > Chordata > Aves > Passeriformes > Furnariidae > Xenops > Xenops minutus. The sequence goes on along the minus strand of JAWWEE010000055.1, from coordinate 4,116,607 downwards.
AAGGGAGCAATTATCACCAAAATTATCACTGGAATTTAGTAATAGTGGGCCATCTGAGGTCACATGCAGGTTAACATCAGGGCAATGTAATTCCCTACAGCAGTCTCTCTTCTGTGCTTCATTCTGTCCAGTTCCAAGTGTCTCAGTAAGAGCTTTCCACTGCATTTTGGCACAGCATTTCACAGAATAACAGCCTTAGCCCTTAGGAAATATTTGTAAATGTTTACCCTCTGTTTCCCCACTCTTAATTTCACATAAACAGCCCTTATCAAAGCAGGTTCCACCTGCAAAGCCCCAGCTGCCAGTGGCCAGAGACTTTCAGGTTTAAATGAAGGTTTAAGCATTTCCGGGTCCTGTCCCACTATCCTAAACCTGAACACTATAAAGATACTTACTGTGCCCTGTTCCACTAGGCCAGTTCCAAAGTCTCTGGGTTTTATTTTTTGGAAAGGGAAAAATTGAAATTAAAGTTTCTTACAGTTCTCAGCATCTGTACTGTTGAGGAAATGGTGTGGGCTGGAAGGGACCCTAAAGATCATTTAATTCCATGGGCAGGGACACATTGCATGAAAATCACCCTCCCTGGGCAGTTTAATTGAAGTATTACCAATGATAAAAAGCAGAAAAAGATGACACAACTTTCAGCTCACTTTGCAGCTGCCAGTAATTTTCTAGAGAGCCATTTCCCAAAGAAAACAACCTAAAAGCCCTATCCAATGGTTCTGGAACTTAGTGCCCCAAACTACTCATCATTGAGCAAACCTGTGCAATGGAAGTTCACTCATTCTGGTAAACAAGCAGCTTGTGTCATCTCAAAAGTGTAAAGTTCATTGGATTAAAGCTCTCCTATTACAGGGGGAAACCTCAGCATTTTTTTTCCCCATAAATTATTAAGGCTTTTTTTGCCTTAACTTTAGCCTTGTGCAAGCAAACAGGAGAGCTAATTAGGCTTGCAAAGAATTTCAAATGTTCATTAAAGTAGTAATTTGTAAGACATGTTTAAAACCAGCTTCAAATTTGATTTTTTTTTAGAGCGGATCTAAATTGCAGTGATTGAAAACACAATTTGCAATGTATTAGTTTAATGGATTATTTAGGTGCAGTTTGTAGAGGATTCATGTAACCTGATTTTAAAGCAAATGCAAAAACACAGGGAAAGATAAAGGGAAAACAAGGCTTCTGGAAAAGAAATAGAAAGGTCTTAGAGGTAGTCAGGAAGCACCTGTTTGGAGGGAGGAAAACAAGTATTTTTCAGCTAGAAGGGTTTGCTCAGGAAAGCAGGAGTGCCCCAATATTCTGGGATTAGGAATTAAGAACAGAGGGATAATTTGAGACTTGCAGAAAAATCACATTCTTATTATTTTTGTCTTTTGCCACTTTTTTTCTTCACAAGCTGTACTATGGAAGGACAAGCCCAACCCAAAAATAGGAGAACTGTGATGGGAATTTTAATAATCCCATTGAAACTAAAACTGCAGCCATAGGAGAAGATAAGAGCACATGTTTAATGCTCCCTGAAATGTAGCAGCTCCAATTAACAAAGTGTGTAGTTCAGGATAGCCTGGCACTGTGCATCTTCCACCTCAGGATAATTTGGACATACCTTGGAATTCTGAAAGGTATTTGCAGCAGGAAAAACAAATCACCAAAAAACCCAAATAAAACGAGAAGGGCCATCCTAAGCTAAACTCCATGAAGACAACAAAAGGCATTCAGAAAGTGGTTTTGTTTTAACAAAAGTGATTAAACAGTGAGCTGAAAAATCTGCAGCACTTCCACTACAGGCACTTTTAAGCATAGATTAGATACTCACCTCCTGGGAATAGTCTAAGTAGAGCTGCTCCCTGCCTAAGGGTAAGGGATGTTTTAGTCCTTTGCAGCCCCAGTTTTCACCATTCTACAGAGAAACAGATTCCACAGCTCGAAAACACAAGTTCTTTGTACCACTGACAAAATCATGCTACACCAAAACCAGTAAAACCATACTCTGAGATCACTTTTAAACCTGTTAAGTTCTCCTTTTCCTATTAGTCCTCAGAAAGGGGATAATTATCATTTCTCTTTGAATACATTGAGCCCAATGAAAGGAACACAACAGAAACACCAACAATGAGAACAAAAATTACCTTGGGGCAAACCCCCCCCACTTCACACACAGCCATCCCTGCTAACATGCTGCCTCTCTGAGGGGCACAGGTAAGCCCAGGGGAGCAGAGCCTTCCTCATCACCACCTTTATGGGGCACCTGGCAGGAAGGGGAGGAGCTGGCATGGACAACTCCAAAGGGCCTGCAGGAGTTTTCACTTGGCTTTGATTATTTGTGCCTTCCAAACCTCCACACTCTCATGGCTCACACACAGAGCACTGTTTCCTTTATTTGGGGAGGGGTTGCAGGGTGACTGGGAGAACAGAAGTGTTCATTTTTCCTCCATAATAAACCTACTCAGGTGATTTAAATAAGTGAAGCAGAAGCCTCAGAGACTTTTATGAAATATTTTGCTTAACAAAAGCAGGAAGCTGAAAGCAAGTGTGTTCAAAACACTGCTGTCTCTATAGGCTTTCCCTGTTATTTTTAACAGTGGGGTTTAGCATCTTCTCTTTTAGATTCTTACGTAGGCAAAGTACTTTTATGCATTAATTAAGTTAACAAGCTATTATCCTTCACTAAGAGCTGGAAGAATTACGCCTGCACAGGTGTATTTCTAAAGGGAGACATAAGTTTAGCTCAAGCCCTATAGTTATCTTGGTGTATCACTGGAGCTGTTGTTACTAAAACACACATAAAAAGCCAGCTGATCTAAAAGGAGCAGGATCAGCTCTTTGGAATCATGGATTTGTTCTTTGAAGAAGCCTGTAATTTTAGAACATTTTGCAGTAAGAAGTTAATTGGTAGCTCTGTGTGGTGCTAGCAGGGAGTATGAACTTATCACACCGGTGATCCACTTTGCCAGGAGAAAGGCTCCTTAAAAAACATGGGTGACTACATATATAATTTGGAATAAAACGCCCCTGTAGTCTTTGAGCTCAGGCATTCCTGCCCTTGATCCTAAGCTCGAGACAGGTCTGGTACCTTCAATCAGCTTCTCATGACCTTTAAAGGGTGTGAACAGATTGATGTCCTGAGCTCTGGAATCGTAGAAAGACAGGACAAGTTCAGCTGATACTTTTCCAGGAGTCTTTAGCCTTTGATTCCACAGGGACAAGTGAAAATGTGACTTCTAAAATAAACACAAACAAACAAAACCACAAAAAAATAAAAACAAAACAAAAAAATAGGAAAGCAAATGCACAGAGCCTAAAGATATTATCTCTAAAACTCCTTTGGTTCTTACTCTGCACTAGTAACTTAGTCTGAGTAGTAACACTATCACTGGTATTGCTCAAGTCATGCAAAAATGACATGTGCAGGTAAGTAGCAAGATTGGCTTTAGTCATTCATTAACTCACTCCATGTAGGAGTTCATTTACCTTTTGGTTTCGTTTTTCATTAACAAGAGCACAAGAGGGTATTTTTGAACTGTTTCAAATTGAATTTAGCAAATATTACTCAACTATTTGCAGCCGAAACATTTGTTCTGGACCCCTCTTTGCTTGCTCTGCTTTGTGCCACAGTGCTCCTGGTCCCAGGTTTGTAAGGCTCTGGAGGTAATGCCAGGAATGAACTGAGAAGGGAAGGAAGGGAGGCCGAAATAGCAGAATGAATTGTTCCATTCACATGGCTTTTCTGCTTGGGAATAAGTTCACATTGTAAACAGGAGAGAGGTGTGGTTTGCGGATCGGACAGGAAATCCTTAGTTCTAATCCTTGCTGTGTTGTTGATTCCCTTGGAGACTTTGGGCAAATGGATTCTGCCCCTCGGTTTTTAATTCGAAATAGGCTGGGATGATAGCCCACAACAAGCTCATAGGAGTGGTCTTTCAGTTAAAACATTTATAACATATTTAAAAACAGGCCATGGTGCACAGGCTTGAAATCAACAGCACGTCCTTCCCCTCCTCTGAGGACCTTTGGGGCCAAGGCACCAGCACACACCTCAGGCTTTGTTTTTCTCACTCCTGACAGTACAAAGCAGATGCTCTACCAGGGCCAGAAGGAGATGCAAGCTCAGTTTGGTGGCATTTGTGGTCAGGCAGCCTGCTCTGCTCTGCTCTGCCATCCTCAGTACATGCCATGGCTGCCCTTAGATCTCTTACCTTTCCTTCCCGTGGGCTGCAGGGGCACAGCTGTGAGTGAAGATCTGACTGAGGAACCTTCCCTGGGAGAGTGCCAGAACCAAACATGGAAGGACCTGTGGAAAGAGCCATCAGTGCAAAGCAGGTGGAATTCAGAGCATGGTCACACAAGGACACAAGATCCAGCTGATAATGTCTAACAGGCAGCGCAATAATTAGTCACATAACATCTGCCCAGCATGCTGCCTGCAAAGAGAAATGAGTCCATCTGAGCCACTAGTGCAAGGTTTAATTATTAAAATGTGCTTCATTTAACTCCTTTCACTTTGCTTAACAGCAGATTGAGAGTTTGCGTGAAGCTCCAAGTGTTATTCCCAGCACTGAGACCCCTGGATAAATAAAGCTACGTTTCTGCAGTTTCATTGCTTTTCCTTTGTGGTTCCTGAAATAAAAAGTAGGCTTCTCCCATCCCTATTGCCTAAACCAAGACAAGGCTGGCCTGTTCATGCTCTGTATCTGTCCACTTCCTCAGAGGAGCTTTTGACTCCGTGATCAATTCCAATTAGGTTTTGCAGTAATGGATCCTGCAAGGATATTCAACAGCTTACAACTTCAAGAAAATGTGGTTGAATTTTTGCCTGCTCTGACAGAGGCTGCACAGAGAGTTTGGGCATATTAAACTTCAGAAAATCCACACTGGAAAAGTGGTTTTAAAATGACTTATCTATGGGAAACACCACCGTCAAAGGCAGTGGAGAATCCAGCCAAGAGGCAAAAGTGTCTCAGAGACCAGACTTCCCAAGTTGTTCTGCTTCCCAAGGTTCCTTGTACCTGCTTTTTTGTGTAGAGCCTTCTCTGCTGGGTGGCACTGAATCCGAGGCTGAACAGCCCTGAGGGACAAAGCCACAAGGTTAGAATCAGCCAGTTTGTCACATTCCATATTTTATCACAATTGCAAGAAGTGATAAGAGAGTGGATGGCAAATGAGAGCTACTCTTGGAAAGTGCAGAGCTGTTCTCTGGGCCACAAAAGAATGCACAGAAATGTTCAGTGCCAGAAAATCACCCTCTACCAAAATCCTAAAAGGATATTCTGGTTCATCTTCCCAAAACTTGGTTTCAATCCAAACTGGACAGCTACTAGAAATATTTCCCACAAACTGGAAGTTCCCTGGAACTCTGCAGGGGCTCTGGGAACCCGGCAAGTTTATCAGTCGTGTTTCCAAGAAGGCACAAGAAGAAAGGCTGCAGGAACAGTGAATCGGTTCCAGGCAAAACGGGAAGGTTTCCTGCAGGGCTTCAAGGGGAACGTTTGGGGCTCAGCAAAATGGTGTTTGGCTTCTCAGAGTGTGTTTGAGCAGCCCTTATCAATATTGTGAGCACAATAAGTTTAATCAAACACATTGATGGCAATTATATTGTACCATACCTGGAGACGAAGCTGATTATAACATTTATGTGATCTCCATGAAATGATCTAAGATAGAAAGGCAAGGTGCAGTATTTTAATTTGATTTTTTTCCTAGTGTTTCCCACAAGAGGCTCAATTTAAATTCTTATTCTGCTTGGTTCTGCCCAAGATCTTGAACTTAGTCTGTCACATTGCAAACCAGTGCCCTAATTAAATTTGTTGCTGGCCATCATCAGCAAAAGCTGAGTCTCTTTCTCTGTACTTTGCCAAGCAACAACAAAAGGGTTTTGAAAGGCCTCAGTTTTTCCCTAGACTGTAGGAAAAAAGTGCATTTCAAAGCTTGGAAAACTTCCCTTCCTAGCATAAAGATAAAATGTAAAACTTACAAAATCTTCCCTGCCTGCTGTTACCCAATGCTTTGGAGCCAGGCAGATTCTTCAGGGGCTCCTCAGTGGAACGATGGCACAACAAAGGAGTTGTTGCAATCAGAACTTTGTTTTACCTGCACCCTCTACAAATCAGATCATTTTAAAAGCCTGCCATCTAATACCCTCTGCATACCAGGTTATTTTAACACATTAATCACCACTTCAGTTTAAAGCACACATAAAAACCTCTCTCTGTCCTCAGAGGAAGCAGCCACAGCCCTAACAATTTGTCTCTGCCTTCTTGCTCCAAAAGAGCCATTTATTTCTTAGGTCACCTATGTACCCACTCTCATTTTCCTGTTTTCTCATTTTTTTGGCCACGTTTTTGCTCAGAGTTCTCCATGTATTAGCTGGAACATTGCATAAGGAGGCAATTGTTTGCTTAAAGCACTGTATGTCCATTGTCCTTCCAGAACAGCAACGAGACAATTGGACTTTGGCTCTGCCACGAGAACTCAGAGCAGCCATGGCAGCACATGAAGCTGCTGAGTTCATTTTGCAGCAGCTTGAAATAGATTCTTGCTCTGCCTGCTGTTCCTCCCATCTCCCTGTGCGGTGCCAGCACCAGCAGAGCTGTTGCAGCAGCCTGGGTGTAGCACAGGTTTCATCCAGCCTTGCCAAAAGTGCAGCTCCCAGAGCCTCCCACTCCTTCCTCCCAGCCTTGGGAAGCTGCTGGTGTTGGTGCCGTGCTTGGAGTGTGTCATGCACGGGGCTCCAAATCAAAGGGCACTCCTGGGGAAATAACCCCTCGCTGCTGCTGTCACTGGTTTGTTTACCCTGTGGCCAAGAGTGAAACCTGAAATGCACTCATTCTGAAATGCACTCATCCTGGATTCCTCACTGATGTGACATTCTCTGGAGGGGGAGCTGGGGAAGGAACAAACAGTGGGTTGGAAAACACCATGCACAGGGTCCAGCCTGACATCCCTAACTCTGCATGAGCCAGGATAATGTTTATCCAGTGCTACTCCCTGCATTCACAAATGTGCTTTTGGCCAGGACACAACCCAAACCAAGAACTCCACGAGGAGCATTCCAACCCACCTAGGGCTTGTGTTGACAGCAGTAATAAAGCAGCAAACCTTTGTTTTCCCAGGCTCTGATGTTTCCAGGACTCCTAGAGAGGGCACAGCGACGTGCACTGTCCAGTGTTGCTGTTCCTCCTTTTGTTCTGATAAACATCAGCAGAACAACCCAGGCGAGTGTTTTCACATGCATCACATCGAAGATCATTCCAGAGTTGAATGTGAAGTTACAAAAAGTTAACTGGTCCTGGAAACAAGCTTTATTCCTTGGTCATCTGCAGCCCTGATGGCCATAGAATGTTTTTAAGCTGGTTTTGCTTTCCAAGTGGTATCGATTGTAGGATCTGCTTCACGTAGCACCGAAATGCAGCCATTTCTGGGGCAGATTTCTGTTTAGTGAAAATATTCCAGCATGGATCAAAAAGAGACTGATCCTATCATTATTCTTGATAAAAATCAAGGATAAGTTCTTCATCAGAAGCATGACAAGGAGCTTAAGGGATGTGGATTTTGTTCCCTGTTCTGTGTCACATTTATTGTGTGAGCTAAGCAAGTCATCTCATTTCTTCCTTCCCTTTTTCTAAAAGTAGGAGCAATAATGGCTTCTTCAGCCAGGTTCATGCATTTGGTTATCTTACTGCACCTAAAGTTAAGGAGCCAGATCTCTTTGCTGCATGAATGACTGGAATTCCCATTTACTTAGGAAGACCTGAGAGTCTTCTGGATCTTTGGGTAGGTTTTTATGTGCTGTCAGAAAAACTGTAAAGGAAAACAGAGTGAAAAACATCATAAGCTGAAGGAGGGCATGGTTAGATGGGATTTAGGGAAGAAATTCCTCCCTGTGAGGGTGAGGAGGCCCCAGCACAGGTTTCCCCATCCCTGGAAGTGTTTGAGAACAGGTTGGAAAAGGCTTGGAGCAACCTGTAAGGTGTCCCTGCCCATGGCAGGGCATGGAACTCAATGTTCTTTAAGGTCCCTTCCAACCCAAACCATTCTGGGATTCCATGATTCTATACAAAACTGGGAGATTCAAGGCAGGGAGCAATTCCCCTTTGTGGAATTTGGCTAAGAACAAAGAAAACAACTCTCTGAAAGACATATAGCCATAAAAATCTCTTTGAAAATACTTAACACGTGGAGGAAACCCAAGTCATTGTCCCTTTAAATGCACACAAGGCTCTTGGGTTTTCTCTCCCAGCTGAGGAGGTGTAGAATTTCCAGGGCCGTGCCAAGCACGAGGCCAGGGATGGCTCTGGACAGAATGGACACTTGCTCAGTTATTTTTGGACACTTCAGTCAATGCCTCCAGTGTTTGCAGCTGCAACAAAGAGAGGCTTCTGTGCTGGTGTGGGCAGCAAAGTGCAGTGGGTGCAGGGAGGGGAAGAGGAACCCTGCATGGCATGGCCCACACCATGGTGTGCCAGCAGAGTTCGTGCCTTATTTAATTAAAGAGTTAATTAAGTTCAGGCTGTGGAGCAGACAGAAAAATTAATTGTGGGCTCGTTGTGTTTTTCAACTTGTTTTAAGGGGGAAAAAACCCCAACCTAATTCATCATCATTCCCTGGATTTTGGTTCCCTCCCAGAGCAGGGATGTGATGGATGTGACAGCAGCTGCCCCTTCCAGTAGTGGTGGGTCATGGTGGAAGAGATTCCTGTGCTTTGGGGAGAGTATTTAGAAATACTGGGAAAAGTGCTAAAATAGGAATGGCAGTTTGTTTTGGTTCAGATTTTAGAGGAAATGTCAGTGTGATAAGTGGGGAGGAGACTAAGAAGACAAGCTTCATTGGAAGGGATGCTGGTCAGTCATGAAAACAATAAAAAATCAGGGGTTTATTTGTGGTTTCTGAATATCTAAAGGAAAAACACAAATTTCCCTTATTTTTAGTAGGAATGGCGGCTGTTTGTTAAAATGCTTTGAAAAAGGAGGGAAGTCTAGAGGAGTTATAACTGTACAGTAAAAATATGAAATGCTCATTGTCAAAAGGAGTATTTACGTGAGATTTCTAGTCAATGGTAAGGTTTTGTTGTGGGGTTTTTTGAGGTAGGAGCCTGTCAACATTCTCAAAGTGCTTCAAATGAAAAAAAGAAAGTTTGAAATTTGTTTTGGGTCCTTTCCAAAAGAAATCCTGGGCAGGCTTGGTCAGGTGTGTCCCATTCATATGTTCACAGAGGGGGCATTTTGGTTGATCCTGAATCCAGGAACACTCCCAAGTTCTCCAGAGCCACTCAGGGTGTCTGTCCTTGCTGGGCCTGAGCTTGACACTTGGGGGGGGGACGCTCAGCTGGGTCAGGAGGGAGGTTCGAGGGGGCACTTCACAAGTTCTGCATCATTTCTCTCCCAGGTTTCACTTTTCAAACGATGCACCCACACAGCTTATAAAGCAAGGAATATCTGCAGCCTTCTCTATAAGTATTGATTTATACTTTGCCATTTTCTCCTTGTTTTTTTTGGGATGCAATCAGCCAGGAGAGGGAAGCAAAAGCATAAGTGGCTGAGGCAGATGCGAGGCAGTAGCAGGGAGATAACAGGCAGCTTCCTTTGGGACATTTTTTAGCAGTGTCCTAAAATAAAGCTGAGAAAGGGGAAGCAGGAATTCTGAATCACATGCACATATGAAGCTGATTAAGCAGTTGGATAGCTGAGGAAAATCAGCTTTTAGAGGTTTCTGTGGCTGCTGTGCTGGGACTGTGGCTTCAAATGTTATGCTGTAAGTGAGACTCTGCTAGGGGGCAACCCCCCTAATTCTGCCTCTGAAAGTAAAGCCTGACTTTATTGCTAATTGCAGGCCTATTAAAAGCTATCAATTAACAATCCAGCTTTGTTTGGATGGAATTCCAACCTTCTGATTGGATTTTTAATCCATCCTCTAGGTTCGTGTGGCAGCCCGGGCTGGGGGACTGGAGAATAAAGTAATTATTTCCTCGAAGGTCTTTGCCATCAGGGAGATTCCTGTCCCCATCCCGCTCCTGTGGCTCTCTCCCTAAAATCCTGCAGTAATGCTGCCACCTATGGAAGCCTCCCCAGCCCTGACCTTTGCAAGCTGCCTGCTGCATTTGCAGCTGTGAAAACAGGATCTGAACGCCCACCTCTGATGTGCTGATAAAACTCCCTATTTTTTACTGGATCTTTGTTAATCTAGACATGAGGAGGCTCAAATTCGCTTCCTTCCAAATAAATTAGTTTTGAAATTGAAATTGCTTCCGGAAATTGGTCCTTAAGACAATATTTTTGCTTGACAGTGGCACCTCAAGGCCCTGATGTAAAATAGCATTTTAAGTGCTGTAAAAACACCAGAAGGAGCTGGGCAGCACTTCCAGCTTCCTTTTTTTCCTTGCCACGGCTGAGGAAGGTGTCAGAAAAAATCCTTTTTTCAGGGATATGCCTTCCTTGCTGTGTGTATCTAACATGTTTGCTTTGAGGTACATGATGGGGTGGTTCCTGTGGAGCTGGAGCTTTTCCCCTTAACTTGGTGTCATTTGGGGTGTCAAAGCAGAAATCTGACAGGAAATTTGCGTGTTAGATCTGGGAAGAGAATTTTTGGGGTAAGCAGAAAGGGTGATGTCTCTGCAGCCAAACCCCATCCATGGGCATTAGTGCCCTTTTCCCACCCTGGCACCCAAAAGGCACAAGACAAGATGCTGAAAATGTGCAAGAAATGCTGAAAATGTGGTTTTCTTTCCTGAGGGCTGCAGGGGAAACCGACCCCAAAGGCTTGAGGTTTTGTTTTCTGTTTTTTCCTACTTTTTCTCAATAAATAGGATAAAGGGAAGATGTTTTTATTACAGAGGAAGTGTCTGCTTACAGGGCTGCAGCTACTGCACTTTGAGTTTTGAATACACATAGAAATATTAAAAACATAAGCAAGCAGCAAAAATCAAACGTGCTGTTATCAGTGTAGCTCTGTCTGAACAGGTGTCAGCTTTGTTTTAGCAATGCCTAAAGGACTGTCCAGCACTGAATTCCAGCAGAGTTGGGCTTGTTCAGGAGCGAAGTCTGAGCAGGGCTGTCTCACAAGAGGGCAACAATCAGCTTGAGGTCTGTTCCGTGTCGGAGTGGTGAGTGACTGTGCACACCACAAGGTGGTGGCATTGCCCAGGTAAACTGCACCAAATCCGAGATTTCTGTCTTTGAGCCGCAAGTTTGTCTTTTGTGCCAGCCTTGTTTTGGGAAATCACATTTTAAATACTTTATTCTGTTCTGTGTAACTAATCAGGGCTGTAAAATACTCTTCCTGATGGGAGGGACCTTTATTTTCTCTTTTAGACCACTTTCCTGCTTCCCCCAGCACTGGTTATTAAGCCATTTGAATAATATTTACCTGTCCCACAAAATGCTCTGGAAAACAGCTCTGGAAAGTGGGAGAGTAGGGCTGAATTCTTGTTTTCCTGTGTGATTTCAGGCAGGTGGCTTAAATTTCACAGAGCTCTGTTCCTGATATGGAAATTGGGAATATTTCATCCCATCCTCTGTTTTCCTCTTCCTTTTGGAGCAGCCTCTCCAGGCACAGGTTTTACTGTGGCAAGGGGTAAGGCTGGAGTGTGTCCTGAGGTCAGGGATCAGGTGTCCAAGTGAAATCTGGGGGTGAAACCTTCACAGCCCCCCATTCTCATCTGCTGTCCTCATGAAAACAAATGTACCCAAGACACTGGGGACAGGAAATCAGTGCAGGTGTTAAAACATGTCAGATGATCAAATATTTAGTTCCTGTCCTACAAACTAATAAGGCCAGGTGTAAAATAGCAGTTCTGTTAACTATTAAGACTTGGAAATTGTATTTCCCATTTTACAAAAAGTGTGGAAGTGGAAACTTTCCAACTGTTGAGCAGAACACTCAGTATCTGAAGGTTTACCTCCAGTGGCAAGTTAGAAACCTAATTTTATGTTATAAATGTGCATATTTCCATGCACACTGTGCCCATGTAAGAGTGCAGAGATCCCAGTTTTGGATAATATTGTCAATACAATGACTGGACTTGGCTCATTCCAGTAATCCTTGGTGGAAAGGCAGAGGTGATGGGGATATTGAGAAACAGGTCTTGTACTTAGGCTAAAAAGGGACAAAATAACAATGAAAATTGCATCAAACAACCCATTTTTATGGCTTCTTGATGCCTTCAGTCCCAAAGTCTTTGACCTGTAGGATGTTGGGTAAATGTGTCACACTTGGGTGTTCACTGAACTGGGCTTTGTCCATTTGTGTGTGAATAATGAATAAACCCCCCATTTGACTCTCACTGGATTATAATTTCATGGCAACCAGCTCACAGTGGTCAACAAAAACAGGGAAAAGTATCAAGAAATGGCAACTTAAGGGAAAACAGGAAGAAATTGACTGGGCCAGTTCTTCCAAACTGGGCTAGTCACTGAGGGAAACCTGATTCTTGCTTTTATGATCTGGAGATGTGAAATTGGAAATTTAAAATGACTTATTGGTTAATAAAAAGTGGTTTTCCTAATTGCTGATGTTGTATGCTGATTACTCTGGCTGATAAAAAATGGGAATAGCAATGAAAAGGGTGAAATGTGGTTTTTTGCTTTGAAATGCAGGTCCTTACCACGTGGCCAAACCTGCTTAAGCTGCAAGCCATACAATTCTAAATGCTCTCCCAAAATTCAGCTTTCTTTCTTGTGTCATCTTTTTTCATTTCTTTCCCCAGTAAGGCTCTCCTTAGAAATCCTGTAGAAATTGCTATGAACAGCTTAGCACTGGAGAGCCCTGGACTCTTGGTTTGAGCCTTCACATGCTGTTTGGACAAGGGATGAGAATAAAAACAGAGATTTTTCATTGTCTGCCTTCCCAACCTGTGTTCTTGTTTGGAGCCTTGGCAGCTGAACATGTGAATAAGAAGATTTTCTTTATCTATTAGAAAGATATATTTAAAGCAGGTGTGTGTGAAACATGAATTTATTCCTTTTTGGTTCTTCAGGTGATTTAAAATATATATATTTTAAAAAATAATAGGTTTTCAGTGTGTTTTCTCACTGGAAACCAGCAAGGCTATGTCATTACTTAATGGTCACTGGTGCTGGGGTAGGAAGTGCTGGCTGGCTGTGGCAGGGAGCCAAAGCAAAGCTTGAGGCTGTTTGATACCTGCAAAGGCCTTTTTATTGCCTGTAGGCTCTGTCACCATTAACATTATTCATATTCTACGTAGGGAAAAATAAGATGCCGTGAACCATGCTGTGAGATGGGCTTTTCCCCTGCAGGGGTGGTGGGTGCTGAGCTGCAGGGTGTGTGTTCCACAGAGCCAGCCCTGCCCAGCCAAGGCAGGGGCAGCAGAGCCAGCCTGGGCTCTGAGAGGGTCTATGCACAGCTCAGGGCAAAATTCACTGCTGGCAGGTCTTGTCTTGGGTTACAAACCTTACTTCCACAGGTTGTTCTCTTCCCCTGTCCTGAATTTGGAGAATTCTTTGACCAACAGGACTGCAGTGAAGGGGAAGGTCCAGGGGCAGCAAGTGGCTGTCCTTCAGTTGCTCTCTAGTCATGCTGTGTCTTCTCAAGTGCTCTGAGGTTCTATTTTCTCCTCCTGGCCTGTCTATCTGTGCCCCTGTTTTATCTTCTTCACCCTCATTGTTTCTTTCAGTGTCTGGATCACGAGCCGTGCAGTGAAGGAGCTTTGTCATCAGGATTAGACCTTAGTTATTAGGATGGTATAAAAATAAGTCAGTTCAAATCACCATCATTTGGTGTACTGGGAGCACGTGGAAAGTCCTAGAGATGTGGGACCTGTACTTGACTAAGCAGATTGCTCAGCCCACCCACAGAAATGGCCACTCACCCCTCTTCTGATACTCACTTGCATCAAGGTGATGCTAAAGACAAAAAATAACCTTTGATGATCCCCAGTCCACAAGACAGCAAGGACAGCAAAGCAGAGGAGCAAGTTCAGAGGGTTTCAGAGCATCACCCTGAGCAGCCACAGCTCTGTGGTCCACGTGCATTCCTTGGCTTTAGGGAAGGCAAACACCCTCTGTTGTTTTCAGGAGCATGTGTTCAGAGCATCTGAAGGCTGGAATATGTTGAAGCATATGGCATATAATTCCCTTTCTTCCATTCATAATCTGCAGCAAGATCAGTTCCTGTAAGAACAAGCTCCAGCTTTCATTTGAAAATATTTCTGTCACCGTGTCCTTTGAGCAGGCAGTGCTTTCTCCTGAATCACATTAATAGTATCACATTATTTAGTCAAATATATTACTTTTCCCTACCTAACTGGTACTGCTGATGGAAATGTGATGCTTTACACCAGCCTGGTCAAATCCTTTTAAGTATCAGAACCATTTAGTTGTGAGTAACTTTCAAAGCCATTGCTCTTTAGCCTGCCTATAAATACTTAAAATCAGTGATGAAAGAAACAGTCCAAATGGTAACCTGTAATTAAATAACACAGAAGGCATGAAACTGTGTCCCTCTCCCACCCCCTGCCTTTTCTATCAATTGGGCAAAACTGGCAAATTTGGAATTAAACACCATTTGCATATTCCTGCTGCAATACCATTTTACATCAAAGTAGTTTTATAACCCTGTCACTTGGGAGCATCCAGATTTCAATGTTAGGCTGGAAGGACTGCACAAATTAGCAGGTGTTTGCAATTCTCATATTTTTAAACACTTTAAAAAGCAGGCATTTATCCTGCAAGTTGTTTAAGGTTTGCTGACTTTTGAGCAGGCAAAGTGTCCCTGTGGCATCACTTCAGAGTGACTATTCATGTAATTAAAGTCAGACACCTGTTTAAGACAGACCTGCATTCAGTTAGTCAAGAAATAAAAATTAGGCCCTGCCTGTACAGATGTTTGAGCATGAGGTTGAGCTGGGTGTTATTGTCAAGTAACTCTTGTAAGACCACTTGAGTGACTAAAACAGGTTAAGTGTCTGTATAATGATGTTTGTGATACTGGGGGGCACTTTTATTTGGTTCACATGTTAATGAATTAATTCAATTCTGATCTCCAATATGTCTGCATGTATCTAGTTGCTTGGGGAGACTCTGTCTGACAGCTGGAGTTGGATCCTGAGTGCATACCTGGAGCTGGAAAGGCTGTGATAACCTAAACTTCTTCCTGGTGACTATTTTAGGCAGTTTGTATACAAAGACATATTGAGAAGTTGACTTTGATTGCTTTCCATAAAGTGCAAAGTGAGAGGGAGGATCCCAGCACAAATATACACCCATTTAAAGTATTTTACCTCAATGTGCTTGTTGCCTCAAACCTCCATGTGGTTAGAAAAACAAACTTCAGTGCCACGGCTCCTCAAATCTGCATTATAAAATAAAATGGAACATACATTCCCCATGGTAAAATATTATTTGCTAACGTGTTCCAAAAGCTATGCGAGGCAAAAGGCAGTAAAAGTATCTTTTAAAAGGAAAAAAAGTTGGATATAAAACCTAGCAGATGTGTTTTTCTGTTCTAGAGAAAAAAAGCACCTACTTACTGGAATGAGCAGGAGACTCAAAAGAGAATCTGATGGATACAATATTTTCTCTCTTTTGGGAAAGATGAGGTGGAGAAGAAGTTATTAAATGTGTACTTATGCATTTGTAAGTTTGAAAGCATTCCTTTATTCACTGCTTATAAGTGTGATCAGTCTCTGAAACTCAGTTTTTAAGGGCTGATGAGTGTTCGAGCTGCCTCCAGTAAATAGTGTCTTTATGGTGCCAGAGGGAGGGGGAGAGAAAGAGGCAGAGACCAGGTAGAGCTCATGATTTTACAGCTATAAACCCATGTTTCTGGTTATTTGCTGATGGGGGGGTGGTCTGTGATGGGGATTCATTCTTTTCTACTTGGGGGTTCAACTTCTTCCAGCAATCAGAGGGGGACTTCTTTGCTGAGAGAAATATGTGTGTTGATTCTATAAAACCAGGCTTATAATAAATATAACCAAAAGCATTTCAGTGCTTTAGTCCTTGTTGTGTGGTTTCCACTCACAGTGAAAAACTCGATTTGCTTTCAGGATTTAGTTGTGTGCACCTGAACTGCTTTAAACCTCTCCTCTTAAAAGCGTTTTAAAGAAGCTTTTCCGCCCTTAAGTTTCTTTACCTTCTTCTTTCGGTTAAATCGAGAGCCCTGTAAAGCCGGAGCAGCCTCGCAGCGGGCAGAGCAGACTCCTCTGCCCGCCCTCCCCACGCTCCTCATTCCACAGCCCAGCGCTCCGCCTGCTCCCCTTTCTGCTGCAGGGGACCCTTGGCACGGAAATATTTTGTTGTTGCTTCTCTTCGGCTCTTGGAAGTTATTTTCGGGGACTTGTTTGTTTGTCAAATATCCTTACACTGCCGAAAGTGTCACTGGTGTGTGCCTGAACACGGCTGACTGAAAACTTTGAGCTGTTATCAGTTTAAAGGAATATTTCTAACAGGCACATTTATTTTCCTGCTACAGGTGTACCGGGAAAATGAACCTTCCAGTGAGATTAGTGGATAAAGGGGGAAAGACTGGTTATCCTTCTCCATTCTGACACTGATAATTTTAACCTACAATTCGTTCCCTTGAGACACCTGAAGGTTGGTGAGTTCTCACAAATGAAACGGAACAAGAATTAAACGCTGCCTTTTCAGTGTCGTCTTTAGGCGCAGCTTAACTTTTTCCGTGACATTTTTCTCCTTACACGTGAGAGGAAACAATAATAGTTTAAGGTTATGCTTAAGTATTATCTTCTCTATGCGTTTCTTCCTTTTGGAGGTTGCAGAGAAGTGCCGAGGAGTGAAAGTTGATCCGGTGCGTGAAACGACGCTGTTAAAAACCTGCTAACAAAGACGAGCATCTCTTTACCACGTCAAAACTGCCTCACCTGTCATTTTGACCCCGGCATGTGGGAACGAGCGCGGCAGTCTGGAGGGGAACAGCTCTCCCTCCGCAAGGAAACCATCAGCGCTCACCGAACCACTTGCCTTTCTTTTAATTCTTTTTTTTTTTTTTAAATCGCTCGCAGCGATTCGCAGAATGACCCCCTGACTGTCGTGGGGTGGCCGGGAGGGATCCCGCAGCCCGGGGGTGCGGAGATCCGCGGCGTGGGAGCCGCTCCCGGCCCCCAGAACCCCTTCCCAACCCCTCGGCTCCCGCTCGGAGCTGTGATTGTACTGGCGGCACAGAAGATGCGCTGCTGGAGGCTCTCTCCTCTTTACCGGGGGTTTTTCCCCATCCCGTCCCTCCCTGCCGCTCGATCCCGTGCCCTGAGCCGAACCGCGGGCACCTCCAAAGCGCAACCCCAAATTTCCCGGCGCTCGCACCGGTGTAAGCGCTTCTTTCACCGAGCCGGCTTACGGCTGAGGAGTACGAGAGATGCGCTTTTCGCTGGGTTTAAATACAATTTGGGCTCGAAGTGCGGTATCTACAGCGGGAGCCTGTAATTCCCGAAATATTTAGGGACTCCCGTCCTCCCGCGGCGTGTCTTAAAGGCGAGAAACTTTGTGTGTGTGGGAGCAAATGCTGCCCCCGAAAGCGCTCGCTCTGCCCGGAGCGCGGAGGCGGCGGGGCCGGGAGGGCGGTGCGGCTCGCAGAGCCCCCCGGGGGGGTCGGAGGGCACCCCAGGGCCGGGACCCCCCGAGGGGGCAGCAGAGGATGGATCCCTGCGCTGTTTGTGTCCCTGGAGCGCAGAATGGCGTGGCAGCTGTTTGGGGCGAGGGGAGCGCATCCCCTCTGACCCGCGCTCTGCCCTCTGACCCCCCCGAATCCCCAAAAGGGGGGTCCCCCGGGGCACGGCACACGAGCCCGCTTTGTCCCCGGCCCGGGGGGCTGCACACACCGCGCTGGGGCTGGGCGAGCGCCCGGCTCGGACCCGACCTCGCAGGGACGGGCTCGGCTTTATCCCCCAGGAGCGGGGGGTTCGGGTGTCGGGGAGCGCTCCCTCCTTGGGAATTCGCCGGCCAAGGTTACACCGAGCGGGAATTCCGCCCCCGTCCCCTTCCGTCCCTGCGCCGGGTTTGGGAATAAACGCAGGAACGGGCCGAGTGGCATTGCCAAAAATGACCGTAGGACAAAGAGGGGGCTTTTATTCCAGGAAATGTACCCACGCCCGTTGCGAAATGGTAAAAAAAATTAAAATCATAATATAACTAACCATAATATACCTTCCCCTCGCCTGTACATTTATCTCATACGCTCTGGTTTACTCACTCTTTTCTTTTTTAATGTATCTTATCCTGTTTGGTTGGACTGGTCTTTTATAAAACCGAGAAATGGCATCTCAAAGATGTTAAGATCGTATCTCGACAGACTGGCCTCCACTCCAGAGCCCCGTGAAACTGCTGCTGCTTTTCTCTAACGCTAAAATAACGCCAGGCTCGCCTTTTGCTAACCTGGCAAAATCACTTCCTGCATATTTATCAATTTGGGGAGGTGGGTTAGCATGGCAAATTTCCCTGAACAAAGATTGGGTGAGATGTATTAGTTCATCCAATACCATGTCT
Organism: Xenops minutus; assembly: GCA_035221455.1. Classification (NCBI taxonomy): domain Eukaryota; kingdom Metazoa; phylum Chordata; class Aves; order Passeriformes; family Furnariidae; genus Xenops; species Xenops minutus. The sequence goes on along the minus strand of JAWWEE010000055.1, from coordinate 4,098,161 downwards.
GTCACTTATGTAGACAGAATAAATCGGAGTCCCGGCTTTGCCCTCAATCGTGCCTGAATTAAGGATACATTTTTATGAAAGTTTTATGGGAAGATTTTAATTTGCGATTCTTTTTGGAGAGGACTGTATGAAACTCCGTGAAAATAGTCTAGTATTCAATAGGTGGCTTTTTGAAACGCGGCTAAACGTGGATGGAAAGAGGTCGAAATTATTGTGAAATGGAAATTATAGTTCTATCCCGTTAAAAAAAAAAAAATAAAGCAGGTTAAAGAGAGGAGCTGCACATAATGAGTCAAGGAAATCCTTGCGCTGTCCCTTTAACTACCGAACATCTGATTCCCTCATCTGGCAGATGGTCTCTGAGCACAGATTTGCATTCATTGTCTTGAAATCTGTTTTCGCGTTGGTGTTATATAGATTTCAGAGGCAGATCTATACACGGATCAGAATACAAAAGGGCCAGCAGGAAAATATCGCCGAGGCAGAGCCGTTTAAAAAATAAATTAAACTAAATGCAGACGTCGGTCCCGTCCGGGGTCACAGCGGGCTGGCTGGGGCGAGCTCCCCTTTCCTTTAATGGGAGATTTTGCCTCCGCGGGCTGCTGTAAAAGTTTTAAGGCGGTGTCTGGGAGCTCGCCTGGGTGCCTTTGGGCTCTGCTGGGTGCCCGGCGGGCTCGGCCCGGCCCTCGCCCCGCAGGCAGCGCCTTCCCCGTCCCCTCCCGGCCCTTCGCGCTCCCTCCCGGCGCTTTTCCAGTTTAAATCCCGCGCCCGACACCGAACCAGCCAACTCCCTGTGCGCTCCGGCCGGCTCTGCCCGGGCCGCTGCTCTGGGCACGGGCTGTGCCCTCGGGGCAGCAGTGCCCGCTCTGTGCCTGTCGGGCTATCGCGATAGCCCGTCCCGACAGAGCCGCGGCTCTCCCGCCCGCGCTCCCGCAGCTCCCCTCGCTCCGCTCGCTCTGTGCCTGCTGGGGCAGCACGGCTCGGTGCGGGCCTGCCTGGCCATGTCGCGATAACCCATCGCGATAACCCATCGCGACAAACCCGCCCTTCCCTTCCGTGGGCTCCGCGGGCACGGACCGCGCTCCTCCTGCTCTCCCCGCTGCTTTTAGCCCCGTTCAGCGGCATGACCGCTCGGTGCGGGGGCTGCCGTGCCACCCCCGCATCCCCATCGCGACATCTCCATCGCGACAGACCCGCCCTTCCCCTGCCCGCTCCGGCCCCGCTGCTTTTAGCCCAGTTTAGGCGTTCGGTGCTGGGGCTGCCGTGCCGTCCCCATACCCCATACCCCATCCCGATACCCCATCCCGATATCCCATCCCCATACCCCATCCCGATACCCCATCCTGATCCCTCATCCCGATATTCCATCCCGATCCTCCATCCCGATATTCCATCCCCATATCCCATCCCGATCCCCCATCCCGATCCCCCATCCCTATATCACATCCAGATCCCCATCCCGATCCCCCACCCCAATATTCCATCCCGATCCCCCACCCCAATATTCCATGCCCATACCCCATCCCTATGCCCCTATCGCGACATCCCTATCGCGACATCCCCTCGGCGGGCGGGGCGTGGCCTCCCGGCGCGGATCCCACCAATCACAGCGCGGGATGCAAATGAGCTGCCCTAATTTGGGCACGGCCCCGCCCCCCGGCCCGCCCGCTCCCACGGTGTGTCCCATTCATGCCGCGGCCGGCGGGGACGGATCAGCCTCTTTAGCTCCATTTCGGCCTCGCTTTTCCCGTTTATCCCGAGCCTGGTGTTTTTTTTTTCCACCCCCCCGCCCTGGATTAGGCAGCAATCAATCCCTTCTCGCCGTGTCTGTAGAGAAACAGGTGATCCCCGCTAGCAGCGAGCGCTTTGTGGATGCGGTTTGCTCTCCTGCGTGTGAAGGATGGTGATTCCAGGCAAGGCTGAATCAGCGTAACTTTCACTCTGCGAGAGGAAAAACTTTCTTCCCCATTCGAAGGCATTAAAAACACGTAGCGTTAAAAAGCAGAAGAAGTTGGTTTCAAAGCTGAACTTCACTTTCCTGGGATTTGTGTTGTGTCAGATTCAAAGGCTGCGTCGTGTTGGTTTTTGTTTGTTTTTTTTTTTTTTCCTTCTCCCTTATCTCCCGAAAGGAAACTGTTGCTAGTTGGAATAGACTTTTTAAATGTTTGGGATTCAAGATACTTTAGGAAGAGGACCAATTCTGAAAGATAAATCTCTAGGTTCTGAGATGGATTCCGTCAGGTCCTGGGTCAGGAACGTTGGGGTTGTGGATGCAAACGTAGCAGCACAAAGGTAACCGTGACTATTTCTCTCCCACTTTCCCCCTGCTTGTTATTTTTTTTCTTTTTTAAGCAAGC
>JAWWEE010000055.1:4061449-4095746 GCA_035221455.1 Xenops minutus | reverse complement strand
ATTTGATATTAAATTTATTTTCTCCCTTTCTGTCCCGCTCCCGCTCTCCTCTAGTCAGTGAAAATTGAAGGTGATAGTAGCAGAGCAAGGGAGAAGCGCTCCAAACCCAGAGAACACCAGGAGTCCTAAAATAATCCAGTTCGGGGCTCAGATGACAGCGAGTTCGGGCCATTCTTTCATTTTCTGCACGAGAAGATGTTGGGGGGGTGGGATGGTTGGAGCCCCCGATACAGAACATCCCGTATCAGAACATCCTGGCTCAGCCACCCGAGCAGGAGGGCACCAATTTAGGATTAACTTCAATGCACATCTTCCCCCCGCAGCCCCCGGCCCGTCTTGTTTTGGCTAATTCACCGTGGACATTGCCGAAATCTCCACGCGTGGGTTCATGGCGAGGCACAGACCGAGCCGGGCAGGCAGAGCAGGGGCTGGCGGGGCAGGGCTGGGCACGGACATCCCGGAGCACCTGCCCGAGCGGGCTCTGCTGAGCCCCCAAACCACCAACACCCCCAAACGGGGGCTTGGCTGTTTGCTTTTCACTTGTTTGGGTGGGTTATCTCCCCCCACGCACCCCTTTTATTTCCCCTTCCCAGCTCAGTGGGCACAGGACAGTTATTCCGGTCCCTTCCCGTTAGGGGTAAGACGAGGAAACCCTTTTAGATATTTCTTTTTTCCTCCTCGCTCTCTGGATAGCCTTAAAAAAAGTTTAAAAATTAGAAAAGAAAAAGAAAAAATTAGCGGGGTCGGGGAAGGCTAAATTGGGAATAAGCCGGGTTTTATTTAGTCGAGAGACAAGGTGAAGGGCATGAAACAGCAGATGGGACTTCAGATGAAACAGGGACGTTTTAGAAATAGTACAGCCGTGCCCTCATCCACGGCCTGATCCGGGAGCAAGGCTTGCCAAGCGCTGAGGGGGGACTTATCAGAGTTTTATGAATGTCGATAGACCCTTTAATAAATACGACTGAGAGGGGAAGAGGTTTATTCCTGAGGAAACCGAAAGTAGAAGGAAGCGGCTCCTAAAAGCTCGCTGCCCGCTCACACCGCCGGGGTTGAGCCAGGGATTCCGAATAAACCCAGAAATCCCAGTTTTTCACAGGCAGAACAGAACAAGAGGAAGCCCCAAAGCAGGGGCAGTTGTGGCGGATGTGGTGAGTTCACACCGTACCTGTTTGGCAAGGAAAACACGGGGAAACATCTGTAGTTCTCCGAAAGAGTCCAACACTTTCGCCAATGCTGTGGAGCTATTTTGGGGACTGAAAAGCAAGGATGTCCTGGCTCCTAACTAGTCTGTCAGACCCCTAATCTGTCTATTAAGTCATGTGGAGATGCTCATGTGCACCTCTTTTCTCTGCAGAAGGTAGAAATGGGCTTTAGGGAGAGGGAGCTACAATTAGTTTCACGAAGAAATAAAGCTGCAATGAGGGATATTGTGGATAAGCAAAAGCGTTTCAATCTTTCCGAGCCGGGAAATGCGTGGGAAACATCCCTGCATTTTCTGCAGTCAGCGACAGGATTTGGGCAAGGGCTGATTAAGCCGAGTCTGAATTCTTTCCATTTAAATCAAGAATTGAAGTCCCGGGAATTGGTTCAAATAAGTCAGTGAGTAAAGACAAACTTCGCTGTTGAGGAAAGTGACTGCTCTGCTCGAAACGAGTTCTCTCTGCCCAAAATGCGGGTGCCCTGAGCTGGCAGCGTGTCTGCAGGAAGGATTTGAAGGTCACTTGTTCTTGCCTGCAGGAAAAGGGCCTGGGCTGTGCAGAGAGAGGGCACTTCCAGCCCCTCTGACACCTTCCAGCCGCTCCCCACCCAGCTGCCTTCCCGCACCGGGGGTGACAGGCGAGCAAAGAGGCGGAGGAGGGAGGCAAACATTTCATGCATTTCCCAAAAACTTCCCCGAGCCTGTGTGGGCTGTGAATGACTGCTGTCCTCGGGCACAGAGGGCGGGGAAGGCGGAGTGCCCCGGCAGTGCCAGCCCCGGCCCGGCTGCGGAGCGGGGACAGGACGAGCGCTCTGCCTTTGCTGTTGTTCGGGGATGCGGCTGCACAACCTGGTAATGTCTTTGTCTCTCCCCCTCACCCCATCCCGTGTGTTTCCTCCACAGCGGAGTAGCTTTGTCCAGAGCCCACTTTGAAAAGCAGCCACCCTCCAACTTGAGGAAATCCAATTTCTTTCACTTTGTTCTGGCTCTCTACGACAGACAGGGGCAGCCCGTGGAAATAGAGAGGACAGCTTTTGTGGACTTTGTAGAAAATGATAAAGTAAGGCTTGTTACCTTTCTTCTTCCTCTTCTCCTCTCCAAATTTGGTCTGCCCCCCACGCTGAGCTGGTAACTTCTAATACCTGTTGTCCCTAACAAAACACAAGCTCGGGGTTCAGGTGCTTTCCTGGAGCTGTTGCTCTTTATGCTGCTGTGGTTAAAAAAGCTTGGAAGCCACTGCTATCTCAGGAACACAGCGGGAATTTCATACACCCGCTAAAAATAAAATAAAATAAAATCCATGAGGGATAAATGCACCTTTTTCTTTTTGTACCTACCAGATCTGGCAGGTTTTATTAGTACCTGAACAGAAGTGCAATCTGACCTGTAATATGTCATGTTATCTGTTGAGCTCGATTATATGTATTTCTTAAGACTCCAGAGCCACTGACAGGACTTGAAAAGCACTTGGCTTTGGATTTTAAATCCATGTCTTGACCACTTCACAATTTTTCAATTATTTTCTTAGCCATAGACAAGATTTTGTAAAATTATTAATCTTAAATAGTTATAGGAAATTGCATTTAATAAAACCAAGCAAGAAACGCCCCTGTAACACAACCTTCAGGAAACAAATACAAATAATGACTCAAAATAACATTACTGCAAAGTAATGATCACTTTAAAAGCAAAACTCCCTGAGTTTTCCCTCTGTCAATCTGCTTTATATTCCCTGATTTGAATGGCACCAATTCTTCCCCGTGTATTGCCTTGAAAAAGTTGCGAGCATAATAGCAAATAAGAGGGAAAGAAGTTCTTGAACTCCTGTAGGAAAAGGTGTCAGCAGTATTTTGTAGTTTGTCCTGGGTCACTCGGAAGGTTAATACATCCCAATCAGTGGATTCACCTCGTAGAATTTTAATGAACTTTGTTGTCACTTCCATCATGATTATCAGCTTTTGCATTTTAAATGTGCCAAGTGTAAGTTCTGGAAGGATTTTTTTTTTTTGGTTTGTTTGTTTGTTTTTTTCCCCCCCAATTCCCTCTCAGGAACAAGGCAATGAGAAGACCAACAACGGCACACATTACAAACTGCAGCTCCTCTACAGCAATGGTGAGTGCCCGGCCCGTCCTGCCCCTGCCGGAGGGGGCACAGCCTCGGGGTGCTCTTCCCATCCCCAAAACCCCCCGAAATGCCCCCTCAGTGCTGGCATGGGCCCCAGGTTTACCTGGGCTTGGGAAACAAAACCGCACGGGCTCGCTGAGGAGGTTTAATAAGGCTAAATAATGAAATGTTAAGGTTTAATAATGAAAGCAAGGGGGTTTGTTGGGGTGTTTAGGGGAAGGTGCCCGTGACAAGGTCATTTATTGCTGCTCTCCTCGCTGTAGGTGTCAGGACTGAACAGGATCTCTATGTCAGGCTCATCGATTCGGTCACTAAGCAGGTGAGCAGAGCTGGGACGTGCCCTGTTATCCTGTCCCACCTCATCCTTCCTTTCTTCTGAACGTTTCCCTGCGTGTTTTTATTTCTCTGCCCCATTTTTGCCTCTTGTTCATTTGTATTGCACACCTGGCTTTGAGGTTAATTGGAAAGTAAAGCTCTCCAGTCCCTCTTTTCCCATCTATGGACTGCAGGTTTAATCCACTTTGCACCAATATTTATGTAAAACTGTTTTCCCTGCACGGAAAGGCTTTGGGGGAAGGTATTTATTTGCAGGAGGAATGGTGAGCCCCCTTCCCCTCCCAGGTGAATGCAGTGATAAATAACAACCCTCAGGTGCTCCAGGCTTACCCTTCCTTCCCTGAATTTTTGCAGCCCATAACTTACGAGGGGCAGAACAAGAACCCCGAGATGTGCAGAGTGCTGCTCACCCACGAGGTCATGTGCAGGTAAGGTGGCTTTACTGGCATCTCTTTTGTGGAATTAGAGGTCAAAAAGGCCTTTCTGATGAACTTGTGGTTTGATTTTCTTATTTATTTGTTTTGTTGTTGACTCAGGGAGGTTCTTTCTGTTGGAAGACTTTCTTTTTGCACGAGGGTAATGCTTGACTGGGGTTCAAAACAGACATTTGGGGTGGTTTTTGCCTTTTTTTTCAATGCCTTTTTTCCCCCTGTAGGAGATTTCACGACCACAGCTGTGCTGGTTTGGTTTAAACCAGGCCTTTATGTGTGCTCTTTACATCGAGACTTTTATGTGCTAATTTCTTACAAAATTCCTTCTCACTGTATGAGAATGAGCAGTTTAACTTCTATATTTTTACCTGGAAACTACAAGGCAGTTTCACGTAATTTTCTCTAGTGAAATATTTTAATTTTCTTAATGAAAGCAGCGTGATTAATCTTCTTTAATTTTGTGTAGCTCTGCCCCAACCCAAAGCGAAACCCCCCAAACTGAAACACAAGCCCTTCCTTTCTATACGTGTGAACAATATTTAGGGGGCTTCCACTTTTTAATTAAAAAGACACAATCTTAACATGTAAAGTTATAAATTAGAGGGTAAAGCGACTTGAGGATGTTTTTAATAACATTTGTGTAAGTCTGAAGTTACATATACCTTCTGTATGTGCATCGTGCTTCCATGGAAACTTATTACTTTTCCTGTCCTTGTGTAATTAAATTTTTTTCAATACATATAACAATGCAAACAGCCAATGCTCTCATGTTAAAATGTGTTAAATTGTGCATAGAATGTTCCTTCATAAAACGAAAGGCAAAGCCCAATCCTGTTATTAAACACGGGTTGTGATTTATTGTATCAGGGGAAGAGGGTTAAGTTTTCAGACTGAATGTTGCTTCTTTTAATGGTGCAGTTTGTTACTTGATTTTTTTATTATTACTACTTTTTTTAAATAGCTTTTTAAGTTAAGAGCAGCTTATGTGGACAGAATTTTTGTCAAGGGGAAGTCTGGGTTTCGGTGCTTAATTATTTCAATGGTTCCATTACTTTAATAAGAATCGAGTAGATGTATATTATTTATCTCTTGTGCTTAGCTCTTGCTAATTAAGAAAATGAGCTTTTGACCAACATTTCCATATTTATGCCCAAACACAATGTCTATCACGTGTGAGGGATGCATAGGATGGGCTTTACACAGACCTGCTTGTTGACGTAGTAGCAAAGATCAAAGGTCTGTAAGTTACTTTCTGGCCCATCTGGAACTTGTGTATGACTCTAAATATATATACATATAAATCTATATTGTTCCAAGTCTTCACTATAACTAAGGGAGCATTAGAGAAGCAAAATCTGAATTGTGCAATGAGGTTGTGCTTTGTGATAATAAAACAGCATAACCACACTTCCCCTTCCCGTATAAAGTGCAGTTCTGGTTTAAAATATCTCAGCAGCTCCTCATCCCAGTGGACTCCTGGAATGGCCATGGCTTTGCCTTTCCTCCTCTTCCTCCCGGTGCCTTTATGTTCCCAAAGGCTCCTCTCAGCCCGGGGCTACCTGAGCTCCCCGATGGCTCCAAACACAGCCCGGGCTTGGTCGGGCGAACTCCTACAAATCGAAACCCTCACCCCCAGCTCTTCCCCCTGCTGGATTAGCCAGGAGGAATCACAGCCCAGGGCCGTCCTTCCCGTGTAAAACACAGATTAGTGCAGGGAATCAAAGGCGTTCTGTACCCTAATCAAGACATTTGGGTTTAAATGCCGTGTTTTCCTCAAGTATCTCTGCTGTGTGTTCTGGGGAGGCATCACTTTGAATAATGCCAAAGGAATGGATCCAGCCCCACTTAAACTTGACATTTTATTTTATTTCTTTTAAGTACAATAATCAAATCTTCCTCATTGTCTGCTGCTTAAGTGGCAGCATCAATTTTTAAAGGCCCCAGTTTAGTTTGCATTAGGAACAGTATATAAAAATTTAATGCACTGTACCCACTCTGCTGTCCAAGTTGATGCCTCCTGCTTTTAAAAGGAAAAGCAAGGAGGGTCTGTCTGTCCTTCTGCTCTCCTTCCACTCCTCCCTAGCTGAAGGTGGGGTTTTTGGAGGCATTTTTATAGTCACACACAGAGATATCTTTGCTTTATGGGGACAAACACACCCAAAACGGAGCATTTTCCCTTCAGACAGTGACAGATGCATCTTAGCAGGAAAGTTGTCTAAATATTGATACGGCTGCACCGATCTGCCACGTACCCCCTGGAAGTTCATCTCTCAGCTCCCAGGAATTCCTGCTCTATTTATTTATTCCCCCACCTGAAATGCTTCCCTTTGGGTTATCCCCCCTGAGTGGGAGCTGTCCCTGCGAGGTGGGTTTGTGTGGAATATCACAGGGCTGGCTGGAAACCAAGGCAAAGCCTCTCCTCTGCGGGAATAACTTCTTTTCCCTTCTCCGTCCCCCTCTTCTTTTCCCTTCTCCGTCCCCCTCTTCTTTTCCCTTCTCCGTCCCCCTCTTCTCTCCCTCTCCTTCCCTTCTCCCAATTATCGCCCCCAGGAAAGTCGTTGTTATGCTGCTGCCAGGAGCCCCTGTGCCCCCAATGCTCAGAGGGTTAAAAGGTATTATAATTTGAACAGAAGTAGTCTCAGGCCTACAGCTGGCTAATAACAGAGTGGTATTGAGTGCGAGCGAGCCCCACAGCTGTGACTTTCGCCACAAGGCTCAGACTAGACGGGAGCTCTAATCAGCTGGGCCAGGCGGCCACTGGGGCCCGTGTCTTTATCGGCCAGATGGTGTGAATTTAGACACTTTTGTTATGCAATTGCAGGGAGGAGTTGGGCAGAAGAAAACAAAACAAAGGCCACCATGCTGCGAGCTTATTTGAGTTTGAAATTAGAGACAGATTTTTTTATTTATTTTTTTTTTATTTTGGTGTTGGGGTGAGGGGAGGGAAGTTGAGGGTTGAATTTTAAAGCCATTTCTAGTCAAGTGTGGGGATGGAAGTTTGGCTTCGATAGGAGCCTTCTGGACACTCGGTTTGTTGGTTTGGTGTCGTCTCGTTTGGGTTACTGGGTTTGGGTTTTTCCCCCAGACCATTCATAACATAAACCATCATTTTCCTCGTGTAGGTCTAATTAGAGGAGAAAGTACAACAACAACAAAAGGTGTAGACAATAGAAGTCTTAAGCCTTGATATTCTTGTCCTAAGCAAGGGAGCATCTCTGAAGGTTTGTCCCCAGCCCAGCACTGTGGCAGGAATGTAAATATTGGGGAAGTCACAGTGATAATTTCCTTGAAGAGAATATTGTAGGTTTGACCCTGGAGCCACCAGAGTTTGGGGGTTTGGGCATGGGCTGAGCCTGGAGAGAGTCAATTGGGGCAGCACTTGTGACCCAAACCCAGTGGGAATGTCAGTGCTGGATACTGAGGGGGAATGGGGAAACAGGGATGCAAAGGTGGGAGAGGTACCTCTGCTAAAATGTTGGGCTGGAACATCCTTAATCTCACTGTGATTTATGAATAAACTAATCCTTCACTAAGAGTGACTGTTCTCCCTAATCAAGAATTTTTTTTATCTGTGTTTGGGCCCAGAAAGTGTTATGGTCGAGGGGAACAAACCCCAGCACCTGAAGAAAAATCTGGTACCCAAAAGTGATAAGAATGTAGATGTTATTTTCAACTCATCCTTATATCGGGCATGTCAAATTTGTGTTATTCTGAGAGGATTTTCTGCTTTTTTGGGAGTGGAGCTTATTAATATTTTCTTCTTTGGAAAACATCTCACATCTTGGCTTTTGGTACAAAAATACATAATTGTTTATAAACAGCTCTTAGGGAGCGAAATGCATAAAAGATGCACTTAAAATAAAGTTGGGAGAAGGAGGGAGTGGGATATTCTGAGCTCGTATGAATTTCCAGAGCTGCACTGAAGTCGCTGGAGCCACGACAATTTACAGCAGCTACAGGGGCTGCCCCAGGGATTTTTAAATATTTAGTGTCTCCTTTTATTTTTAAAGGACTGGCATCGATGAATAAGTGCAGGTTGGAGGCGAAGGGAATGTAGGAATGTTGAAACACTTAGAGCTGCTATTCAAACAGCTCTGCTGCTTACAGCTCATCTTGCTGGGCAGTTCCAGTCGGGAGCAGGAACTTCCTGCCACACTCTGGAGCTGCACGAGGAAAGGCAGCCAGTTGGAATTGTTCGTATCTGAAAGAGGGTTTTTGTCTAAATGCTCATTTTAGGTATTTCTAATTGAATGTTAGGCACATCAAGCTGAAAAAGCCACACTTGCCTATTTTAAACTGCCTTCAGTGAATTCAATGAGTGCATCAATTGGAATAAAATAATAACTTGCATCTTGATTTTTAAATTACTATTATTTTAATTAATAGTATAAAATGTAAGCTTTATTTTTCTATACTATGCTTATTTTAGTGTATTTACATATTATTATAAAATATAAGCATACAAATGTGCTTAATCTGAAACAACTGAAAGGGATTGCAAATGCCACCCTGAAACCCATCCCTTCAGATCCTGACTGGGATTTACTGATGTTCAGTTCCTGGTTTTTCATGGAGCATTGAAGTTTTTGATCACCATATGAAACTTAGGGGCTACTACTTGTTTTGTTTAATAATCAAAAAATCAGTTATTGGAATAGAACAAAACATTGGATTGATGATTGTCTGTTCCAACACCTTTTGATGGGCTTTTAACCCTCCTCAGCACGTGCTGCTCGTGCCTGCAGTGACATTATGGATCTGGTAATCACTTCTTAGCCCTTACAAATATCCCCTTGGTCTGAAGTGGGACCACATTGCTGGTCATTCTGGCTGGGAGGTTCCAAAGCATTCCAGGGACTCGAGTGCCCAACTCCAGCTGGAATCAGCCAGGACCTGGGCACCCAAACCCCTCAGTCCTTCTCCCTTCTGCAATCCCGGCTGGAATTCCCACCCTCCTGGGTGTGTGTGGAGTGCAGCAGGTTTGCTGACAGACTCACAGTGGTTGCTTTGCTCTCAGCTGTCCCAGGGGTCCTTAATTTTGGTTTTCTTCCCCTGTGCAGTCGGTGCTGTGAGAAGAAAAGTTGTGGCAACAGGAATGAGACTCCGTCCGACCCCGTGATCATTGACAGGTAGGAGATGAGTCCTCATGTTCCCCCCAAAACATCCCAAAATTGTTGTTTCTGCTCTGGGGCACCTGAGGATCTTTGTGGCTGTTTATCTGTCCTCCATTTGACAAAGCTGATGTCTATTTTTCAACTTAAGTTCCTCATGTATCATTTTTATTGTGTCCAAATATTCTGTGTGTGCATCTGGAATGCTTTTTGTCCACTGGTTTGTTAAATCATGAACTAGTACATCAAAAATTGTATTTCCTATCAGCAAACTTGCCCGTGGAACTCTCTGACTCCCAAGTGTTTGAGATCTGCAGTTCAGCAAGGTTCAAACAGGAAAAATCCGAATAGGCAGAGCTGTTTCAGAAAGGAACACACAACCAAGGGCTCCAGAAGGAGAACAGTAAATAAGCAAGAGGCAGGAAGAAATGTTTCCCCCCTGACCATTGTGTAGGAGCTGTTTCAAGAGCTGCCTGTCCCTGCAGCAGCTGGTTCAAGGGGCCAGGGCAGAGTTGCTGCCAGAGTGGATTGATGGTGGAGTCAGGTTTTGGGTCTGGCTGGGTCTGCTGGGCTCCAGCTCCACTCTGAGCAGCATTGCTTGTCATGGCATTGCTTGGGAAATTCTTTTGGCCCTCAGAACGGTCAGGGTGGTTGGAATAAAGACCTCCAGTTATTGCCTTCATGTTTGCATCCTGGTAAAGCTAAATAATTTTGGAGCTCTGGTGTGATGGGGCTCTTCTGCTCCCTTTTAGCTCTGTACCCCCAAGCTGTGGCTGGGGCCAGAGCTGGGACTGGGCTGTGGGTGTGGGGGGCAGTTCCCTCACCAGAAGCACAAGCCCTGGATGTGCCATCCTGACCTTTCCTAGGAGATCTCCAGCTTATTTTGGGCTGTGTTGATGTTTGGTAGGAATCTGCATTTGGGAACCTTCCAGCCTGACGCCTGAATTTTGTGAGACTCCTGGTGCTGCTGGAGGAGCAGAATGAAGTCAGGCACTGGAATTACCTGGGATTAAGACCAGGGAAGGGGGAGTTCCTGCCACTACCTGAGTTTGGTTATCTCTAAATCAGATTTAGGCCTGATAGAAAAGAAATTGTTCCAGATCTGCTCTGCTGTCTGGAGGAGACGTGGCTGAGTGAACAGTGTGGGGAACTGAAGTGAAACTCAAAGCTAAATATTTTTCTGGTTCTACCCCTGACCTGCAGTGCAAATGAGTCCTGTACAGTCATTTTTGTACAGTCATTTCTGTCCCACCTCTTTACCCACTCACACAAAGCTTGAGGTGCAATCCTGTGAGCTGCACCTTCATCAGCACCAGTGGGATACCAAAGCCTTGCTGAGTGTCCGTGTGCTTGTTCTTCTCAGACACCTCCACAGCAAGCAGTACATCTCTTTGGGGCTCCACTCATGGGCCACTCTCCCAAAATGCACCCTCAGGAACAAGCAGAAAACATTTCTGCAGAGCCCTGTGTGCTCTGAATTTGGGGATCTGGACAGCTCTGCTTGTATTTATTCAGAGGGTCTTTATATGGCTTCTTTAAAATAAAACTTCTACACTTAAGAACTTGGGAGCAGGTGGGATCTAATTTCTGGAATGCAGCTTGCAATCATGTGGGTCAATAAATGTGGCAAGGTTTTCAGTTCATTGTTTCTTTCACGGTACCTTTTTGTTGGTTTAAAATGAACTACAGGTTTTCTTTAAATAATAATGGGAATGAAGGGGTTTTTCCTTTGTTTGAAATGATAGGTAAATATAAACCCCTGTCATGTAATAACACAGCTGCCACATTCTAACAGGTCTCTAGAGAAGGGGAAGGAGTGAAGTGGAGAGAGGAGGGATTGCAAAAATACATTTGTGTTGTGCAGAGCTGTGTCTGAACAGTGTGCAAAGTGAAACTGGCCCAGGGCTCTGCAGGAATGGAACCAGAATCCCTGGGGTTGGAGAGATCTCCAGGGCCACTGAGTTCCACCATTAACCCAATGGAACTCCACCAGCAGTACAGTGAATTCCCCTTGATTTGCTTCTCTGCCCACTTTTTGTCCTTCCAGAGACCCACTCTGGGTCTCCCGTGCTGCTTTACCTGTTCCCTGCTGGAGGGAGACACATTCCTTGGTGTCCACCAGGATTTGTATCCCTGTTTGGAAAGGAACAGCTCAGTGGGAAAGAAATGTCAGCCACGTTGTTGTTGTTGGGTTTTTTTCTTCTCCTTGAAAGAATTCCAAAAGTTCTTATGCTGAATAAAACATTTCTGCAGTGACCTTTGCTCTGGGGACTCGATTTAGATCCCAAGGACCTTGCAGTTATTTTCCCACTCGCTCTTGGAAAAGGGGAACGTTTCTATAGGAGAAGGAGCTGCTTTGCTGAGGGTTGGTGTGTCAGATCTGCAGGACACACTGGGGTGTTGAGGCTCTTGCGATGTCTGAGCCACAATTCCAGTGTCACTCTGCTCAGGCTCTGATTTCCCAGCCGTGCCACAGCTCAGACCCTGCTGGGGCACACACTAAAAAGCAGAGCCTGGTGACACAGGACTGGAAGGACCCCCTGAACAGATTCCAACAAGCTCTGACTTTGTGTACAGAACCCAAATGAATCAGAGCTGAGGTGGCTGTGCTGTGTTCCCAGGGTGGATCCCAGCACTGGTGGATTCATCCTGCCCTCCTGCTTGGTTTGGGAAGTTGGTGTCTGTGGGATTGGGAGATTTAAGAGATTTCAAAAATGTAAATATTATTTTCTTTTTCCACCCTCATGGCTCGAGTGGTTCCTGAAGTTCCTTGTAGTTCCTAGAAATCAGAGTGTGGACTGTGTGCTGATGTTTTCTTTATTGAAATCATGGTCAGGGATGGGAAGTGGAGGAGCTTTTGGATACAGGGGTGGAAGCTCCTTCCTTTGAGGATGGCACTTCAAATGCAAACTGTATTTTGTCATGCCTGTATTATAATTATTTAGTTTGTTGCCTTTCCCACACCACTTATGCAAACAAAAAGAAGCTTAGTGTTAGGATTAAGAGGTCGTGGATGATGCAAATTAATTTAATTCCTCATTTTACTGCAGATTTTCTCCTTTTAGGTGAGTTGGGTGGCTTTGGATGTAAATTCCCCATTTAATGCGTATTGTTACCTTATTTATTTATGGATTTATTGTGATTGTGGCTGGGGCAGCGCTGGAGGGGTCGGAGTGGGGTGTGTGCAATGTCCCTGTGGGTTGGGATGTGCTCTGAGCTGGGGCAGCACCGACTGGCACTGGGCACACTGGTTTCACTGGGTGGGCCACTGCAGCATCAATCCTGCCACGTGCTGGCAGCATTTCGGGGTTTATCATTATGTTTTATTTCAAAAACCCCAACCCAAGGCACGAGCACAGCTGGCAACTTGTCAGCACCTCTGGGAAGGAGCAGGAGAGCTGGGATTACATCCCTGAGCCGTGGGGGTGCCTGCCTTGGTGCAGAATTGGGGCACCAGGGGTGCACAGTGCCCTGCCTGCTGCTGCCCTGCCCTGCCCTGCCTGCCTGCCTGCTGGGGGGACAGGCAGAGGAGGGAGCTCTGCCTGCCATGAAACCCACTCAGGAAAGGCAAGGCTTGCCGGGCTCAAACCCTGGGACCTGCAGGGTCTGTGTGAAAGCTCTCTGGGTGAGATGTCCAGGTTAATGGGGCTGGGCTTTGTCCTCTGGGGTGGGGGTGTGTGTCCCTCCCTCCACAGTTCCCGTTCCCTAAAAAGGGCCTATGGGTTCTCTTTCATTTTGAGGGATCTGACTTGACACAAGTGCAGAATTCTGGCCATCCTCCTGATTTTCCTTTTTTCTTGCTTTGTTCTTCCCCCCCCCCCTTCTTTTTCTCTTAATCTCAGCCATCTGAAAAGGACCTTATCTCTTCCATCCAGAATTTGTCCCTTCCATCCATCATCCCTTTATTCACAATAAATGCCCTTTTGGGCTGATCCCCCAAACCACCAGGTAACACCAGGCTGTTTCCTACTGCTCAGAGGCAGAACAGCCTGACTGGGGAGGTCTGGACCAAATTCCCACGGAGTTACCTTGTCACCTTCAGTCACTTCAGTCCCTGCCTCAGTTTCCCTTCAGTGCAAAGCATCAACAACTACCTGTCTGTGGCAAGTGGTTCAGGTCCTTGAACGGGAGCTTTTACTTTTATTTTTCATATTTCTGCCACCAGGAGGATTTAATCTCAGGGCACACTTCGATTGTCCTTGCTCTGCTCTGCCCTCCGTGGTCCTTGTGAGGCTGCCAAGGTGGAATGACCGTCCCAAATGCTGTGGGGTGAACGGAGGAGCCACAAAGGGCTCAGCCCTCCCAGCCCCACATGCTCCAGTGCCCCCTCCAAGCCCCCCAACCCACAATGAGCCCTCCTCCTGTCCTAGGGAGTCCAAGCCCTTTGTTCATGCTAAACCCTGCTCTCCTGCAAAGAGCTGCTGTTGTGCCATCTGTCTCTTTATGAATTTTTTAGTAGACTGGATGTTTGTGGGGAGTCAGTAACTTAAAGTGCACTATCCCAGCCATTTGACAAGTGCTTCTCTTAGTGCCTAATTTGTTTGTTTGCTGCTTTTCTTTTTTTTTTTTTCTTTATCCTCCTCTCCTCTTTTAGACAAAAAGAAAATTCTTCACTAGTTTGCTGTCCAAAACATCTTGAAATCTTTGCTGTGTACAAACACTTAGAGCTTGTAAATGGACTAAACTGGAGACTAGCTTGTGTCACTTGATGTTTTTCATTTAATGTTGACAGACAACAGATTTTCCAGCAAGCTGGTGAGTCAAGAGAAGCTTAAACATCTTTTTGAGTGTGCTAGAAAAATCAAAACAGCCTGGTTTGATCTGTGAAGTCCTGAGTTCTGCTCCATTGCAGACTCCCTGGATTTCTCTAGCCATTCCTGGGTAAACCGAGTCTGCACGTGCTTTTCTCTGATAACTCAGAGATAGAGATGCTGAGAATTGGTGTGTGGAAACACTGTGGGGATGATTTTAGAGGGCTTTTAAGAGTCATTGCTGGTTGCTGCTTCTGCAGCAAAGCAAGAAATAAAGGAGATGAGCTGAAATTGCTGCTGATTTCAAGCATAGATTTCTTAGGAAATGAAACAGAACTGGAACCTCCTTTCCATGAGTGTTTTATATCCGTGTATTCTTGACCAGGTGCTGTCCCTGTGACTGTGCAGCCCTTTCCTCCTGGGCACCTCAGCTGGGCCTTCCACGTGGAAAGGTGTTTTTTGGGATGTGTTAGAGGGGAAAGTGCAATGGGAGGGGATTCTCAACCAATACTGATCACTTCAGTTCCACTAAGTCTGTAACTGGAACAGTCAGCACATGTTCTGCTTTGAGAACTGCAAGGGAAACATGATTAAGCGAGGGCATACAAAATTTAAGGAAATAAAATCTGACTATTGCTACTACTGCCTGGAAGCCTTAAGAAAATAAGCCCAAGGAAGACAGACCCAAAGGATTTCAGCAATTCTGCATAAATCAGATAAGCTTCCATGATGCTTTTGGAGCAGTTTGGACACAAGCATGGATGAATTCCAATCTTGTTAGATTAGTTGTGCTTTAGCTGAGATAAACCCACTGATGGGGCTGGCTGGGTAAGTCCTGCCTGAGCAGGGCAAAGTTTGGAGCAAAGTTTAAATGTGCTGTAGGAGAATCCTTTGTCCCCTTTTGAAGTGGAGCTTTGGCCCTGCCATGAGGAGAATTTGGGGCAGTTTGTGCTCGTGGACAGCCAGGGAGGAGGTTCAGGGGCTGCAGAGGGAGCAGTGTCAGGAGCCACTGGGATCAATGAGTTTGGAAGGAGTGGAAAGGGGACTGGAATACAAGTTTCCCATGAACTAAAGCACCTCTGGGAATAGAAGCTGAGGATAAATTCACTGTGCAAACAGCACAGAAGAAATTCTGGGCATGTGGAGCAGTGGTGTGTGACACGGGCCCTCCCCAGCTCCCCTCTTTGGAAGGGGGTGTGCCTTTGCCTGGATCCTTCTGCACTCATCAATGAAAATGCCAATATTCCAGAGTATTTGCATCCTAATCAAAGCATCCTCTGTGTATTTATGACCTGAAATACTCTTCCTTATCCCTTTTGCATTCCTCTTGGCCTCTGTCTAGACCTGGTTTTATGGATTTGTCACTTCATCTGCCTTAACCTTTTTGTTGCTGCCTCTTGCTTTCCTTTTGAACCTTTTGGTCCTCTCCGTCCCTTCCCTGGGTGTTTCTTTCACCATCTGTTTCTGGTGGGATCTTGTATATTTTCTACCCTGTAAACATCCCAGCTTTCAGCCTCCCTGAAGAAACCCTCTCAGTTAGTGTGTTCCTGCCTTCAGATCCTCCCAATTAGTGTTTTCCTGCCTCCAGAACGGGTATGAAACAATCTGTCCTGCTTGGAACATCACCCAGAGTCCTTATGAAATGAAGACAGGACTGAGATGGAAAGTGTATAATGGATATGTGATGCTTGCTAAAGTCCACTGGAGATTAATTGTAAAGCTATGAAGAGTTTCCAGGAGTTGCTCAGGATGGTGGAGGAGGCACAGGGAGGAGTGGAATCCAAGCAGTGTGTGTTCCATCATGGAAACATAGCCTGGAACTGCAGCTGTAATTCATATTCCCATTTTCCCCCCAATTTGGATCTCTGATATGCTGCTTTCATCCAACCCACCTTTCTTTTCCCTTCACTTTATTTTTCCTTTTCTCTGCATCCCCTCTGCCAATTCCCTTCACAAATAAATGCTGATTTCTCCATGGGCATTCCACTTATAACTCCATGTTTGGTGGCTTTTCCTTCAAGTGGAGTCCATGGAGCTTGTAAATTGTGTTGGATCAGTGAGCCCATAATGAGGCTTCTAAGTCCAAACAGTGCAAGTCTGCTGGGATTTTATTGTTCATAAAGCTCCTTCCCTGGGGAGTGATAGAGCCATTAGGTGTGTGCTGTGTTTAATATTTGGTCATGACAGGAAGCAATAATTTTCTATCTTTTACTGTGGCTCCCGAGTTGTTTTTAAGCACTCAGCTTATTTGAGTCTCAGGGACTGTGAACCCATTAGGCAAAAGGCTCTTCCCTGCATGGGTTTGTATCTTCCTACAAAGGCTATTTCAAGAAAATAAAATGAAATGAAGTGGCAACAGATTGTTCCATGGTGGCTTGTAATCACTTCCCCTGCCACTGACAGGACTGGGCAGAGAGCTGGTTTCACCACACAGTGGCATTTCTCATGCTGAATTGGAATTTATTTTGGGGTTTTTTAAATTTATTACAGCAAAGAACAACCACCAGGGCTCCTGTTTATATGGGTTCAGTGCCCTGGATGGGCCATTTGCTTCAGAGGTGGACACTGATCCTTGTGTAGCTCAGAATACTCAGTGACTCTGTGATAGGATATGTTATGGGTTTGGGTATTTATCTTGCCCAAATCCATGTCAAATAAATACCCAAACCCATAACATATCACACCACAGAATCACAGAATATTCTGCGTTGGAAGGAGCCCACAAGGATTGAGCCCAACAGGCACAAATCCATGGCAAATCTTCATTTAATTTGGATGGAAGCAGGACCAAGGCTGTGTTCAAATATTCTGGAAGTGGTTATATATATGTGTATATTAACAGAAAGAAAAAGAATCCAAACCAACCAAGCTTTTTGGGTGTAGCCTGTAGGAAGGTGCTGCTCTGACAGCCCTTCCCTTGCCTTCCCAATGGTTCCCTCAAAGAACCAGGCAACTTTCTGCACGGGCTGTGCCCCCAGTGGGGATCCTGCACTTCTCTCCTGCCTCCCACCCTCGCTGCCCCCAGGCTGGGTCTCAGCCTGCTCGCTGCAGGAGCTCCCTTGCTCTCGTTAGTTCAGTCCCTTTGCTCCAGGGGAAAAGTTTTCCACTCCTCCTTTTCCCTCTGGGTCCTTGGCTTGATCTCTGCAGTTCGGTGCAGGAGACTGGTGTCGCAAAGGAGAGGGATAATTGCCTTGCTGTGCCCCCCTGAGCTGGCTGGGAAACCACAGCAGCCCCAGGAATGTCTGCACAGCCACACTGGAGACCTTTCTCCATCCACTCCTTGAGGGTTTGCAAAGAGGTGGCACAGGAGGGGAATTACAGAGCTGTTTAAAGCCAGGGCACAGGGAACACATGAAATCATGGCAGGAGGAAATTGGGCTTTCAGCCCAGAGTGCTGATGCAAATACAAATTGGATTTAATTGTTTTTTAAGGGATGTGCTTAGGTTTTCTTATGCAACACTGATAGAAAGTTGTTTCAAATGGATCCTGATTCAGCAAAGCAATTAGTGAGTGTGTAATTATTTGATTTAAACTAAGTTTCAAAAAGAAAGGTGAAACTGCTGCTGGATCCTTTATACATTTTCTTCCTGTGAGAAACTACAATTCTTGTTTTTTATTTTTAAAGGTGAAACTTGGGATTCTCATGCTCACATGAATCTAAACCCAAAAGCTCTAGTTTTGGATGGGGCTGAGAGGTGTCTCCTTGCTACATGTCATTCATCTTCAGCTTTTACTGTGGATGGTTTGAAATGATCCCTGAATTTACAGCTACTAGAAATTTCCCTGGGTCTTTAACTTGGTTTTGGGCTGGATTCTGATCCGGATTCTGAGTGTTTGAATAGTGATGTGTCCCAGCTCTCTGCTGTCACCAGGACGAGGGTGCTCAGCACCCTGAAGAAAAGCAAGGAGGGCTTTTACAGCTGAGCCCCTGCCAGGATAAACCCTTCTCCTTGATGCTGGCCAAGTGTCTGCTCAGTCAAAATTCCTCTGCTAAAGAGAGGCACAAAAACTCTCCAGTGTTGTGTCAGTGTCACTTGTTGACATAGAACCTAAAAAATAAAAATATCCTCTGGGATGTTTTGGTTAAAGGTGGTTTTTTTCCCCCCTCCCTCCCCTTTATCTCAAGCATTTCCCAGCATTCCTTCAGGGACATCTGGTTCTCTCATTTTCCAGCTTTACTTTGGTGCCTTCAAAGAGTGTCACTGTCAGTCCTTTCTCTTTAGCCAAACAGCACGAGCAGGACAGTAGCCTTGCCCAAAAAATTGCCTAATATGTATATTAAGATATACAAATATATAAAACTCAAATAGGTATAAAATATAATTATATTTAAAATATATACTATATATAAATACACACCCTTCAGAAGCAGAGATTGCCCATCCCAGAAATGGTTCCAATGTGATCGTGTCCCCCTTTAGTATTTTTTTCCCTGGCAAAGTTTATCTTTGTTGTATATGAAGATATTTCAAGTTCAGTCTCTTCCTGCACTCACACACTGGATGGTTGTTTTGCTGCTCTTTAAAGCTCTGCTTCAGTGAGAGAGGAGCTGATGACATAGAAATACACTCTATTTATGCAGATCAAAGCTGGGTTTAGGGCAGTGTGGATTCCAGTTCCTTGGCTGATGGGAATTGTCAGGAGCTGGGAGAGTTTAGATCCTTGCCTGGAAAACTTGTGGATATTTGGGTGTATTTTGGGAGCATCCTCTGGGTGGAATGTGGGAAAATGGTACTTCTGGTGAAGAAAACTGGGCTTAAGGTTTGAGGAATTCTGTGCTGGACTGGGAGTCTTGATTGGCAGATTGGGACTGATAATTAGGCTCAGTTGTAGGTTGGGAAAGGGGCAAGAACAGCTGGGATGAGCAGGGATAAATAGGGATGGGGAGGCTGGTGCTGACATAGGGGGGAGGAATTACATCCTAACAGAACTAAGGATTGCACTGTGTATGTCCAAAGGGATTTAATTTACAGTCTTTTCTTTAATTCTAGCATTTTGTAGTCCTTGAATGAGTTTTAGGAGCTCAGGAAGGTTCCTGTATTCAGCTCTTTGGCATGTGGAGGATTTCCATTTCACATTGCTGTAGCTGCAGGGGGGTGAAGTTTGAGCCTTCTGTAAGCTTTAATAGGAGTGTTCATATTATTGTAACACACCAGCTCCCCATCCCTGCCTAACACATCCTCAGCCCAGCCAGGACCATTCCCAGGGACAAACCCTACAGGACTGGTCCAGGATTGTGCTCAGCTTAACCCTGCACGAATTGAGCCTCTCTGTCATCATCACCTTCTCCTGCAGATAAAACTCTGCATATCAGTGACCCTGAGCACTGGAGCTGAGCTGAGAGACCTGGATTTGAGCTGCAGCCCTTCCCCTCCAGGACATAGAGCTGAACTTGGAAAATCCTCCCTCCAGCTGCTTTTAGCCCACACTGAAGCACTAAATAGCAGCCTGCAGAATATCTAGATCAGCTTGGCACCTCCCTGCTGGAGCAGTGGAGCCTGGGTTAAATCCTTCATGAAAACTCTTCTCCCTGTATGCCCCAAATAACCCCTGCTAACGTTGGGGTCTCTGATTTCCAGACTGCTGGTTCTAATTGATGTCATTTGAGCTGATCTGTTTGCTGCTCATGGAGTGGCACCTGAAACATGAGATGGCTTTTGGAGGGTCTGTGTGAAAAAAATTTACTGCCACGGTGGTGTCACTGAAGAACTTCTGGCTGTGGGTGAAATTCCTGTTGTGTGCAAACACAAAAACTGGCTTTTAGACCATTTTTGTCTGGCCCATCATTCATATTCCCAAAGAATTGCTAGAAATGGCAGTGGCCTTGATTCTGTGCTTGCAGGGTCAGCAGAAGCCCAGTGGGATCCCCTGTGTGCTCCCCAGGACCAGTGGCTCTGGGGAAAACTCCCCTCTCCCACCTTTCCCACCTGGGGGTTCCCCAAGAAACAATCCCCTCCCTCATCCCACTGAACATGGGTCTCTCCCAGGCCGTGTTTTCTCCTGGAGTTCCCCATTGTTTTGCCAGCCCACCCATCACAAAGCAGAGGTCACATCAACACGACCTCTGGCTGGTGTGAGGAGGCTGCTAAATAATTCACGTGGCCAACTTGATTTCGGGGTCCACATTTGTTTTTTCCACTCTCCTAATCAAGATGCTCATTTAATTCTATTCCAGCACCTGTTCAGCAATTAACACCCTACAATTTGCATCTTACCCTGACATTTGCTATCTTTCCAATTAGTTTTTATATCAGTATAATTAGGTAGGGTTATTACAGTGCATCAAGCAGGGTCGAGGATATTCCCAAGCCTTTAAGCTCTTTCCCAGATTTGTTTAGGGAAGCCACTAAGGGTAAACGGTTGATTAGGATCACTGTTTTTCTTCTTCATTCAGATCAGGAGAAAACTGTTTCCCCATGTGGCTCGTGAAAGATCAGGGAAATATGTCAGTCTGTAAGAACTAATATTATGTAGTTCATGACTTTTTGGGTGAATTTACAGGGGATTAGGAGGAAGGGTCAGGCTGGGCAGCCCCTTGCAGCAACATTCATGAGGGGGCATTATGCTCTTGCTTCGTATTAAGCTGAGCAAATTGCAACAATGGTTTTAATTTTTAAAATCAGTTTTTGGGGTTAGCACGTTGGCTGGGTGAAAAATCCAAATTAGAGGGCAACCCGAGCATATTGAACACTGAGCTTAATTGGTGAGGACTATGGGAGTGAAATGACTGTTCTTAACATCTTTGAATTTAAATTTCACAGAAGGAAGGTCTTGCTGTTCAGCTGGGGCTGGTTTGGGCTGTAGGCTCTTGCAGCACAGTGGAGCTTCCTAAAATCCCTGACCTCCAGCAATAAGTGATGACTCCTTGCTGGTTCTGTCGATCCCCCTCCAATGTGCAGTGCTGGCAGAAAGGAGATGATGTGTGTGCAGGGAGGAGGTGAGATCCAGAGATTGGATCAGAAGGGAGAAGATTTTCCCTTACAGCTCTGCATGGGCTCCTTTTCTTTAGGTTTAGTTTGAAATTCTCTCCCTGCAGCCCCCAAATTCCCCTGAATGTCTCTCAATTCTGTAGGTGCACACAAAGCCTTGTATTATCAAGAGGCAATATCGCCCTTGGCAAGATTGCAGAGGAGGATGTGATTGTAGGAAGATCACAACTTGCTGGGTGAAGTGAAGAGGTGGATGAAAAAAAACCCACAACCACCACATTTCATAAAAAAGCCCAACAAAACCCCACCACACTTCATGGCTGGTGGATTAATCCTGTATCTGGTTGTTATTCTGAGCCTTTCTGCAATATCCCTTAATGATGCTCTCCAGGCCTTGGCAGGGAGGGCTGCTGGGACCCCAAAGGAGGAATCAGCCCACTCCAATTCCCCAGCCTGGGAAAGCTGGAGAGAACACAGATCTCGTGTGCTGGGTTTGTACAAGCAGTTCTAATGGTTTCATCTACACAACAGACTTAGCCTTGCTCAATTTAATATTATTTATTGTAATGAGCTTCATCTCTCCCCATTCTGGTTTGTTTTAATCTCCAGTTGCTTTATGTGGTTATCTGAACAGGCTTAGAAAAGAGGGGGTTGAAATATCTGGGGGAATTTGGGCAACCAATGACCTCTTTTCAGGAGGCAGAATGAAGTTGGTTTGAAGGATTTTTATCAGTGTCCAAGGAGAAAGTTTTACCTCCGTGTTCAGGATGTGCTTAGGGTGAATTTCTCTGTGAATCCCTGAGTTTTGGGCTGCTTTGTCAATGGAAAGAGACTTTAAAAAGTTGGGTCTTTTCCATCTGGATTAGGTCACCCTGGGCTCTGCCTGGTGTGGCCCTGCTCAGGAATCTCTTGCTGTATTTTGCTAATGTATTCCCTGCTGGAACTGGTGTAACTGGTGTGCTGCTTCCCTGGAGAAAGGTGGCCAGCATGGGTGGGAGTTACACACACCAGTACAGGGCCACGGTGGATCCTTGGTGTGCTTCCCTAGGAATGGGAGAAGAGCTGAATTAAGTAAATGAACAATCATATTAATGATGTTTGCTAAGTCTCTCCTCCAGTGCTCTAGCCAGTGTAATTGCTCCAGTGCTTTGTGTGCAAGCCAACAGGCTGATGGAGAAATATAAACAAAATTATTCCCCTCCCTTCTCCCCAAACAAGAAGATAGCCATTAATAAGGGCTCTTTGTTTCCTAAAAACCTAAAAATAGGAGCATGATGTGCAAGCAGGCAAGATTTGTGTATGTAATCAGCACTGGCTACACTGCCAACTGTATTGAATTTCCTCTGGTTTGGGGGATCTCTCAGGGCTTTGTCAGTTTTGTTAATAGAAATGAAGTTTCTCTGCGTGCACATCTAAATATTTGTGTGGGAGAAGCAGCCGAGACCATCCTGAGCTGTGTTTGCAACCACGGATTTATCAACACGTTATTGAACTGAAACAAAGCAAAACCCCGCGAATCCTTTTCGGAATCTTTAAAAACCAAATTGGGGGGAACCAAAATAATGTGTTAACAGCTGAAACCAAAGTCTCCACTAGGACAGGGCAGGTGACAGCAGGGCGTTTGGTTCCTCTTCTTCTCCTCCTGTAAATGTCTTTGCATGAGCCCAGCCATTCCAGGCTGGCAGGTACAGAAGGAAGCGGCTGCTGCTTGGAAAGGAATAAATTTGGATGATGGGAGGTCACCCAGAACATCTGCGGGTTCTGGAGGTGCTGCAGCCGCCCTTGGGGCAGCTGGAGGGGTTCCCTCCTGCTGGGGCATTTTGGGGGGTTTTGTGGCATTTTGGGGGATTTTGTGGCATTTTGGGATGAGAAGAGCAAAGGGAGCCCGGGGAGCGCTTTGGGGGGACCAGGCGGATCATTCTCTACTGCGCGTTGTTCGAGGAGGGGTCTGGGGGCAAAACACGCGTGGGGGGGGGGGTTTGGGCTCGGTGTGGCCGCAGTTCAAGCCGTGCCGTGGTCGGCAGGAGGGGACCGAGCCGAGCCGAGCCGAGCTGAGCTGAGCCGCTGGGTGCGGGTCCGTCCGGGCAGTGCGCACAGGGATGCTCGGAGCGCTCCGAGCCGCTAGGGAGCTGTCTTTAGCTCGGATCGCCGCCCGACCCGCTGCTTTCCCCTTCCAGCTTGTCGGGCCGGGCTGTGTTTATTGAGTTTTGTCTCCACAATGCCCCTATTTCGTGTCCCTTTGCCCGCAGCGGGCGGTGAGTCGGAGGGGGTGTTCCCCCACCGCGGTGTTATTCCCGTTTGGACATTCCCTCCTAACCCCCAGGGCATCTCTGTCTCATCAGGAATTTGGGTGGCCTTGCCAAATTCTGTGTCTCTTCTCCGAACTGGGGCTCGGCCTCCTGTTTGGAACACTTTTGAACACCCCTAAGGGGGTTCTGGGCAAATGTCACACTGTCACTCCACGAGGAAAGCCCATTCTGCAGGATGTGCCCATGCCCTGTGGGAAGATGGGACAGCCCTGGTAACACAGACACAGGACAAGACATGGAATAACCAGAAAATCCCAAGCCAGGAGCTCCAGTTGTGATTAACATCTGATACAGCTCCCCTGAACCAAGAAATTTAATGTCTTTGCTTCAATATCAGCAGTGAGGTGTGATTGTTTTCAGTGAGAAGCCTCCACTCAGCTTCCCGAACTCTGCAAGAGAAGGAATGTGCTGTGTGATTTTATTTGGGGCTTGCAAACCACTTTGGGGGCAGGTGGGAATCCTGCAGCCCCTTCTGCTGGGACAGGGAGCAGGGTGTGGGCAGAGGGGAAGGATAGGAGAGCACTGTGACCTCCCACTGGAAAATGTCACCCCCCAGCACTGGGATGTGACTGGGAAACTGGGGCTGGATTTCAGGGCAGGTTCACAGCAGGAGCTCCAGCAGTGGCTGCTCTCAGACCTCAGTGCTCTGGAGCTCCATTCCAGAGGAGAAATGACTCAGTGTGCCCATCAGGATCACCTGATCTGTTCAGGCTTGGAATACAGAGGGGAAAGCTGGAAACTGGGGGGGAACTAGAGGTAAACATGTATAAATATGTTTGTATTTATCTATAAAGGGATGGATGGATGGATGGATGGATGGATGGATGGATGGATGGATGGATGGATGGATGGATGGATGGATGGATGGATGGAGATAGTGCTGGAAGTTCAGTGGTGCCTGTCACACCTTTAGAGCACAGAGGAAAAATCCTGCACAGAGAAAGCCCCTGGACTGAGCTAATAGGAGTGTTATTTTGGCTTGATCAAAATAGTCTCCCAGCTTTGGATCTCAGCCTAAAAGTTGTCCAGCTGGTATATCTCTATATGGGAAAAAGGCCAAATAGGGCTTACAGGCAACTGATGTCCAAATTTCTTTTACCAGAGTAACAGAACTGTAAATGAGTTTAAAAAATTTGAATACAGTGTGAAATAGGTCAGGAGAACAGGAGAGCAGGTTAGTGGTGGCTGTTCCTTGCCAAAGAGGGGGTGCTGTTTCCCTTGCTGTCCCTCTGGCTCCCTGTTTGCCCTTGAGGGGAGGTGGGTTTGTATCCAGTGCTGTAGCTGTGACTCTTGGACCACCAGAAACATCTGGAACACCAGAGCTGAGCCCAGAAATCACCCCCATCATTCAAATATCACAACAGCTCCTCAGTGCTGGGCCCCTCTCTGCTCTCCCATGGCTGGCAGAGCTGTGGGTTCCTGTGCCCTGCACTGGAGGCACCAGTGCCCACTTGGCATTTGGGCTCATTCCCAGCAGGAGCCGTGGAGTGAACGAGTCCAACCCAGTGATATCTGGCAAAAAGCTCTGGCAAAAGTGACTATTAATTAAACAGCTGATGAAGTTTCATTTGGTTCATTTTCCCTGCAATAAACCACTGATTATGTCGAAATGGGAACGTTTCTGGGCACTGCAGCAGGACGGGATGGAATGAGCAGGGCAGAGCCAGCCTGGCCTCCCACACAGCCCTGCAGGGAAGGGAACAGCCCAGGGATGGGGTTTGCAGAGCCACAGGATGAAGGAGGAGAGGAAGTGGTGGGGTTTGATGCTTAAATCTTTCTCTGAATCCACGTGGGATCAGCAAACAGCTCAGCATCTTTCTCCTTAGGCTGGGAGAAGGCAATTCCACTCCAATGTGTGAGCATGAGGACATTACAAAGGGCTGGAAGGTGGCTGAATTAATCTGTGATTAGGACTTTTGTATAATATAAGGATGTAGAATATGAGACTCTCTGATGATGTTGCAGGGAAGGTCAATAATCTCCCACTGAAAGGTTTAGATAATTCTTGGTGACAGCACGTGTGGGCAATGCTGTTCTCTGGGCACAGGTCTGAAGGCAGGAGAGCAACTTCCAAGGTCTCCTTCACTGTTATTTCTCAAAGGCTGAGGGTGGTGTAGCCTCATTTTCTGTAAAAGCCAGCAATGCTGAGTGTTCCTGCCTCGCTAAGGACATTCCTGGCAGTGGAGATTTTTGGGATCCATCTGGCAAGGCCTTCCCAGATGTTACCAGGGTGGCAGTTTCACGGCTGATTTTGTGTAAAGGAGAGCCTGTTTTTAGGTTTCATCCTTTCTCCTCCCCCATCTCCCCCTTGGCCTCATGTGGCTGCTCCTCCTCTGAGGTTAAGCCACAGTTAGAGAGAATAAAATAACGAATGCGACGAGGAAAAGAACCCGGAGTTTCTTTTTAGCATTTCAATTTTGTCTCTGTCAAATGACACTTGAGGAGCTGGAGCCTGTTAATGCTCTCTCCAAGGAGCAAGGCTTCTTTTGAGAGGAGAACTACAGGGAAAATGCAGCAGCAACAACAAAAGTGCACCAGAATCCCCCAGACCTGGGCACTCTCCAAAGAGCTCTGCCTGTCATAATTTACACACCTTGCCTAATTCAGAGCACATGTCTCAGCTACAAGAGGCATTCAGTAGACACGCTGCTGTCTTCCTCTCAGTGGGCCTGCTGTGAGTTTGTCAGCAATGCTGTTAACAATGACAAAGTAGTTCATCAATATATTTCTTTTTTTTCTTTTTCTTTTCTTTTTTTTTTTTTTTTTTTTTTTTAAAACCAATATCCCAGAAACAGCAAAAAAGTCTCGTGTGCTGTTCCTGTGCAGCCTCCTCTGTGTAGCCTTGGGGGGAACACAGCAGTAATAGAGCTGCTGCTGGGGGCTGAAACCTGCTCTTAAATCAAGAAATCGGCAGTTTGTCTTTGCTCCAGCACTGTCTGTGGGTTGTTCTCCTATCTGAGGGGGATTCCCTGGGATTTGGGTCCATGAGGACAGAGCTCAGGAGCCCTGCTGGGCTGGGAGCAGCACCAAATGCGTGGCATAGCTGTGCCTGTGGGTCCCAGGCAGAGCCACTTCTGCAGCCTGATTTTCCAGCACTCCTGGCTTTGGGAGGGCTTGGATGCAGTGCCAGATGGGCAGGACAGTCCAGCTCTTGCACCTAAGTCTGTTCTGTGCCTGCTGGGGGGTTCACAACTGCATCAATAAGTCCTCAAGGGCCCAGAAGGGCTTGCAAATGTGATGTAGAGAGGTATTTGAGCTGGTTCTGCAGGAAATCCAGCTGGGTGATCCCCCTTCCTGGTGGTTTCCACACCACTGCAATGCCCAATGCCAACTGGATGGCACTTCCTGACCCAAAAATCATCACTTGCATCGATCCATGGAGCTCTCAGCTGCTCATTTGCCTCAGTGGGTTTGATGGGAATGGAATAGAAAATGATTAACAGCAAAATCCATTGTAACTGAGAAATGGTTTTGGAAGCTGGAACATTTTAATGTTGGGAGAAAGAGAAGAGTGTTGGATAAAAATTCTGTGTAGCCTGAAAGTTCTGATGAGACTCCCATGGCACAAGGAGCTTGTTTGATCCTGGAGGAGCACTGTAAAATGGGAATGGATGAAAAGGTAACATTAAGGAATGTAAAACAATGCGTGGCATGGAACTGGAGCATGTAAGTTATGCAAAGAGAATATTCAGTGGCATGGAAAGACCACAGAGTATTATTTTGAGGTACAGGTGGTCTCTGGCATTTGTTGCCAGTCAATATGACACAATTCCTGGTTACAAAGGTTTCTAAACAAGCTGAATGGATGCGACGCTGAGAATAGAGAGCTTTTTTCAGGAAGGGTGTAGCTGACAGCCTGGTGAGCTCTGACTCCAACCAACACCTCTGGAATCAGGCACTGCAGGGTGTTCTAGCAGGGTTTGAAGGGTCAGGTGTGTTGGATGTGACAACATCTCTAATCAGAGCCTGAGTCTTTGGCAGATTGCAAGAACACATGCAATGGGAGAGAGCAGATAAGGCAATGCAGAGCTGGGAGCCTTAGAGCTCCCCTTGTTTCAGTAGGAAAGGAAAGGGGAGGTGGTTAATTAGGGTTATCTCATCCTGAGTCTCCAGGAGAACAGGCAGACCTCGTGCACCTCACCCTGCCCAGCTGATGGTCACTGAGGATGTGGCGACCCTCTAGGAGTTTATTGGCCAATAAAAGAAGGAACCCCACAACTTTCATAACCACTTTAATGAATTCTGTAATGGTCTTTCATTTTCAGCTGCTTAGTGGGACAGGTTTTGATGGTGCTGTGGGGTACCACTGGTGTGTGGAATGGGCAGACTGGGAAATGCCCCCTCTCTTGGCTGGCAAAGGAACCCTCCCTTCTGCTCACCTCCTCTCCCCCTCCCTCCTGCTTGGGCTGACTCATGTCTGGCCTTTACAACATGTGGTAAGAGTTAGGAGGAAGGAAAAAAAGCAAAAAAAAAAAAGTGGGGGGAAGGGTAGGATGGGAAGGTTCCACTGAATTTAATAAGACTGCTTAGAATTTATGCTAAAATCCTACAGAGAAAGTACACAGATACACACACACACAATGTTTCTGCAAGTTTAGAGCCAAGAAATGGAGAATTTGGGTGGAGACTTTGGGTCAGAAAAGACATGGAGGTAGGGCTGGCAGGTAGGAAAAATTAAGAAAGGGGTGTTAAAATAATACAAAGCCAGACCCTGGTCTTAAAGCTGTTGAAGTCACATTCCATTTGATACCAGCTGGAGGTCTGTCCCTCTCCCAAGGAATGTTTGGGAAGCCTGAACTCTCACTTGGCTGCAATGTTGGGTGTTTAAGGCAATAAAATGGATGTTGTTGAAGCCAAAGTTGCAGAATCCATGTTTTCTCACTCCCATCCCTATTTTTCAGCCCCGTGGAAGATGGTTTGGAATTGTTTCTAAGTGCAAAGGTCTGTCCAAAAGCAGAGCTCAGCTGCAGAAGGTTCAGGCTTGGCTTTACCCACCACCCTGCTCCAAAGCTGGTGGGAATGGCTCTTGAGTGCTCTGCAAAGTCAAGGCTTGGGGGGGATCCTGCAGGGAGAGTTTGGGTTTGCTCTGAATGTCTTGAGGACACATTTGTTGTGTCACCTCCGTGTGGGCTTTTTGGCTGCTCCTGCACTCATTTGTTGACATAAGAATATAACCATCTTTTCAAGCAGCATCTGCTTGTCTTTCTTCCATGAATTCTGCGTATTTTTTAGTCTGTTTTTCCAAAAGCTGCTGGGCCCACATCCAAGAACCTCTCCCCAACTCTTCCCAAAAGTGTTTCCGGCAATTGCCCAACAGCCTGAAGAAGGATGAGAAAAAAAGGGACTTATCTGCATGAGAGTGATTGATGGATTGTAAGAGTGCAATAAAAGTGGAAAAACTAAGCCCTCCCTCCTCAGGAAAACGTGTGATCAGTGGAGGCCACAGCAATGAAGTTTTAAAAGCAAGGCCTTGGGGTGTAGTTTCAGCACTGCTATAAAATCAGTTTGAAATCTGCTCACTTAGGGCTGTGATTTGTGTTTATTTACAGTGCATTAGTTCAGATGGTGCCTCTCTTCCACTGCAGAGCTGGTGGAGTGAATCACAGAATCCTGGGATGGTTTGGGTTGGAAGGGACCTTAAAGCCCACCCAGTGCCACCCCTGCCATGGGCAGGGACACCTCCCATAGCCCAGGGTGCTCCAACCTGGCCTTGGACACTTCCAGGGATCCAGGGGCATTCACAGCTTCTCTGGATAAATGTTCCTGAGTCTTACTCAAGTTACAGCCAAAGACCCAGCCCGAGGTGCAGCTGAGACTGGGCTTAAGCCAAGCTGAGCTGCTGTTCCAGAGGTGACCCTGAAAAGCAGCTCTGTGAGGACACGACCATCAGTGTGTTCCTCGTGGTGGAAACCAAGTGAGCTCCACCTAAAGCAGGTGGAGGATGAAGTTGTGTGCTCCCCTTGTGCTCCATGGCTTGGGAACGTGGATCATCAGCTCCTTTGGAAAGGAGATCCATCTTTTCATGCAGTGCCAGAGCCAGCTCTTAATGGTCCTGTCGTAACACGTTATTCCTTTGCTGATAGTTTGAGTTATTTCTTTGTTAACCTTTACACAGCCAATAGCAAATTAAACATCATTATCTGAGTTTAAAATAGGCTGTAAATCTTGGAGCCCTGGTTAGTACTCAGGTACTTACAACGAGGGAGCAATAAAAGGGCATTTAATGACACTCCGAAATGCAACGTGGGAAGTGTTATAAGCAAAAGAGAAGAAAACAGGGCAGTTATGAATTGTCCATGGAAAAATTAGTTTACGTAAACGACAGTGATCTTAAAATGTGTTGCTGATCAAAGTGGAGAGCTTTTCAAACTGCAGGCAAGGTAATGTGGTTCTCAACTGCCTTGACTCAGCAAAATTAAAGGCATGCAGTGACATTTTGAGCAGAATCACTCAGTGCTCTGCAAATAACAATGTGTGGCTTCACGTTGTAACTCAAAACAGCCAAAACACACCTCCAAAAAAGCCCTCCAAGATCATCAGCTCCAACCTGTGCCCTTGTCACCCAGAGCACTGAGTGCCACCTCCAGGGATGGGGACTCCACCACGTTCCCTTTTCCCTTTCCCCTGCAAAAAACAACTGAGAGAGACCACAGAAACGACATGTAAAACATTCATTGATGCTCATGGACACAGTGACAGAGAACTGAGGTTCATATTCTGGAAGTCTCAGAGGCCAGTGGGGGCAGCCAAGGTGTGAGAGAGTTTGTTTGGCTGGCTGTGGCTTTCCCCTGGGCTGCTGGATAAGTGGGATTTACCCTGGAATATGGGATGGGCTGGCAGAGAGGTTGCAATGGGATATAATGAGAGAGTCTGTCCAAGCTGGGGATGGAGGGCTGTGTGAGGAAAAGCCCTTTCTAGCTGAGTCTGCTTCTTGGTGTTTAAAATGTTTTTGAACTGGTTATAATTGCAAAAAGTAATTTCTCTTTCTTGGTGGGAGGGGTCAAGTCTGTCCTACAACCCAACCCAACCCAAGAGGAAGGTGAGTTTCCTTCCTCTGGGTCTGGGCAGCTCCCCTGACCTCTCCCATCTCAGCAGCAAACATTTGCTGCATTGTGCCTGCACACAGGAGGTTTATTGATTTGTACTTTGGTTTTTAAAGGAGCTTGGTTAGCTTTTTAACTGTTTAACACCTGTTACCTCTTATGGCAACTTGAATTGGAAATCTTTTTCAAAGCAAAAAAAGGATTTTTTTGTTTTCAGCTGTTTGTGTTTGAGCCTTGCAGAGCCAAATAACGTGGAGTTTGCATTTTACCTGGAACAAAACCAGCATTGATGGTGAAAGGGGGGGGTGCCCTTAGGGTGGTTGGGAGGCCCCAAAATGTGATATTTCGTGGGCCAGGAGCATCTGTGAGGTGGCTCCTTGGTGTGGCTCAGCTATTTCTCTTTTCACTCAGAGGGACTTTGGGAAGTCCGGGGGGCACAGGGGGCAGCAGGACCTGGAGGAGGAGCCCTCTGGGCATCACTGGAGGTGCCAGAGGTCGGGGGTCTCAGCATGGGCACACTTGACCCATTTCCCTGCCCTGGCAGCCCCAGAGCCAGGCAGGAGCTCCCGAGGGGCTGGGCCAGTGGCTCTGGAGCTGAATCCCCAGCCCTGCCCTCCCCTGGGCTGCATCATTCCCTATTTACAGCCTCGCTCTCCAACAAGGTCTATGGCACCTCGGGGACCCATTGGGGAAAGAATGCTGATTCCCTTTATGAATTTTTGATGGGGGAGGAGGAGCAAGGGAGGCCACAAGGGGGACTTGTGAAATGTTAATATTTTTTTCTTTTTAGCTCTGTTATGAACATCCTCTCTGATTGTGTTTGCTAGGATAAACTTGCCTGAATTTTCCTTCTCTTCCCTTACCGTGTTCTTGCCTACAAAGCAAGAAAAAGAGCCAGAAAGTAACACCTCCCACTCCCCAACTTCAGGAATTGCAGATTTTCAGCTGCTGCCCTCCTCCAAAAATCAAGATGCTCAGTAAACAGGATATTTGTCTTGAGCGGGGTCTAAATGAGCCTCCTTTGTTCAGCTTTATTTTGGTGGTCCATGGGGGTGGCACTCCTGGGACTGGGAGTGTCTGCCTGTATTTCAGTGCAGAGGAGGAAATGAAGGGTTTGTTTTTATTAGAGTGTATGAATGCACATTACTCACTTGTAATTTTTCTTCTTCCCCTCACACACACAAACAAATACACCCCTGCCTTCTTTTTGCAGGTGAAACGTTCACCAGAGTGACTTTAATCACAGAGGGGGTCTCATAGTGGGGGTTTTTTTGGTGTTTCATTTATATATATGTATATATGTAATTTAAACAAAGCTTTGCATAAGTAAATCTGATTTTTTGCTCTTCTCTGGTGGTTTTGGTTTAGTATTTAATTATAGCTTTTTTTTGCTGAGGGTGATGTATGGTCCATGTTGTAATAAAGGGGAACTAGGGCTGCTCAATTTTGTAAGGGAACATCAGCCAAGGGTCAAAGAGGGCAAATGTGCCCAAGCTTTCATCAGTAAGGAAAGCCAGAGTTAGATCTGGGGGAAGAAGGGACATGGCAACACAGCTGCTCAGATAGTGAGTTTTGGGGAAGAATGTCTGATTTTTAGAAGAAAAGATTTGGTGCAAAGTGTGTGCATCACAAAGGGGGCTTGATGGGATGTTTTTACATGCTCTGCCTCTGCCATGTCCTGCTTTTGGGCTGGGCTCCAAGACCTGGGTTTGCTCCACATTCTCTCTGAGGGCAGTTTGTGCTCCATAAAGGATGTTTGCCCCTCTCCCTTGGTGTTCTGAGGGCAGGGTGTCACACAGGACAGCTTGTAAGGTGCTTTTTTGGGTGCAGCCCCTTGGCACATAGACCTGTTCTCTTGGCTGGGCACCACAGTTAAGCCATGGAACTCATTGCTGTGTGCTTTTATTGGGGCTGAGCACTTTGAGTTACACAAAATTCTTCTCTTCGTGGGAGAATCCAAATGTTAGATCAAATAAAAAGGACAAATAAACCCTCACCTCCCTCTTTGGAGCTGGCTGGTCATTCTGGTTTAATTAGTGCTCCGTTCCACTCTCATTCTGCCTCTTCCTACCCTGAGGTGGGATTTGGTGCTTGACAGTCCTATTTGAATGTTCTCATCTGGATCTGTCCCCAGACACCTTACCCACTTGCTCCCTCCTTTAATGAGCATAAGACTTGACCTCTGTGAGCTGTGAAGGCTCTGAGATGATGTAAAATGATGCTGCAAAAGCTTTTCGTGGTGTGGTGGGCTGAGCCCCCTTTGCAGTGCAAGGTGGGGCAGACACTGCTATGACCAGTCAGGTAACTCCAAATGCCAGGAGAAAATTGAGATTTTGAGGCTATTACAGGCTTTTTGCTTTGGCTGGGGCAGGTAATAAATCCAACATCTGTAACACCTTGTCTTTTCCTATTGATTGACTCACAAAACAATAATGGTGCAAAGAGAGGCAATCACCAACTTAGCCTTGATCCTGGAGACACTTAAAACATGTTGAACTTTGCTCTTGTGAGAAACGATTGCCTGGATTTTGGGGGTCTTAGTGCTGAACTGTTGGATCCAAGGGGGGTGTGTTGTCTAACAGTGGGATGAAGGAAAGGGCAGCAGGGAATACAGGAGGGGTCTGCTCTGCTCGTGACTTCAGAGCACTTAAAAAGAAAGAGGTCTGGATCTTTGCCTGAGGTTTTCCCATCTGTTCCATGAGGATTAAGATACTTTCTCTGCCTCCCATCAGGGTGTAAAAACTCAATGGATTGGACTGTCTGCTCTTTGATTCCCCCTGTTAGGTGCTGTATTATCAGGCCTGTGAGGTGCTGTGTTCTCCAGCAGCTCCTTTCTGTATAATCTTTATCCTCGTTGCTTTTTGCAAAGTCACTCAAACCGTATTTTTGAGTTCATCTTCTGTTCTCAGACTGCTCTTCCAGGATTTGACTTTGCCTCAGCATTTGCCTTCTCTAAACCAACGCTCAGATGTTCCTCCTTTGTCCCTTCTGTTACTCACCCTCCCAGTTTCCCTGCGTGGGGAGCACTCAGTGCCATTTTTATGCACCCATAACTTTTCATTGTTGTTGTCCATCCCAGCACTATTCATGAGTTGCTTTTATCTTGTCTCAACCATAGACCCCTTTGGGAACACAGAAAAGATGTCCCAGACTCTTCTATCACAATAACCTTTCACACTGAGTTTTGTGATGAGCCCCTTTGCCATCTTGATGCTGTTCTGCTCGACTTTGTGTTCTTCTTTCCTGAATGTGTTCGCTCCAGAGCTTGCACAGGAAACCCTCTGGCCAGCCCATGTTTGAGTAGCATTGTGCCAACCAGGCTGAAACTTCTGCCAGTGCTCTGCAAACATTTGTAAAGAGTTGCTTTACATGGAAGTCTTGTTGGGAACAGTCCATGGCTGTGGAAAGCTTTTACTGTGAGGAGGGAGAGGGACAACAACTTTCCTGCTTAGTTAAAAGCAGAATATAAAAGCCTTCACACAAATGTGTTAAAAGGAGGCTGTTAGGACCTCTTAAATAAAGCACCCAATATAATTAAAGCGAAGTAGGCTATTAAAAACATACATTCCCATCCCGATGAAAGTGGGTTAATACAAACATTGATAAACCCCCCACCCTTACCCAGCAGACAGTTCTACAAGCCCCTGTCTCAACCTCCCCATCATAATAAACACGCAGTAGACAGCAAACACTTAACAGAAGCCTTGCTCACCATAATAAAAGCAAATTAGCCAGGCAAATACCACAGGCATCTGTCAGTAGAATCCCTGATCTATTTTGAGTAACTTGGAGCATCTTGGTTCCCAACAGCCATCTTGACATGTGGCTGCTCTGCAAATTGCTTGGGGAAAAAGCCAGGCATTTAGCAGTCGTAAAAGCAAGGGCTGCCTGCTGCTGCTGGGAGGGATTGGTGGTGCTGGGAGGGATGGCTGGTGCTGGGAGGGATTGGGGGTGCTGGGAGGGATGGGTGCTGCTGGGAGGGATGGCTGGTGCTGGCAGGGCTGGCTGGTGCTGGGAGGGATTGGTGCTGGGAGGGATTGGTGCTGCTGGGAGGGATTGG